>OZ035842.1:15792145-16254112 GCA_964034765.1 Knipowitschia caucasica | reverse complement strand
TTTGTTTTTTTCTGTGGGAAAAAAATTATATGAAACTGACAAAACAATAGCCCTCTCAGACAATCAGAATTCTTTTTTATTGCCTTTGTGAGTAACAGGAAGTCACAAATTAGGAAATTGCTTTGGTGCCAAGTATTTAAAATATACATATAACCACTGTTACAAAATCCGTAAACAAACATTGGTTACCTTGATTTAAAATAGTCTAATGAAGATTTCAGCTCCCCCATTTTTATTTGCTGTAGTTTTTTTTCAGCGATGTGAGAAGAACAAAAACCAATCTAATCGAGTGCAGATTCACAACCCTTCAATAAAGTACAATTTCAAATTCATTTCACTTTTAGTCCACTGCATTTGACTGCATCTCCCAGCCCCTGATGTTGATGCTCCGCTTGGTCAAGACTACTAGAATAGTAGGTCCTGTTCCAATGATGCTAACCACTCAGCCAGGTGCTAACTACTCTGCCACTGTGCCCGCATAGGCCTTTCACACACAGCCTTTTGCATGATCAATTTCAACACTATAATTTTGTTGTACCTATGTAAAAAGAAGTAACATATTCAAAATGCATGTTTTTAAAAAAAAGGAGGTAATTATGTATTTTAGAGTAAATACTGCAGTACTCATCTAAAAAAATATTATAGTTGATATTATATTATTACTAAAATCTCAGAGCTAAAATATAATACCGATGTCAAAGCAAGTCCAGTAACACATTTGATTGTCTGAAAGATCTGAACAGTGCGCTTCGTATAACAATATAAAACCTGTATTCTCTGTCCAATAACCATGGCGACACAGGTACATCCATGTTCCCTGTGCTGACCCTGAAAAACAGTACCTGTAGTAAACAAAGGGAGTGTCTCAATAGGAGTGCGTCTCTAATACTGTATAAATAATAACAAAATCTGTCTGTGGACACGGAGTAAAAAAAATGGTAGAAGATGTGATCCGGTCATCTCCCGCGTGGCACTTCCTGTTGAGCTGGCACAATGCTCTGCTTCAGCCTCTTGGTGAAGGTATGACTGCTGCGGCCACAGTACGTGTGTGTGGTGGATCTGAGAGACGCCTCAAGTGGCTCCAACAGGGTCTTGACCAAATCTCCTCCAAACTGGTACTGTGAAAAGAAATGTTTTGGCCCAGGCATGTCAAACTCAGGCCTGCACATTTGTTTTCTTTTTTTTTTGTAGCCCTTGAAATAAATTCATTGCAGCAACTGGCAGCATTGATGGTAATGGGCTACTATGGCATGTTATACTTCATTTTAAAGTCTATTGTCTCAGGAAATCAACCATATAATTGTGTCTGTTCAAATATATTAAAGTTATAATATAGTTTTTGCTATCAGTCTTCCAATACATCACTTATACCACTTTTATACTTCTGGCCCCAACCAAATCTTATCTTTTTCAAGTTGTCCCACGACCAAAATGAGTTTGACACACCTGTTTTAGTTTATCTAACAGTGTACAAACCAATCTAAACATCGCCCCACGTGTGAAGAGCATTTCTCCCTTTCACAACTGCATGCACTAAAAACATTTTACAGCTTCTCATTTGACCAGTAGGTCCACTTAAAGCGCAATTTCTTTAATATATCCCATACAGCACAGCCATAAACCACTATTAACAACCTCCTATTGATTTTATGTAAACGCTGCTTGTATAGTAAGCACGCAGTCACCCTGATGTCTCAAACTAACACTAAAATTTGACTACTCTTGTGGGCTGGGCGGGATAATGGTGCTGCCCTTTATCGTACTATACACTCGATGCTGGTCTTGCTGGTTGGACTGGGGATGAAACTAATGGATCTATTTTATCCCGTTTTATTTATTTACAAGGAAAGATGGCTGCAGTCTACTCTTCAAAATCTTTTCAAATCTGATCAAAACATAAACACAATCAACATTCAACTCGGATGCATGTAAAAAAATGTTTCTTTTATGACGCAGTGATATAATTGCTCCCGAAAAGCTCTTTGCAGTTTACCTGTCGCAGCACTCGCATTATAGCTAACACTGCACCTGCTAAAACCAGGCGGACAAAAGTGGCAGCGGTCTCCTCTGACTGAGAGACTGATGGAGGCATAAGGGCCCAGTGCCCCATAATGAAAGCAGCTCGTTTACCTAATGGCTGGGAACATTGGCCGCCCTGATAGTGGCTCTCCTCAGGCCCCTGTGAGTCTAATGGATGGACACGGGCTAATGAAGCCTCCTCTGCTTCCCCCGGCCCGCCTCTGCTTTTGTTAGCTGCACAGGAGTCAACACGAGAGCTACAAGACAGGCCACGAGCTCTGACTATTCACTAGGGATGGGAAATTTACATGGGAAGTTAAGATGGATAATTTAGTAAATACGCCATATCTGGGAATTCATTGTAATGTAATTAAATTGTATCATATCCAAGCATGAAGAGGTTTTAAAGAGCACAATTGAGGCAGTTATGTATCTTCTGTCACTTTACCTACTTATTACCCTGTCAGATATGTATATAACTTTGCACTGTATATCCATAGATATTTTGAAAGATTGATATTGAAGCATTTACAGCTAGCTAAGAAACATAGCAGCTACTTATTTTGTGTATTTAGTGTGCTCCCTGTCTGTTCTTACTACTGCCTTGAGCTACGTATAAAGGATCTCTCATCTTATCTTCTGCACATGTGATGGAGGCATGCACACGACCAGTAGGGGGCGTGCTCTCAATGGCAGCGTGCTATGTGCAAGTGATTGACGTCTGACATAGATTTTCAAGTGTATTTGAATGACATCTCTTTGTTATAGTCAAGATTATGCTAAAATATACTTTCCTCAGCAACATTCAAATCCCTAAGAAGAGCCAACCTTCATTATGGAAATGCCCCAGTTTATTCCCCCAGAAAGTTTCTTCGCATTTTTGAAAAGTTTTGCAACCCTACTATTTACTTTTCACAATAGGAAATGCTACTTTACTCACTCTAAAGTACCCAGACGGTGTTGCCTCATGTTTTTTTCTAATCTATGCTAAAACAAAAGGATTGATTGCACGGTTTTAGGGGCCAAAGACACAACTAAATGGCTGATAGTTTATTGACCTGAAACAATGGACGTACCAAAATGCACTGGTACGAAATAGTTATTGATAAAGCAATGACGCTGGGTCTGTTCCGGTTACTGAAAAACTGTCCTCATAGGAAAACGTAGTCAATGATTTTCTGTTTCTATTACTTGGAGTGCCGTAAAATCAAACCATTATGAGAAAAAAAATATACACATGTACCGTTTGGATGGCATTATAAACGGCTCGGAAAGCTGGCTGCTTGTCATCATGGAAGACTCCCCTGTTTCCATGGAGAATGAAGACACCTCGCTGGTCGGCCGTGTGACAGTTGCTTCCATAAATACAGTGATCTGGACGGTAGTTCCACTCGCACGGGAACACAAACAAGCTTTCTGTAACATTGAAATCATATCAGAACACGCATTAGGGACGATATAGAAACAGTATTATAAGAAAAGAATTAACCAATGTTTTTCACATCGATAGGATCAAAGTATTTATCAACATTTATGGACCAATACTGATGTGTTTTCTGTTCTGTTTGATTCTCTGGTCTGTGTTGGCAAATTCAACGGTTGTGTAAAGTCCTCCGAGAGAACTACTGTTGTGATTTAGGGCGATACAAGAATACATTGAAGTGAATTGAATTGAAATGACTATTCTTGTAACTAATAACTGGACAAGTACAGTCTGGACATAATGACACATAAAAGGGTGTAGAAAGAGAAGAATTCCAACCTGGATTATGATGAAATATGATATTAAGAAGGTCCTGATCTCCCCAGGTGATGTTGAGTTTATACTTTTGAAGGAGCGGCAAAAGCATTTCTTCCCATCTTAAAGGAACAGTTGTCATATCGTTCTAGGTGAAATGAGAGAAAACAACACGTATATTGTTCATATGTAAGTTGGTTAAATATTGAGGACCCCAATAAACCCACAAGTCTAATGGAATGCTGCCCTCTACTGGTGATGATTATACATATTCCAAACACACACTGGACTACATTTCTCTTTACCTTAAAGTATTTGGCCCTGATGCGTGTCATGTTCATTAGCATGACCCCTGAGTTGATGCCAGTCTTGCCGTAGTAAGGATGCCGGGCGAAGCGGTTGTACCAGCCGATACGAGGCTCCTCGTGCTCTGGAGCCATAGCTGCTAACTGACTGGAGTTAAAGCTGGACAGAAGCATCCAGATATCCTCCACCGGCTGAAGGAACAGAATATCTGTGTCCACGTAGAGCAGCGAGTCCACATCTTGCAGAAGAAGCTGGGAATGTGCAGACATATATTAGAGCGAGTACGTTTTAAAAAACAACTAGAAAGGAGATAGTTTGAACTTACTGGAAGGAAGAGTCTTTGAGATGCACATGGTTTGAAGAGCTTTTTCCACTCGTGTTCATTGTCATCAGGAAAGGTGATGGGAAAGATGGTGAAATTAAATTTGGTTCTAACCATACGTGGCCACGAGTTCATCTAAAATAGAAAATTAAGTTATTAATATCAATAACATTATATTATAAGAATATGATTTCAGCGTGTTACTTGTAAGAACATACAGCATCTTTGAAGCTGCCATGTAATACGGTTTCTGCAAATATATAAAAGTGCAAAGGGTTTTTGCTGAAGAGGAGAGCAGACTTTAACATAGTCAGAGTTTCTTCAAGCCTGGGACCACAGGCCACAACAGCCAGGTGACTCCACACATCGGGAGGATCCTGGCTCATAATGTCTCTACAAAAACACACATTAAATAAAAATGAGTTCCAGCAGTAGTTATGACTCAAGATTAGGGCTGTGCCAAAGATCAGAACAACTAATGCAGGGGTCTCCAACCTGTGGCTCGGGAGCCACTGATCGTGAATGAGTCGTTGAATTGAGTCGTTTCATATCTATTATTAGGGGTGACAGTAGCTCAGTTGGTAGAGCATTGGCCTTTGGGCTTGGGTTCGATTCCCACCATGGGACCTACTCCAACTGCTCCCACTGATGACTGCTGTCGTTGTGTCCTTGGGCAAGACACTTAACCCCACATTGCCTGAAGCCCCCCGCTGAAAGACCAAGGCTGTTTCACAAATGGCGGAGCAGCCATCTTCCTGTGGACTCACCCCCTGCAGAAGATCAGCGAGGGACTGGTGCTATGAGCGTTGGGTGGCAGCTCTCATTGCCAACCCCCCGACCCAGAAATGGACAAAGGGGTTGAAAATGAAATGAAAAGAAATGAAATATCTATTATTCTTAAGTATTATGTATAAGTATAAATATAGGGTTATACAGTATTATGGTTTATATTATATTATGTGTTGTTACATGTTTTGTCATAACGACTGCAAAAGGGAGTAGATCTCTGCCTCTTCTGTAGTATAAAAGTAGCTCTCAGACTCCTGGTCTAATGTAATGTAATTTTAAGTGTTTTGCCGGCATTTGTAGAAGGATGTGTCACTGGCTGCACAGTTCTCTCAGAAGAGATTAGTATATATATTCATTATAATAATAATACTGAAACAATACTAAAAAACTTTGACTGTGGTTATGATTTACAAATGGGTACATTTGATTACAGTAGTGGCAATAAGATCCGTGTGAGCACAGTCACGTTCATTCAAAACATTGTATACACATTACACACATAATAAAATACATCAACCAACCAACAATGTACTAGAACAAAATACACAAAATTAATCATACCCAAGAGATGTTTCTATTAAGCAGTTGACTCCACACACATCTGTAGGCCATCTCCAATACGGGCTCCAGTATGATACTGACTTACACCTGACAGGATGAAAACACAAACTCTCCTGAATTAACCAGTCCATGAACTGCAGAGTGTAAACTACTATGACAGCAGGACTAGAAATAAGTGTATCGTGTATACATCATCAGTGGACAGAAGAAAGAAGATTTAAATATGTTTTTGCTCTATACTCTATATACAATACATTATAGACATTATTGATTATACTGTAACTATTTTGTTCTCTTACAGTCTCGATTTAACTTTTGCCATATCTCTGGATCTCTTTACTGATAACTGATCACTTATATCCATGTTGCAGTGACAAATCGTTCGCATACCGATACAGCAGGCGTCCAGAGCCCCGGGTTTTCCTGAGAGACAGCCCCGCGCCGTGTCTTGTGTGGACGGCTTTACCATGCCCTCTTCCTCGCTCTTTATCCTCTTCCTCCGCGGTGGAAGCTAACTCAATGAACACGCACAGCAGTGAAAATAGCGTTAAAACAATGCATAGAAATAATACACGGCGGAAACATCGCATTTTGCATTTTAGTGCTCTTGTCGATTTAGGTGTCCATTTCAATGATGGAATATGGGTTGACGATAGCTTCACTTGTGGCGGCAGCTATGTTTACATATTTAACTCCTCCCACTTCGTATTTGCCTAATCTTTATGACGGCTCTGCTCAATGTGTGAACATCGGATAATCTAAATTTTTTGCAGTTTCAATTCATTACTTTTCTAAGCTGCTGTCATTGGCAGATCTAACTTTTGTTAAGTAACTCGAGACTACTGCTGTGATGTTGTTCCGTCACTTTGCCACACGGGGGCAGCATCCTCTCGTTGGCCTTTCGTCGAAGTAGACCACTAAACAGGAAGTGATATGCTACCAGCGTGGTAATAACAAGGATGTACTATTCTTTTTACGTATTTTTCTTCCAACTGAATTTGTGCCAATGGGAAAACTTACCCTGCTCAGGACACCAAGGGAGAGCCAGGAGTGCGTTCTATCCAAAGTGCTATAAGGTGAGTATTGGTGATTGCAAAGATAGATACAGTGATAGATATGATGTGCACTAGGGCCAGCGCTCATGCTAGTATTGCTAACAATAACACTCATGTTGGCTAAGCAGAGCAGATGGCTTTTTATTCCTTTGATGTGGGTTTTTGATCCATGTTTTGTACTCGACAAACAGTTATCTTTCTTATCGTTTTAGATTTGTCTTCAACTTTGAGATTCGCCTGGAGCTCAACTCTTCATAAGTAAGTTGATCAAGTCCGCCTTATTATCATCTTAGTTTAACGCAGTATTAATCGATAAGATGAGAAACCTTTCTCTGCCAAAGAGTGGGGAATGTGTTGCAGCACGCACACAGTACAGTGGGGTATGTAGCGCACAATAGCTATAAAACACCTCTGTATTGTATCTTAGCTCTAGAAGCTTGATTCGTATATTCACAGTGGAAGTTACAACCAAGTTACTTCTGTACACTTATTAAATTCAATTATTTAGGTAATTGATTTATCTACAGGTAAAAATTTTTTTAAAGTGATAAGTTAACTACAAATACGATGTTTTATGTCAAGAAAAAAAGAAAAGACCGTTTAAGTATACTGTTTAACAGTCACAATCTCTTTGTAAATATAGTTCTATGTCATGGTGCTACGCCCCTTAGGGCCCTATGACTCTTGAGGCCAGAGAGATCAGAGATCCAATGCTCCAATCACGAGCGAGCTCCTCTTATAAATAGCCCTGCTCAAGCCTGCACCTGCCACTTTTAACTCAGGTGCCGAGAGATCACTTCAAGATACTACAAGAATCGAGATGTCGCTGCCTTCTGCTCGTCCGAGTTCCCCTTCGCCCTCCCGCGTCGGACAAAGAAGGTGCAGCGTTTGTGAGGCGAGGCTACACCGCAAGGACCAGCACGACCGGTGCTTCACCTGCCTGGGCTGGCGCCATGTCACGGAGAGCGCTATCTGCAAAGCGTGCCTCTCTCTCCCCAGGAAGGAGAGGGAGCGCCGCGATGCATACGTCAGCGCCGCGAAGGCTCGCCCGGACTCCTCTCAGGAGGAGGAGTCTGAAGTGCGGCCTGTCCCGCTTGACTTGCCCCCTGTGCCCAAGGAATGGGGAGACTGCGTCGTGGAGACAGAGTTCAGCGGGTACGAGGCGTCTCTCGTAACAATCGATGAGGCCATTTCCTGGGGCAAGGGACCAGACCGATTCCCGCTCGACCACATGCCCCGCCTCTTTTCTGCAGCGGCGAGGCGCATGGAGATCCCCCTCCCACCGCAGCCCACTCAGACGGAGAGAGACTTCACCTCGGTGGGGGCTCCGGATCGGGGGAGGAAGAAGCTCGAGCCCACGCTGTGCCCGCGTATGGACCCGGTGTTCCACTACGCCACGCGTGAATGGTCCAGACCCCTGGGGGCCAAGAGGCCCGCCCTGGGGTATGGCCCATACTGCACGGTCCAAGACTGGTCCTGGTCCAGCGGAGTCCCGGACATCGAGGACGCGGTGAGGCAGGCACTGCTTCCCACGTCCTCCGTGGGGCCAGGCAACAGACCGCTCCTTCCCTCCGAGCGGGACAGGATGTCGATGTCCGTGCTGGATAGGTGCTATGCCAACGCGGCTCAGGTGGTCGCGTTGGCTAGTAACATGGCCTTTCTCATTGGGGCCCTGGACAGGTCTCTCTCTGCGGGCCAGGCGCTCAGCGGCGAGGATCTGACGGAGGCGAGGACCACGTCAGCAGCACTCCTCCGGATGGCCCAGGCGCTGGCCATTGACGGAGGTCGCTCCATGGCCGCCGCACAAGTCGGTGCCCGGCACCTCTGGTTGGGGCTCGCGGACATCGGGGAGGCGGAGAAGAGGCAGCTGCTGGACCTGCCTGTCTCCACCACTTCGCTCTTCGGGCCTGACATGCAGGGGCTGGCCGACAGGCTTGACAGTGCGATCAAGGACGCTGCCAAGCTGGCGCCCCTCCTGGGTCCGCGGCGAGAGTCCCGCCAGGTCAGAGGGCGGTCCCCCAGACGGCGCTCCGCTCCTCCACGGGCTGCTGCGCGCTTGGCCCGCCCTTCTCCGGCGAGACCCCAGGTTCCGGAGAGTTGCTTCTGGGCACGTCTTAAAATCAATTATTTAGGTAATTGATTTATCTAGATGTTACATTTTTTTGAAGTGATAAGTTAACTACAAATTCGATGTTTTATGTCAAGAAAAAAAAGAAAAGACTGTTTATGTATTCTGTTTAACATTCTCTTTGTATACAGTGGGGCAAAAAAGTATTTAGTCAGCCACCGATTGTGCAAGTTATCCCACTTAAAATAATGACAGAGGTCTGTAATTTTCATCATAGGTACACTTCAACTGTGAGAGACAGAATGTGGAAAAAAATCCAGGAATTCACATTGTAGGATTTTTATAGAATTTATTAGTAAATTATGGTGGAAAATAAGTATTTGGTCAATAACAAAAATTCAACTCAATACTTTGACCTCTGGTATTGCCAACAAAGGTTATATTACTAACAATTATTATAGGTCTTTACCAGGTTTGCACACACAGTAGCTGGTATTTTGGCCCATTCCTCCATGCAGATCTTCTCGAGAGCAGTTATGTTTCGGGGCTGTCGCCGAGCAACACGGACTTTCAACTCCTTCCACAGATTTTCAATGGGGTTGAGGTCTGGAGACTGGCTAGGCCACTCCAGGACTTTCAAATGCTTCTTACGGAGCCACTCCTTCGTTCCCGGGCAGTATGTTTGGGATCATTGTCATGCTGGAAGACCCAGCCACGTTTCATCTTCAAAGCTCTCACTGATGGAAGGAGGTTTTGGCTTAAAATCTCACGATACATGGCCCCATTCATTCTTTCCTTAACACGGATCAGTCGTCCTGTCCCCTTAGCAGAAAAACAGCCCCAAAGCATGATGTTTCCACCCCCATGCTTCACAGTAGGTATGGTGTTCTTGGGAACTCAACTCAGTATTCTTCTTCCTCCAAACACGACGAGTCAAGTTTATACCAAACAGTTCTACTTTGGTTTCATCTGACCACATGACATTCTCCCAATCCTCTGCTGTATCATCCATGTGCTCTCTGGCAAACTTCAGACAGGCCTGGACATGCACTGGCTTCAGCAGTGGGACACTTCTGGCACTGCAGGATTTGATTCCCTGTCGTCGCAGTGTGTTACTGATGGTAACCTTTGTTACTTTGGTCCCAGCTCTCTGCAGGTCATTCACCAGGTCCCCCCGTGTGGTTCTGGGATTTTTGATCACCGTTCTCATGATCATTTTGACCCCACGGAATGAGATCTTGCGTGGAGCCCCAGATCGAGGGAGATTATCAGTGGTCTTGTATGTCTTCCATTTTCTGATAATTGCTCCCACAGTTGATTTGTTTACACTAAGCTGCTTGCCTATTGTAGATTCACTCTTCCCAGTCTGGTGCAGGTCTTTTCCTGGTGTCCTTCGACAGCTCTTTGGTCTTGGCCTTAGTGGAGTTTGGAGTCTGACTTTGAGGCTGTGGACAGGTGTCTTTTTATACAGATAACGAGTTCACACAAGTGCCATTAATACAGGTAACGGTTGGAGGACAGAAGAGCTTCTTAAAGAAGTTACAGGTCTGTGGGAGCCAGAGATCTTCCTCGTTTGAAGTGACCAAATACTTATTTTCAACCCTAATTTACAAATAAGTTATTTAAAAATCCTACAATGTGAATTCCTGGATTTTTTTCCACATTCTGTCTCTCACAGTTGAAGTGTACCTATGATGAAAATTAAAGACCTCTGTCATTATTTTAAGTGGGAGAACTTTCACAATCAGTGGCTGACTAAATACTTCTTTGCCCCACTGTATGTAGTTCTACGTCATGGTGCTACACCCCTTAGGGGCTACGCTATGGGTATGCCCGTCTCCACCACCTCGCTCTTCGGGCCTGACATGCAGGGGCTAGTCTACTTGACAGCGCGATCAAAGACTCTGCCAAGCTGATGCCGCATCTGGCCCCGCGGCATGAGTCCCGCCAGCAGTCGAGGGGCTTCGACCAGGTCAGAGAGCGGTCTCCCAGCTTGGCGCTTCACTCACGCCTGGTGCTAGGCCACAGACTCTGGGTCTGGAGGCTGAGAGGCAAAATCTTGTAGACCTGGGTTTCCCCTTGTCGGTGTTGGAGACCATTCGCCCTCCACTCTCCAGGTGGAGGCTTTTCAGTGACTCGTGTGAGGTGCGTTCCTGGGACCCCGTCCTTGATAGGAGTGGCCCTGTAACACTGCTTGTGCTTCATTTCCTGCCCTGAGCCCGTTCACCTTGGTGGTTTTGGGGGAATCTCGGGCAGGGCTCCAATCACTCTACGCTGGCCTGATGGGAGTACATCTTCCTACGGCCTACGCGTGGTAACCCATTGCGTAGCCCTAAGGGGCGTAGTTCTACAAATATGTGCGTAGTCCCTTAGCTACGATCCCATCAGGCCAGGCTGGCTTTGGCGGAGTTCAAAGTGGCAGGTGCAGGCCTGAGCAGGGTTATTTTTAGGAGGAGCTCGCTTTTGATTGGAGCATTGGATCTCCGATCTCTCTGGCGGAGGTTAGGTGCATTATGAGTCATACCCATAGCGTAGCCCTAAGGGGCTACGCACCTATTTGTAGAACTACAGTTACATTAGGTTACTAATAATTACTGCTCTGTTTGAGTTAGATCCAGTTCTTTTTAAAGTCTTTTTATATATTCTATTTTTAAACAATTAACTAAATTGATTTAGCAGTAAAAAATGGATTAAAGTGATAGTCTGGAACTCTAAATGAATTACACATTTTAAGAATTGTAAATTGACCTCAGAAAGGAAGGGGGAGGGAGCTTTAATTTTTTTTTTTTTTTTCAAATCAAGTACCTCTCTTTTTCTTCTGACAAACTCCAGACAATCACTTGAACTATCGAAAAAAAACTGGTGTTACTATTTGACCACATCTTTTGAAAACTTGAACATTTTTCTGTTCTTGCAGTGTATCAGCGCGGTCGAAACAGCATTCGAGAGGAATATGATGATCAATTTATGAGGGGTCGGGGCAATGGCAGGGAGGTAAGGACAAATAATTAAAAAGCAGTTCACAAATTCATGTGTTATGGTGTAATAATCTGCTTCAAAACAATCTTAGGTGACGTTTCACAGAGTTGTGAATGTAGTGGAGAGAAGTCGTCCCATGCAGATTATGGGTGGAGACTTTGAGAGGAGAGGACTTGATGGACCAATGTACAATGAGCCCATGCCCTATCAAGACCCAAGGGATTGTCAAGGCAACAACAATTTCCCACAGAATAATATGCACTTTCATGAAAATGAAACGCAGCGCTTTGGAAACTTTCACAGAAATCCTCCACCTCCAAGAAATGTAAGCATGCTGCATAACATGCTCTCCAATTGTATGTGTCATTTAATAAACTATGTCTTGTTTTGTTTTTATAGGAAGGACACAACGTTCACAACAGAGATGACCTCAGATATCATTTAGACTCCAGGTACTTGGACATTTTTTGTGTGTGTATTTTTTCATTTTTATCACTGGCACAAAATATGCCTCAAGATGGAGATATGTTGTGATTAAACATGTTTCCTTATTTCCATACTGAATGTACAAATACAAATAACAAAATATCTATGCCACACAACAGCCGTTGTATAATGTTAGCTATGCTAGCAAATGGTTCAAGTTAGGGTTAGTTTGACCATAAATCTTATCACAACCAGGAACAAATATTTTATTAAAGATGATGGCTTTAAGTTTATTAACCAGGTCTTTTGCATATATTTCTGTACAAAGCGCAACATTGTCATTGCTCTACAAAAACCTTCTGACTATAAACCATATTTATGTGACCCTAGTGCTACAGTTTCTTAAATGATACCAGGCAAGAAAGAAGATGATGAAGGGCATCACTATGTACTATCCAGAAAGACATAATCTACTCCCCGAAGTCATAGCAGTGGGTTTTAAAAGGATTTTGTTGCCATTTTAAAGGTCTTACATTTCTCCATCTCTTAACAACACACTATCACATTATTAAGAACAGCATATCTGTACTGGACCAAAAAACATTGTCAAACAATGATGTGTCGCCTTTTGATGTTTTAAAGACATGTAGTCAATGTTTGGCAAATGGCCGAGTCCTGGCCACTTCAAACAGGTCAGGAGTCGTAAAAGTTGTGGGCTTGTTAGACCTGCTCTGTTTGAGATGTGGCCGGAGTTCAGGCTGAGGTCATGACTACCAGGTGCCTCCAGCTCATTTATACCTCATCCAGGACCTAAAGGACCCTTTGTAAACATTTACTGTGCACTGTAGAAGGCAAACATGTCGCATGAACAGAAGCTGCTGTTGTCTGTTTCCGATTATACTAACTGTGTATAATATTGGTGCAATATCCTTTTAATATGACTACAACATAGGTATAAACTATGTGTTCTTTCAAACCTTTATGAAATTACATACTACTTTTTACCAGGAATCTAATTGTATTTTATAGAAACAATGGCAGAGGAGGGAATTTTTTCCGTAACCGTGGCAGAGATGCAGGACCTGGTTTAAGGTAAACCTTTATCTCTCTCATCTCAAGATGAAGGCGTTTGCATAGTATTTGGAAAGTATTAATGTTGTATGTGGTGTTTAATGTACTGCCTTTTTACCTTGCTTAAAGGGAGGACATGGATTACAGGCGTAAAGAACCATTTGTCAGAGATCGCTCACCAGTCAGGCGTGGGAACCGTTCTTCCAGTTCTGCATCTAGACCCTCTGAGAAGAACTCCACTCAACAAACACGTCAGTGTTGTGAAATTATACAATCTAGACTTCAACATTTCTTCTTGAATAGAATGTACAGTGTGTTTGTGAGTGCGAATGTTGGAAAACAGATTAATTAGACCAAGGCTACAATCCACAGAGGTGTGTTCATTTACATGCACTGTCCCAACCAAATAAGCAATAACATACAGTACATACATGAATACATCTCAGACCCACACTTTACTGATTGTGACACTAATCTTTGTTTGTATTCAGTGTTTAAAAAGGTGGATATTTACAAAGTTTTCATTAGAGCTTGGAAATGGGGACCACGAGCAAATAATGACATTTTCCGGGGATTTGGATCACCTTCTTGATCTTGGATTATTTTGAAGGAATGGAACTTCCCCTGTTGGAAAAGACCTGTGCTCGACGAGCGCTTCTCTTGCTGTTAAAATGTTATTCCTGGTTTTATTCTTGAACAAACGTAGTCTCCTCAACAGCAAAGCATCTGTTTTTTTTGGTGGCGATTTGTAACGTGTAGGGTCAGGGTGCAGCGCAGCCTGTTAGGATGTTAATTACACTCACACAGCGCCTGGGAACAGCCATGGCCGCGCTTATATTGGGTTGTTAAAGATTATTGTCTTAAGTTTGTGACTATAACTCATCGCTTTGAAAAGGGATCTCTGGGCTGCCATGGTTGCGTTTGGTCATATGTATATTTGTTTTTTTATTTAGCGAAGCTCACACCACCTGCCAGTCCGCCACATGCAGACCCTGAAGAAGACCCTCTACAGAAGCCAACAACATCAAAGGTAAAGCTGCTTGCAAATTCTCATCAATACTTCTTCTTCATAATTGCTGTAAATGAAGTAATCAGCCATTGTGATGAGCAGGATGGCGTTTATCTGAGTATTTAAATTCACAATAGGGTTTTAGTCTTGTCTGTATGTATGTTCCAAATAGATTCTGTAATAAAGTTGAGTTGAATTGAATCGAATTAGACTTTTAGAAAAGAATAGAAAAAGCAATGTGGTGCTTGTTAAAGACTAAAGTTGTCCGCTCTCGTCGAAGTCGCTTTGAAATGAGAACTGGTTTCCAAACGGCACTAACCTTTCCCCTCTGGCCTTCCAGGGGAGCCCTCCTCCGTCTGTGCCCGAGCCGGAGCAGGAGGCGGAGGCTGCCAGCATGGAACCAGAGCCGACACCAGAGCAGGACTTGAAGGCTCGCCGGTTGGAGGCCATTAAGGCAAAAGCTTTGGAAATCGAGAAGGTACTCAAATTTGTTCCAGAACCACTGACACTGGCCACGTTCTCCGCGTCGGCTTTACGCTTTGATTTCATTACATGGCATCAAACCGTCAGAAGACTTGAGTAATGGTTATTTTAGAGGACTTTTTCTAATTGTTTTCAGGTCTGTTTGAAAATGGGTGTAGTAGTGCTTTTGAAATGAACATTTAAGTTAAAAGATCCTTTATTTGTCCCACAGTGGAGAAATTCCAGTGTTGCATCATCAGTTACAGGAAAGCAGGAACGAGAAGCACACAAGATAAATAAAAAGTGACTCTATACTAAAATAAAATGTCTAACTTTCCATTAATAAAGAAGCAAATCTAAAATCTCCAACTTTGGTGTAATGAATAAGAAAGAATTAAAGGTATATAGGAGGATTTTCTCACATTTTAAGAAAGAACCCTCTCACTTAAAAAAAACAACTCTAGTCTTATTTGACGAGCACGTGTCACCAGAATGATTGACAATTAGGAGGATCACCCAGAAGTAGAAAATCTTTCTATATACCTTTAAAGTAGCAATATATAAGATTTTCATGTCAAGACATAATTAAATGGCCCTAATCTGTCAAAAGGCATCAACAAAACATGCTCTTTTAAAATATTTCTTTAACTGATAACAGTAGTTGAGCTCATCTCATTGGTAAAGCAACATGTGGCCGGTGAACTAAATAAGGTCTCGTTATGATTCTCAAATCATTTAATAACAACACAAGGAATAAAACCAGGATTTCTATCTTTGTGAAAGGTGTTGGTTATAGATTTGTTGACAAAACTCTTTCTTCAGATATTATGGTCCCAGCTGGATTTGTCTGCATATCTGGCAACCTGAGTAAGGGAAAGTGCAGTACCACTTTTGGCCAGATTTTGTCATACTGCTCCTTTAAGTACAGAATATGTTTAGCATCAAAAAGACATGTATAAAATCTCTTAACTTTGACATAATAGATTGTGGAAAGGCAGCGGTGAGCAGTGGGGCTGGAGGTTGTGCTGCTTCTCGTCACCTTCCCCTAATGTTCAAAGCTGCAGCACAGTGCTATTATCTGTTCTGGTAAATCAGGACAGAAGGATATAGATGGGGCTTTTATTGAAACGAGTCACATTTTTTGGACTAATACAGAACAGTTTTTGTTTTTTGATGAGCCACAGTGGCTCAGTTGGTCTTTGGGCCTGAAGGTTGCGGGTTCAAGCCCAAGACCACAAAACCTGCTTCACTTCACTGATGTCAGTTGCCGTTGTGTCCTTGGGCAAGGCACTTAACCCCACTCCAGGTTTCCACTGTGTGTATAAACGACTCCAGAATATATCTCATCTCCTCTTTGAGCGCCGATGCTCTTATGATTCTAAAGTTTCTTTAGCCCTTGTTCTCACTCAGTTCTTAAACCTGTAAAAAGTCCTGCAAAAGGTTCCGACATGGTCAAAAATGTATTATTAGTGAGTACAAGCCTCAATGCTGAGCCGACACATCCCCAACGAACCTCGGAGGGCCCGGCATTTACTCTTGCCTCGAGTCGGAGCTGCCACACATCGCCCCCAATTCTTTCCAGGCGATAAAAGATTCGAGTCGAGTTTGCACCTGGAAGCCCAATAAAAAGTGTTTTGTTTCGGCCGTAAAACGTGAGAAGGATGTGAGAGCTGGTTACAATGCGGTGTGAAAACCCGCCACGGCACCCATTAACTCGCTCCGACACCTCGCCACGCTTTTGTTTCAGCGTAGGTGCACTTGAGAAGAACTTGCAGACACACCGCTCTCAGCACAAACACCAGCGCCTCCTCCCCGGGGCCTGAAGTTCACGTGTGTAGAGTCTGACCTGGACTTTGAATATATCTTGTTCCATCTGTAGATTATTATCTCAAGAATTTGACATCTTTGCTAACTAGTATCTATATCTTTGGAATATGCATCAATAATATCATTCACGTTTTTCAGCAAGAAGGTCCTGGGTTCGACCTTTCTGAGTGGAGTTTGCATGCTTCTCCCGTATCTGTAGGTTTCCTCCGGGTGCTCCAGTTTCCACTACAATTTGAAAGAGACAAATGCCCACAACAATTGCAAAGCGGATTGTGGCTCTGGTTTCTGCTGGCGCTATATAAATAATTATTACTTACCTAGGTCTCTGTTCTTACGCACAACGTCTAAAAAGCTTACGTCCCTTTTTTTTAATCAACACGTGTCTAGACGGTCTTTTGTCCAAGCGCGGGAAACGATAACACTACATGATTTTATGAAAGGACTTCAAAACCAAAACCATATATTTGTAACGTTTATTTCATTATGTACAGGGAGGAAAGGGCGTGTGTTCGTCAATGCGTCAATTCTGAATCTGATCAACCGTTACATTTTCCGTCATTAGCGGACATTCCTGACCCGGTGCAATGCGGTGTGTTCCCCAGGATTACAGGCAGGACTGCGAGACATTCCGCACGGTGGTGAAGATGCTGGTGGAGAAGGAGCACAGTCTGGATTATCTGCTGCAGGCGCCACTGGAGAAGAACCTGGAGGAGATAAAGGGCCGCTGCCTGGACTCGTTAAAACAGTTCATAAAAGAGCTGGACGAGGCCATAGAGCCGCCCAGCGAGACCGACCAACCCACAGAGACCTGAAGATAAGCCCTTTGCTCCTCCAGGATATTTTAAAGACTGCAAACGATAATGAGACCACCAAAACTTTTACTGTTTTAATCATTGGTGTGTTTTAGGGATTCATTTGAACAATGGGTGTGAAGTGCATAATATGGTATCCACACAAAGTGACCATGAAGTCTTCCAAGATTATTTTTATACTGAAACCTATCTTGCTACCAAGTTAATGGTGGGTTGTATGTATTTCTTAAAAAAAATATAGTATTGTGTGAATGAGTGTCACCTGAATTTAATAATGTTCCTGTAGTTTCATATATGTATATATTTTATTACAATTGTCAGTTTTTGGGGTTTATATTCCAGTCTTTACATGTTTACTGATATACTGTAACTGCTTTTCTAGTTATTCTACAGCATGAACCATTAAGCAGACTGTAAGCCCTTCAAAAGGCCCGAAACATTCTTCTCAAAGCCTCAGTCACAGTCTGTCAGTGCAGTTTTGATGTTTCTAGAAATATGAAGCCAATGCAATCTCAACACCATTCAGTACAAAACTGCTCAAACTCGGATATAAAAATAGGCTTTTGAACTCTATACAAAATAGCATTTTTAAATAAATTGTAGTGTTTTAAATATTTGTTATGTTGAAATAAAAGTATTACATGGTGCATGAAGCGGCAGAACTCGTGTCTCACAAACACCTGGAAAATCTTAGTGCCATGAAGCTGTTAAAACAGTGTCTAGAAGAAGAAGATTGTGCATGGCAAACCGAGTAAGTGAGTCCAGACATTTATGAAATGATGCAGTTCTTTCCCTTGTGTCCCTTCTTCTTTTTAGACTTAGTCCTTTGGCTGTAAGAGGGAGAGCTCATACCCGCCACAGAGCAGGGCAGATCCTCCATGTAGTAATGTCTATGGGGCAGCGGCTGGGGGATGGGCTGTCCCAGGAAGAAGCCCTCCTCCTCAGAGTCTGAAGAGGACGAAGAGCAGGTAGAGCACCAGTCATCCTCGTCACCGCCGTAAAGTCCAGTGAAGCGGCCTGAGAGTTGCCCCTGTAACCCGTACTGGGACATAGTGTTGGGGTGTCCATGTGATCCCAGAGCGTTCCCTCTGGGATCTCTGCTGAAGCTTTTTGAAGCCCTCTCTTTCGGCAGAAGGTTTAGAGCATTATCAGAGCGGGACTTGCGACTGCGACGTCGCCTGTGGTGATGGTGTCCTGTGCCAGGGTCCTGTCCTGCTTCCTCAAAGTGAAAAACTCTGCGGCGAGTCCGTTCACTCATAGGGGGCTGGCGTAGGGGAAGCTCGTACTGACTGTTGTCCACCACATCATCTGAGAACTTGACCTGCTGAGGTCTGGCCTGTGGGCGAGCCCTCCTCAGAGCAGGGATGTTGGTTTTGGGCCTGCTATCAGGTAATGGCACTTCCTGTACTTTTGGGGAGACTGGGGCTTCCTGTTCAGACACAAGGCTTTTCAGCGAGGTTGCACTTCTGTGCAACATAGAGGAGTTTAGTGTCCCCATATTACTGCTCTGTTCACAGTCGTCCGTCTGGAGCTCAGGAAATCCTTGTAAAGAAAAAGCCAGTCCTCTGTCTTTGCAGTCACCATCCACAGAGGCACCTGGGGAAACCAAAAACATATTTGAGCTAAACTACACACTACATGAGGCAGTCATTTTTATTATTGAGTGTATTACCTGTAATATTTGACAGAGCCAGGGAGTCCATGGAGTCTCGGACATTTGGTTCTATCTTTTTGAACTCATTAGAGATGCATTCCAAAGAGTCAGAGTACCACTGGCTAGTCTCTCCAGCTCCATGGTCCAACTCAAGTTCCTGTATCTTTCGACTACTAGCAGGACCAGGGTGGCTGCCATAGGCTGAATCCCCCAGGCCGTCCTGAGACTGGGCCCAGTACCTGTCCACCTGATACTTCTTACTGGCCAGACTTCCTCTCAGCCGTACCCCACTGCCCTGATCAACCTTGACACAGTCCTGCTCCAATTGAGCCTCAGTCTCTGCTGTCCAGAAATTAGTAGGTTTAGAGTCATTGGCTTGTTGCAGCCCATGTTGTCCAAACTTCAGTAGTAGCTGTGTCATGTAGTCTTCATGTTCTGCCCACTCTTCTTGATCTTCAGGGGCCTCTGCTTCCTCTCCACGATCCCTCCAGAAATGCTCATCAGACAAGTTCATGTGGGATAGCTTATTAGTTAAAGTGTCCTCGGCATTGCTGCTAAACCCAGGGAACTTGTAATTGGCTGAAGGGGAGAAGAGGAGAGACTGGCGGCACTGATCAGCTGACTTACTACTCTTGCCCATGCGCACGCTTCTCCTGGACTCTCGGGAGCGGGCCGATTGGAAGGCAGAGTCCGAGGAATCTGAGGCCAGAACATCTTCACCCAAACTGCAAGCCTTGGAGCAGTAGATTCTGCCCTGGTGAGGCAGGAAGGGGCAACCCAGCAGAGAGTTCTTACACTGGGCACAGCTAAAGCAGCCTTCAGTGGCGTGCCAGTGAAGCCCGTCATAGGTCATCTGAGCATGGTCCACTCCTGAAGGATACACATAAAGAGCTTTACTAAAAACATAAGTTCACATACATTAATTCTTAACACCCCTGTATCTTATAGCAGCGCACTCTACACCATTTTGCTAGTAAATTAGTACAATTTAGCTACAAGTTATCAATTGCACAAAAGATCAATAAAAATGAGAAAATATATATATCAAGAATCATGATATAATATAAATTGTGCTGCCACCATTGGCATTTGTGGTCTTGTGATCTCACTCTACTACGATAACAACAATACGTAACCAGTCCATTCGTCTCAGATGTTTTGTGGTTGCTATGCGATGGGGAAAAGTTGTGTAGCTTTACCGATATGTTCTCCACAGGCCTCACAATACTCTGCGTAGAGCGACTCGAAACATCCACAACAGTATGGTCTGCCGTCCTTCATGATGTATCGCTGACCTCCCAAAACCGTCTCGCATTCAAAACACGAGAAGTGCTTCATGTGCCAGTGACGGCCCTCTGCCTCCGTGCATTCGTCCGCAAAGATGATCTGGAAACAAGAAAAAACGGAACAATGAGTCTAATGCAAGCTGTGTTTATTTGTTGTTTTTCTGCTTAAGGCGACCTTCATTCCTTTGTGTATTTATTTCAAACATGTACGAGAAATACAAACCTATTTTAATCCAATTCTCTCCATGCCATTCAAACACATACTACAAAACAATACGACAACGACAAAATCCTACAAATACCCTCCAACAAAACGCATTATAGCTTCTGTATATGACACACACACATACTGTATACACACACACACACATCTTACCTCATCGCAGGCTGAGCAGCGGGGCTTCAGGAGCTCTGCGTGGTGCCGGCCGCAGTGGATCTTTCCCTCGTGGGAGAAGTAGATTAAATCCACAAGTAGTTCACTGCAGGTGGAACAGGCAAAGCATGCTGGGTGCCACAACACTCCTGGGCCCATTCGAGATGCAGACAACGTCATTTCTCCACCGCAGATTCCTTCCCCACACTAAAAAACAAACATAAAAACATGAATACTCGTGTGTGTGTATATAGTGTATAGTACAGTGTTTAGACTGATCTATCTGGGGCACACTGGGGTAGTTTTGCACAGTTTTACTGTAATTATTTTTTTATGGCTATCTCTAACTACAGATGCGATAAGAACATGTATAAGATTTCATAACCACACCAACTGGCCGTGTCTTACCCATAGACTGTAAATGTTTACGGACGTAGTCACGCTATCTCCGCCGTTCTAACTAATGTGCCACAACTTCTTCGGTCTATGGGCAGTTTCAAAATGGCCGCGGGGGCTGGAAAATGTGAAATGCATCTGCCCATGCGTCAGCCGGCATGAGCCCCATTCATTTGACGAGTGCCTTCAAAAATTCACAGCGAGTAGACTGGTCCAAAAAAATTCACCCCCCTCAGCATTGACACACATGTGGAACGGAGCTTTGGGCCAAGAGCCAACTTTTGGACCATCTTGTAAAGATGTTTTCGAGAGGTAAGAAGATGCTATTTGTTAGCATTGGCTAATTCTTATTCCGGGTCCAGCCCCATCGGCCCGGGGTGGTATTGCAAGCATGTCAGTGCACGTCACTTTGGCCACTTTTGAGCCAGGACCCGCCCCCACTGGTCTTACCACAGATATAATTAGGTAAGTAATGAGAGATGAGGATACTTACATGCTCACAGACACTGTTGAGGAGATTGCGAGGCAGCATTTTGACCGTCGCTCGTCCCAGTGCTTCGTTCTTCCTTTGGACACTGAACATCTGCAGTTCTTTCTTCTCCTCTTCGCTGAGAGACTGACAGTAACGCACCTAAAAAATGAAATAGAACATTCAAGATTGTTTTAGCGTAGTTTCTTAACGGATTGATGGAAAAGATAATGAAGCTTGCACATTTCATTTCTCATTTTTTTCTGATGTAATGTGTGCATTGACATTTCCCCACTAAATGCTTATCTTATTCTATACTTTGGTCGTCCACATGTCTAGGAAGAAGAACCAGTGGGGTCAAAATGCTTCAGTATACTTTTCATCACTTGTTTACAGCAGTCTTCTGATGTGCATAATAAAATACATTGATTTTTCTTGAGTGTCAGCAATTTTCTTATTGTCATGATGAATAATTTCTAAGGCAAGAAGCTTAGGGACTAATTTCAGATTGCGGTTGAAAGCCTGTATTGCTTATTATTGATTTCATATCTAAGATGGTTTCATTTTAATTGCAGATGACTTAAAGGTGGAAAGACAATTGTTCTCTATGTGCATGAGGAAAAGTCTCAATACTTATCGGCCATCTATTTAAAGCTGAAATCCCAAACTGAAGAGATGAAATTCAATGTAACTAGTGCTCTCTGAACAGTTTGCTTCACTAGTTTTTTCATGCATGTATTTTTGGCTTCAAGATGTGACAGTATATTCAGTGAAAAAGCACTCACTCAGCCTTTAAGCCATCAGTGTCTAAAGAGTTTGTTTTACTATGTTTTTGTTGAATAGGGTTAAGACAGTACGATGTGAATATTCTCACAATGTGTTACTTAAACAAGACTTTCTGTAGGGACAAACATGTATTTATGAACCAATAGTTATGTGGTGATATATTTAAGGATGTTTGTTTACAATGTATCAGCTCAAAATGGACTTGGAAAACATATCGACTCCCACCCCATGTACGCCTATGATCCTCATCGTCTCTGGGAGCGACCCTTATTGTAAAGTTTACAGTAAAAGAAATAAACTCTTCACCACAGTAAATTTGAAAGTCTCCCACAACGGTCAAAATGAACCAATGTATAAACATAAGCTTGTGTTTGGAATGAGATCCAGGGCTGGGACAATAAAAGAGCGGAGGAGAGACTGTCTGTTTGGAGCTGGTGCCGATGGTGGCATCACATAAGCCTCTGTCTCTCCCCCGCTGAGGGCCCCTTGTAAAGTAACCACTGCTATGACAGGAATCTGACTGGTGGGGGCCCCCGGCAAACACCGTAAACTCATCAAGTCAAGAGTCACATTGTGCCCACATTACACGCCTACAAAATTGCTGAACAAAAATCCCCTGGTGTGATGCTGACACAGATGCCAAGTGCCGCTGATGTGAATCCATAATGATCTCACCTCATTATCGTGCGGCGGCAGCTGGTACAGGAGCTGCTTGATTCGGAATTTTTCACCAGGGCTGTTCACATAGGGGACCTTCTCCTCAGGCATGCATGAGAAAAAGATCTGTACCTGCAAAAACAAGAGAACGGTCGTCCTCGTGTTAGTCAAACAGCCAATTTACAGCTAACTATCAAAGTACAAACATAATTATGTGTGAAAACATATTTAACTATCTCCTAGCTCTCAAAACTGTTTGGTTTATCACTTGTTTGCAGAGCTGGGAGTAATGCGTTACAAAAGTAATGTAATTACTGTAATGTATTGCTTTTTACTGTAAGGCATTCCAGAACAAATCTGTTTTACAGTAACGTGCATTAAATTGCATTCTAACAAAAAATATGTAATTTTGTTTTGTTTGACACTATGCCATCGCAAGATCAGCGAGGAGAAATAATGGCTGAAGCTGAAGCAGGTACTATGTCGGACAATAGTACATTTTCAAGATGGGAAAATGTATTATTTGAACTTTGTTGGAGACAAATGCACTTTATGTGCCAAACCAAAAGCTCACACCATAGCATTATTGTGTGTATTTGGTAAAAGTAACTTAAATGTAATGCAGGAGTGGTGTAATGCTTTTAAATCAGAGACAGGAGACCACGTTAGTTTGAAACAACAGTAACAAGTGATGCATCATTATTGTGTTTTTGAAGTAACTGACCAATTAGTGCTTGTTTGAACATTCTTGTGTTTTTGAGAAACTTAATTTTCATGCTACAGGAAATAGAACAACGTCATAAAATCCATCAAACAAGTCCTTCATGTACATTTGGCCTTCGTTGCATATTCAGATCAGATTTTTCAGATCAGATTTTTCAGATCAGATTTTTCAGATCATCTTTTACTCTACCAATCAGCTCTCATCCCACAGTAACAAGTAGTAAAGTAAAGTATGTAAGTTAAGTTTTGTTTCGGCTACTTTTCTACACTCGACTCTTTCAAAACAACATAATATATATATACACAAAACAAAGACATAACCCAGCTTTAAGTATCCACAACATGAATATGATGGTGTTCAATCTCAGGTTGAACTCCAGACCTTCACTTTATGTGACGACAGTTTGAAGGAGTGCAGCTGAATAGGATCAATTAGTTTCTTTGGAGTCATATGTCTATCTCTATAGGAACAGGACAAAGCCTGATGTCCCCGTGGCACGCTGACCCCTCGGGCTGGACCATCAAAACCCTTTATGAGCCCTGACCATTACAGCTGCAGAGATAGTAAAGGTAGGATATGCTGCTCTAGTAGGTTTCAGGCCTGACTTCCTGCAGCTTCTGCCTTTAATGGTTTCCTCCTTTGGTAGATCACTTGGTAGATCTACTTTGAGCATGCTTCACCGCAAAAACTGAAAATATAGACGAGTTCACAGGATTTCAGTGTATTTATCTAACCACACAATTTGTTATTGACTTTTTTACTCATGCAGGCTGAAGATACTTAAGATAATACTACTTAACATTTTATTTCTTGTTTCAAGTGGAAAAATCATGATTTATTGGCAGATCATTTTGCTTGAAACAAGTACATTTCCTCTAATAGTAGCAATTGTTTTGTTCTTTTTAGCCACTTTTTGGAGTGTTGGAACTGAAAAATACCTCCTTGGTTTTAGGCACTTTAACCATCAAAATGCATCTCAACCATTTGGTAAAAGCCAAAGTTAAAAAACAAACCTTAGTGCTAAAAGAAAAAAAGAAATTGCTTTCTTCAAGGAGTGAATGTTAAAGGGTTAAGCCGTCACAGCGGAGGGAGGGGCTGTAGTAATTTAGCCTGACAATCATCATCAAGAGCCACCCTCGGTCATAAATGATGCACATTTACATACTGCAGTTCCCTCCTCTGGGGTTGGGGCAGTCAACTTGCACCATGGCCCTGTGTGTTTCTTCTCTTATAATGGAGCCATAATACTTAGCCAATAGCTGCTGTAAAAGGGCATTACAGTTAACACAGGCATCTAGAAAACAAAAGCAAGCTCAGCCCTCGCCTTTAGCACACCCAGAAACCCCCCCAACATTGCATCCATGTGTGCTCCATAACAAAGGGAACTCTTCAAACTGGTGCAAAAGTAAAGTGGCTAAATTAGGAGCCAGCGCCACATCACACCAGTTGCCCCAAAGTCATGACTGAGCAGTTCGAAGACCAAGGCCATGATTGCAGACCTACGCAAGATGGCCGCCGTGACCCATCAAAGTTCCCTTTTCTAACAGATCCCTGATAATGACAACCAGACTTGCCAGGCTGCAGTTTGTAAATACAATTGCACACATCCTGTCTTTAAGTGGCTGCCGGCTGGAGATAAACAGGCCCGGCCAATTTGACTTTCTATTTTGAGTATACTCGCAAACAATGTATAAAACTTAATTGGGTGCGAACTGTAATCTTCTGTTAATCTTTTTTACTATGTATACATGTATTATTTTTGCTCATCGGGCCATTACTAGACACTTTGGTTGTTGTTTTTAAAGCTGGGGTACCTAACTTTAAATAAATAATACATTTTGTTTGTACCAACAGAAAGGTCTTTATGTTATTAGAAAGCATTTTACCTTTTGCACACTAAGAAAGCCATGCAAGTCTGTAGTTGAGGCTTACGGCGGAGAGATGATTGGCTGAAAAAGCTGATCTAAAGATGCATTACAAGGCCATTACAAGACACTTTGGTTGTTCAATTGTAAAGTTAAAGTAGCAGCACTACTTCCATGAGTTGTATTATTTTTAAAGCTGGGGTGCCAAACTTTTTGTTCATAAATAATACATTTTGTTTGTTCTCAATCAATCTATCACTCTCAACGTTTATATTTATAAGAGCGCCTTTCCTCACCACAAGGCACCGCAACGCTGCCTCACAACCCATATAAACATCATTGCATGAAATCATCAAACATTATCACAGACAGAGTCTTGGAGGCTGCTTTTCGGATTAATGCTGCTAAAATCTGGAACAGTTCTTCCTGAAGATGTGAGGACATGCCTCCTCTCTGACAATGTTTAAAACCAGGTTAAAGACGGTTCTGTTTAAAAGACTGTGCATACAACTGAGGGATTTTATATTTTTATCTTTCTTTTTAATGTTCTGTGATAATTTATGATTTTAATGCTTTCTTGTTTTGTTCAGCACTTTGAATTGCCTTGTGTATGAATTGTGCTATATAAATAAACTTGCCTTGCCTTGCCTTGCCTATATGGTGGCGATGCTTTTTAGTATTAGATTGACTGATTTTCCCAACAGCTGTGTTTGTTGGACTTTAAGACGCTATTTTTTTCAAGTCCCATGATCTCTGTGGTTTATGTAGCGATGCGGCCAATGTATTTAGTTTTATTTTGTTATAATGCACTCCTGGGATTTGGACATAGCTCTGTCGGCTGTGGATCTCCAGAGCTTCTGTGTTTATGTGAACAGCAGACAGAGAAGACACAGGGAAAGTGCAGGGAATTACATATGAACTTATTATTTTAAAGGTGTAGTTGGGATGGGAACTGGGATACATTTTATTGTCAACATATTTTGGAGTGCTTTTGCTCCATCAGCTACAGGTTAAGTGAATTGCTCCGACATGAAAACCTTTGGCTTTTTTTTCAAGTGTGGCCTTTATGAGGAAAAAACATTCACTTTGTTTTCCAATTCAAATTTAGCTAGGGTTGGTTTTTATAAAGGCACGCTAGTTAGTCCAGTAAGTTCTGTAAATCTGTCCGTTTTTACTGCCTCCACTCCACCATCTAATTTTGTCTAAGTTTACAGTATACACATGTCATACCTTATACCAACACTAGCCTAAGATCATAAACAAAATGTCTTCCAGCCAACTTCAGCTCTGTTAATACACACATGCTAGTCATACTTTTGAAGCTTAGAACTTTTAGAATTTAGTATCTAGTGAGAAAATAAACGATTATAATTCAGGTGACTTTAGGAGGAATCCAAAACCAGTTTAACCAACAATAACAAACAATTTTTATTATTTTTTTTTTACCCAAGGCGGTTGGTCCCTACTTTTTCCTCATTGCGATGTAACTGACTTTAATATCAAACAAGTGATGCAAATATCTACATAAAGTTCTATTATGTCATGTGAAAATCTTTTGGCAGTCTCTTAAATGAAGTATTGACAATGGGGAAGGAACCTATAAGCTTTTTGATTCTGCCTTCTCCTTTTGAGCTTTCTTTCTTGAACTTGAAGTACGTGTGCCAGTAAAAAAAAATACATTGTAAAACTGCTCAAATAAAAATACCATTACTCTAAAAACAATAACCTGTGATATGCTCTTTAATACCATTTTGTCTCTAACCTGTTCCCCCTGGTGAGCTACTTTATCAGGACAAAAAGCGAGTCAGAGATGTAGTGGAGAGTGGTGAGCCAGTCTTGGATGGGGTACAATTAGATTAGTCATGTGCAAAAGTTGTGGATATGTGAATCTTAGCATTTGAAATACACACCATATGGAGACCACTGATCTATGGCTACATTATGAAAAGCTACATTTCCCCCCCAATTATCCAGAGTTTTGTGACATTTACCATTTATCTTCAACACATGCAGTATGACTTTTGGGTTGGAAGGAAGCAGCAGTGATTTCCTAATAATAATACTTCATTGTCAAAAATAAATCGTTAGGCCTTTTTTTCTCTTGCTTTGAATGCTGTTCCCCAAAAAAGCTCTTTGTGAAATAACTTACAACACACATCAAAAAGCTGTAGTTCTCGGCTGAAGTCATCTTGTGTGGGATGCGGCGCTGCTCGTTTTATCACGCTGCCATTTCCTTTTGTTATGAGTGGAAGCACATGTGACAAACACAGCACAGCGCGGGGGTTCAGCCTGTCAAGTACATGAAGTAAATAGTATGGCGTTAATAACAAGGGGCTGTACTTTTATCACACGCACTGAAGCAGAAGTGACAAACGCTTTATCGTGCGCCGTCAGGACAAAGGCAAAGTAGGATGTTCACGCCCCACTCTCCTCTGTGTCTGACAGCTGCCACTCTCTGCACACACTGGACCAGGAGCTGTACGACGGCCAGGCGGACGCAGACCGCCCAGACGACTTTGAGTATGAGGTATGGTCCGCAGCGCAAGTCATTTCTATGTTCGAGATACACACAAATGACACTCAAAAATGCTTCACATGTCATTATTCTTTCACTCCATACACGGTGGTGATAAACTACTACTGTAGACAGAGCTGCCCTGGGATACACTGGCAGAAGCGAGGGATCCAGTATTTGCTATCGTCCCCTTCCGACCACTGGCACTTTACAGACGCAGCCGCCCCACTGTGGCACCTGGTGTTCCCAGAGGTCTCCCATCACAGTACTAACCAGGCCCTGCCCTGCACAGCTTCAGAGGTCTGACAGGAGTATGGCCACAAATGACTGTATTCATTGGTAATTCCCCTGTAGAACCCAGACATAAAAATATTAGTTGAGAAAAATGATCTGCGCTCTATTTGAAAAGAAGTATTTAATGACCATATTTGGCAATGTGCTTCTTTGGGTTTTTGGGTACAAACATTAGTGAATGCATTAAACCTATTTTGCCATAACCTCTGAACTTTATGCTGCATATTTGTGACCAGGGTGTGCTACAGGATTAATTTGTTTTCTACTTTTTTCTGTTTGCTTTGCTCTATATTAGTATTTGTATCAAGAACATTAAAATAGTCTACAAATACGGAGTATGCTTGCTCCCAAACCAGTCTAACCACTGTAGTCCCAGTCCGTATGCAGGACACTGATCAGATGGAGCCTTGTGACGTTTAAAGGGCATCCCGTAACTTCCTTAGTTTTTACATACATCCATCGCTGGGCTGCAAAAATTCTGCAAGGTTCACTGGCAATTTTGGGAGCACGCCGAAGCCCTGCCGTAGTGGTCATAATCAGTTAACTGAACGTTGTATTTTTTTAAGTTGTGTGACGTCTAATGGACATTTCAATGAGAAAACACAAAGAAAGTAGTGCACCAAAGGCAGACATCAGTCCTGTGATTGTGACCTGAATAAAGGGGTAAATGTAGAGATTGTTGCGTTGGTATCTTTCTCTATTTCCCACTGTTAAAACCAAAGAACAATCCAGTCTGGTTTCTTCAGCAATGTGAAATCAAAGTCAAATCAATGCTGCAGCGTCACTCAGTTTGGCCTATGTTTTTTGTGTTAAATGGACCTGTAGGCACTATGTGTAATCACAATTAATCACAGCTTTTTACCCCCATGTTGTCATGAAATTGTATGTCCATGAACAGCCCTAGTTCTATACACCATATCTATTATCATTTATTATCTATTATCTATTATCATTCAAGTCACTTTACCAGTTGATATTATTTCTGATGCTTATTCTGCTCATATTCATATTCTCCACTGCTAATGTATAATATAGACATCTGTAAATACTCCGAACCAAGTGCAATTATAGCCCAAAGTTTATCTTATTTTATTTTACTATTTTATTTTATTTTATTTTATCTTAAATGTATTGTCTATTATCTTAAATAATAGACTTTGATGTGTGCAATCTGAGTGCTCTTATTTCCTTTCTCTGCTGTAATGTGCGCAAAACTGAAATTTCTCCACTTTATCTTATCTTATCTTATATTATGTGGAGAGTGCATATTTGGACCTTCTTTGTTTTACTATACAAACCATTTCTTATTCCATAGCGATCGAACAAAGTAGTTATACCGAAACCAACCATATTTTGTAGACTTTGTAGACTTGTAGACTTTTTTCTTGCAGAAATATGCTCAATGATGGAGGATGCAGCACAAGGTTGAGGCAGTGAAGTATTCATTATCCCCACCTGTTCTCCCAGATAAACATGGACATAAATGGTACACCTGGTAATACAAGCAAAGTACCACACGCCAAAATCCAAATGTCTTTTCTCCAAATTATTTCCCGCTCTCACCAGCTCCCCTCCATATTTAATTGATGCCGAACATTTAGCAGCAGCACAAACTGTAATTGACTCTCCCAGCTCATCTCTGGGGGACACTTTTGACAGATGAGCGGCCGCTCTGCAGACGGCGTGACAGCTTTCTCCAAAATAATCATAATGGCGTCATGTCTTTCCTGGGGATTTTTCCTGGCATCTGTACCTTTACCTGCGATTTTTGTAATTGATTCAACAACTCAACAACGGGCAGAAGAAGAAAGTTGTTGGAGAGGTGTGGATCTGATGTCATAACATGTCTTTGCTGTCGAGGTGGTGCAGGGAAAGTGTGACAGCAGCTGCTTGACAATTCTATAGGCACAGACCGCACAAGTTTTGAAGGATATTGATGATTTGCCATTTATTTTTGTAATCCGCTTGATAAAAATGTTAAAGATGTATTAATATATTTTTTAATAAATAATAATGCATTGATTTTCTCAATAGTGCTTTTTTGGGCACTCAAAGATGCAAAATGCAGATGAAAAGTGGCTCCAAAAAAAGAAAAAAATGGCTACAGTTAGAGATTTTTCCACTTGTTAACTCATTGACAGCCATTGACGTGTTTTTCTGAGACCCTCTGTTCGACTGGGGATTACTGGACAAAAAAAATAGCTAGAAACAAACTTGTTTTTGCTGATGAAAGTAGACAATCCAGTCGTCCAGAATATGGTTTCATTTTTCATATAGTTTTACAAAATAATATTCTGTGGGTCTTGAGAATCAGTGAAATCAACAAAAAGGCTGGCAGTCAATGAGTTAAGAAATATGAATAACAAGTAATAATATTTTCAATAAGCCTGCATGAGTAAAACAGTAAAACAAAAATAGATAAATACACTGAAATCAAGTGAACTACACTAGTCTATATTTCTACTACTGAAGCCACATCTGCCCTGGAGCAAACTGACTGAAGCGAGGCCCCAGTACGACCACCACCAACCATTCACACACACACACACTGGCACATGCGTTTGAGAAAAGTAACTCCGTGTTCACAAGTTGAAAATGAACTGACCCTCGAGGAAAAGCCTAGAATCGAGATAAGCTCTTATTCAGTAAACATGTAAATCAGACAAACTAAGGCTCGTGGGCCAATATTTAGTGTCCCCTAAAATGATTTTCAATTACCATTAATAACTTGCAGCATTGATGGTTTTGGGCTACCATGGCAGGTTTTACATAATCTATTTTCTTATCTTTAGAAATGAATAGTTAAATATATAATGATAATATTTTTACAGACTAAGGTCACCCAAAGCGCTTAGCAAAGAGCCGAGTTCTGATAATTTTGTTTTTGAATTATTTCAAAGCCTATAAAGGCAACCCTGTTTTACAAATAGAGCTAATTTAAAATGAATCTATCAGTTCCAAGATAAAACCAAATCACCAGTCCATATTTGAAAGTATTATTAAACAGAAATGGACGCACATTATTAAAGAAGCAGCTGTGAACCGAATACTTGCGCAATACCAACCTTTTTGCTTGAAGTCAGAGAGAAATGAGTTGCACAGAGCTGTAGCTGACACGGCATTTAAAGGCACGACGACCCAAAGCAATGTTGATACGAGGAATCGTTAGAATAAAAAATGCTTCTGGAGAAGTGCTAAGAATAGACCCAGCTCTCAAGTGAATTCCTTTCTCATTCCTACCTGAGCCAAAGATCAACCGCATTAGAATCCCACACTATGAGACACGGTGTTATGTGAGAAGAATTCTTAGATTTTCAGTAAAAAAAAATAAAAAAGTAATTATAAAATGAGAACTAGACCTCTCTCGGACAATCGGCTCTCAGTGTGTCAATGATTTTTTTTTCACTAAATGTCAGGTAGAGCTAAAACTATTTATGTTGGGATTTATGAAACAATAAAAAGTCAGGTACTCCAGCGTGAGAGTTATATATCACGTTTATTTTTGTCACAACGGTGCAATAAATGGTGAGAAATCATGTGGGAGACAAGTGTTAGAGAAGGATAATGACGCATATATTACTGATAAATATGAATACAAATATATTTCTAACACTGCCTTTGCTAACTTCACCAACTTCTGTACATAGGACGTTGCTTGTACAATCATTTGAGTTCACACTTTCTCTATTATTGGATTTTAATTTTCTCCGTGACTCGTCCCGCTGTGCAGAGCTGTTTCCTAAGAAGATTTGCGCAGCCCCAGTGTCAAATCTGAGCAAATATAATATATGAAAGCTATTAACAAATCCTATTAAGCGTTTTAACCGCCACCATCTTTTATTTCATGCTCCGTGAGTTAGAATGCACTAATGCAACCCCACTTACTGTATGTCAACCCAGGGCGCTGCTGCCAGAGAGAAGGCAGCCCTCTTACAAGCAGCTTTTAACCCGCGCAGAAGGACGGAGCGAGTGCATTTCTCTGCATTAGACTCTGATGGACACCATGGCTCCAGCTAAGGCCACAGACTGGATGTTAGGAGTGGACGCAGGAGTGGAAGTGTGACCCAAGTTGACAATGTATTTTTACCGGTACATATCATTTCAAGGACAAAGCTCAAACAGAAAACGTCAAAGCAAGAAGTTTATATGTGCGTTCCCCATTAAGCTAGAGCCAAATTCCCTGTATGGGCGTTGTTGCGACGGCATTACACTGCAAACAGATGAGAAATAATGTAAAAATGGCTCAAAGCTGACAAAAAATGACCTTAATTTGACCACATTTTGACTGCCTTGAAACAAGATTTGCCAATGAAACTGGGAAAATGATCTTGTTTTAAAAAGGTACAACAAATATCTCTCTTGGAATGAGGGAAAGAAATGCAACAGTTTGGCCCATTAGCAAATCCTTAGTCAGATTCTCAAATTAAGACAAATTATGGACTAATATTGTATCACTTTTTGTAGTGGAGATTCACATTAAACAGGGGCAGGTTTAATGTTCGTAAATACGGCTGAAGGCATCTGATTGGTCAATCTTGATGGCTCACGTTTGGATTTACAAAGACAATATCCAAATACATTTACAGAATCATAGAGAATGCTAAACCATGGAGATTTAACTCAAGATGGTGAGTGTGACACAACAAAACAATTTGCCAAGGCTGAACTGTTGGGACTGATTTATGCAGTAACACATAAAAGTAAATATGTCAAACTCAAAACTTTAGAAATTATAGCAAAATCCTCACAGACCGCTCTGAAGTGTGGTGCTTCTTGTCAAAAATAACAATAACAATAGACAGAAAGCAAGTTTATTCCATATCAAGTCACATTTGGATCTTGTTAGAGAACACACACCATTGTAGTGTAAGACCCTGCATTCTTGTGAAAATTCAAAAGCTCAGAAATAATGGCATTGAAAGCATTTAAAGTGTCAGATTTTGAGAAGCACTAAACAGAAAGGAGCCTCCACAAGGACTACGGACTAATAATGAAATTCATGAGCTCAGACTTTTGACTTTTGCTCCGTGATTCATTTCTGACTGGACTAAAAGGTGCATTCATCTTGTTTGTAAATCAGAGTAATTCATGGACTCAGGCAGACAAGTGGATAGCAATGATTTCAACTAATGAAGCCATATAAAGAAACTCTATTCCTACATCAGACCCATAGGTACTGTGTCTTACCTAAGGACAGAATTTAGCCCTTTAGCTGCAGCCTGTCTCCCATCAACGTGCTAACCAGGCACTGCTCTGCTTAGTTTGTGAGATCTGGTGGGACCAGGCTTTCAGATGCAAATATGGCCACACTATATAATATACTTAGACCGTAAAATAGAATGATGAATGAGCCTGTACCGATGATCCATTTTTATGAATTTATTTTCCCTCAAGATATTTCAGCAAAATGTTTAACTATTCAGCACCTTATAATTAACTCATTAATTCAAACAAATCCCATTAGTTTGAAATGTTTCCATGTCAAAACTTTTAGCTTAAAGGAAACCGCAAAACACAACAATGCACATTCAGTGGATCAAGGTCGTTCACTTTCATAATTCACACTTTTCACACTCCAGAGGTTTGTAATTAAAACTCCCACTTTAGCAAAAGGAGAAGCGTTTACAGAGTCTGAGTCACAGCTACAGCCACGGTCATATCACTCACGGATTAGGAATTATTCTTGCTTTTGGACTGATTCACATAAAATAGTATCTGCTCATAGGTTAGAAGTCAACAAACCTTGGCAGAATGTAGGATTTCTTGGCCATTTTTCTTAGAATATGAACATAAATTGTAAACAGTTTCTATATATGGTGCTAAAAAATCAAAGTTTATTGTGAAATGGCACAATTAAAAACACACAAATCTAATAATAAAATACAACAGTAGGAACTTATCTAATATCTATGCTAGCTTTAGAACCATCTCACAGGCTGTATCAGGTTTATTGATTAATTGATTAATCTATTATTAAAATGCACATGTTCTATCTTTAGTGTTGTGTTGTCTATTGTACACACTGGGTATTTTTTACTCAGTGTGTACAGTGTAGTTTGGACAGGCAAGGCAAGTTTATTTATATAGCACAATTCATACACAAGGCAATTCAAAGTGCTGAACAAAACAAGAAAGCATTAAAATCATATCACAAGACTCAAAAGCACAAGACTCAAAAGTTGTAATACATACAGTTTCATGCTATGCTAACGTTAACGGTTTGCTCTTGTTTCTATCCTATTTCTTTGTCTCCTTTGACCCTGCTGCTATATTTCTTATTTGTAAGTTATCTTTATGTATGCGGCACGTGGCTGAGTGGATAGCACTTAGCCAAAAAGTCCTGGGTTTGAATCCCGGTCAGAAAAGCGCCTTTCGGAGTGGAGTTTGCTTGTTCTCCCAGTGTCTGCTCCGGTTTCCTCCGGATGCTCCTGTTTCCCCTACCACTAAAAAACGTGCACAATAGGTATGCCTTTCACAGTCACAGAGTCACAAAGCACTTTACAATTGTTGTGAGCATTTGTCTCTCACTCCACACAGAGATGGGAGCGGGGTCGCCATACAGAAAGCACATGCCAGACATAGTTTTGACACGAGGAGAACAAGCAAACTCCACACAGAAAGGCCCGGAGGTGGAATCGAAGTCAGGACCTTCTTGCTGTGAGGCGCCACTGTGCTGCCCATTCTTGCCCATTCTTTGCATTTGATCTTTCCAGTAGCACTACAGGTAATCAGCAGAAATACCCGGAATCATTGTTAAAGCTACAGCCATTTCTAGCTCTGAAGATCCACAAAGTGCTTTTTCTTTTTACCAGATCCAACATCCAGTACATTTGCAGCAGCTTTTTTCTTTTTCAATTAATCAATTATCCTGGCAACACGTACAGTGTGTGCCTTAATGTGGGCAGGAAGTCTCTCGCCCAAAACACTCTATGGCAGACTTCATTTACTCTCAGCCTTCAATCTCGCACCAACGCTCCAATCACCGCGGCTCTTTCGGCACAAGGCTTTTGAAAGCTTTGAAAAAATCTTATACACGAGACGAGTAATATATTCTAGACTGACGTTCCTATACCGTGGAGTGCGAGTGGGTGTTTTAGTATCAAAAGAAAATGAAAAATAAGTTGTATTTGTGAGTTCAGGCAGAAATGCGTGTATTCCTTTTCGTCTATTTTGCTGTAATGGTTGCAATTGATTTTCTCTGATCATTTAGCCACAGGTTTTCCGCACCATATCCACTCATTAATTAGTCAGAAATTACTGGAGGCTTGTTTTTCCTCATAGGGATAGATATGGAAGGCTCTCATCACATAATTCCTCAGCTTGGTTATTTTTAGATGACGTTGAAGATGTTTCCCACAGTTAACATCCCGAAAATAGGACCAGCTTTGACTCTGTTACCGCGGTTACTTCCTTGTTGCATCATCAAAACCTGGAGAAGGGGCCACAAAAACAAAAGAATAGCTGTTTGCGTGTAATTGCACTGGCTTAATGTTAGAAAAGAGACTTTGGTTTATCATCACAAACTTGTCCTTATGATACTTTTTTTAGGGGAGTTTCAATTTGATACAATTGGATAAAATTCAGTACTAAATATAAAGACTTTTCCCCCTACTGTATATCTGACATTATAAAAATCTAAAAAACTATCTGAAAAAAATCTGAAATTAGGAATCAACTTAAATAAATAAATAATAAAAGAAAATAATAATCATAAATTAGTAATACAAAAATACAATATCAAATTAATAGATATAAATTCAATATAATATCTCATTTGTTTTTTTGTTTTGTTTTTTGTCAGTGGAGTCTACACAGTATGGCTTTCCATCTACATTCAAGACCAGCAAATAACTTCTCTGCGGAGTGACCATCCGACCCAAAGTACAAATTCCGGTTTTTAGAGCAGTAATAACATGGCAATGAAATAAGGTGTGAGTCTGATGTCATACTGAGAGGCAATCTATGCAGAGAATAACATCCCCATGGCATTGATTGTGCAAAGTTTTGATAGAAACACACTGGTAATTGGCTCGCTGGTGCATTTGAAATTGAGGCATGGAATAACTTTGGTCAGACAGGTCTGGACTCTAAAGAAAGTAAACAAACATTTGCTGAAGCAGTAACCGACCTTGCTTTTCAGTACTCTTAAATGTATATATATAGTAGTAGTAGTAGTAATCTTTATTTATATACCGCCTTTTCACTGCACATCGGAGTCTCAAAGCGGTTTGCAATTGTGATTTTTGGGAGTGGGGGTGCCAGTACAGGAGGCACATGCCAGACCTATTGTACATATTTTTAGTGGTAGGGGAAACCGGAGCACCCGGAGGAAACCTACGCAGACACGGGGAGAACATGCAAACTCCACTCAGAAAGGCCCTGGTCCAACCGGGATTTGAACCCAGGACCTTCTTGCTGAGAGGCGAGAGTGCTATCCACTCAGCCACCGTGCCATATATATACAGTATTTGGAGAAACAGAGATAGTTTATATCAGATTCATATACCATACCATACATCAGCATTGTATGGTATATGCTTTGTAAGCTTTGCAGTGATTTTAGTATTCAACAGTCTCATTTCATGATCAGTTCATAATACTTTGAGCACACACACACACACACACACACACACACACACACACATAGACCACGTGTATCTATTTATGTGATAGCAGATATTGTGATCCATTACAGATCTATTGGAGATTTTCTGAATGGCGTAAAATAAAAATGAAACTATAAAAGCACTTGTACCATACCATCATCAGGAATGTTAGTCTATCACAGCGAATGTCAAGAGTATAGAATTCTCCCAGAGCAGTCAATTTGATGGCTGTTAGTTTTGGAAGTGTATTTACTCATCTCATGTATATTTTTGGTCTTTATGACTTTGGGACTTTTTCTGTTTCTCTGTGTAGTTTATTTCTATGTAATATTTTTTTTTAATGAAATCATTTTTTACTTTTGAAATGTGAGGAGTTCTACCTTTAAAGCTGCACTAACTGACTTTGGGATTTAAAAGCAGCGGTTTTGCTGGCCTCGCTCTTTCTCCTCCCCTCCCACAAAGCTATCGCCCCCCACTACCCCACACCCACTGTTGTTTATGGAGCTAGCGTCTCACAATATGGATAGATCTATGTATGGATTGCACATTTTTCGCTGAGTAAGCAGTAACCGGTAACGAAGACACGGGAAGTTTCAGGTTAGCCTCTGCCGCTTGTTGTTTACCTCAGCTGTCTGTGCTAACCATAGACCTGTAGATTTCTCAAGAAAGTGGGGGCCAGTGGTCCGCTGTGATTGGTCACAATCTGGTCCCGAAACAAATTTTCTTCCTTGTTGCACGAAAACTCGATCTAAAATATAATGACACGCCAGCACAAACCTGCGCTACTTTTTCTTCAAAAGGACGTATATCCCAATGCACTGCATGGATATGGATTGCATTTTTGTAATGAATACGAAAATAAAGTCAGTTAGTGCAGCTTTAACTCATTTTCAACCAGAGAATATCCAGTGCTAGTTACCATAACAACACACTGTCAAAAGTTTGCATTTCACCTTTTTTGCTGTATTTTAGTTATAATCACCAGTTGTAGCACTTATTAAAAGAGATTAAAGGTTAAAAAATGTATAAATGAGTTTCTTTTAATAAATCTGGTGAAAAACTAAACATTCTTTGGGGAAGGTTTCTCAAAGGAAGGTTTCTCACCCATCATCTGTACTTCTTAGCAGGTTTTCCCGACCTTTCGTCCTTAATCCAAAGAACTTTTTCAAGGGAATGAAATCTCAGACCGCACATCCAACCACACCCATAGGTTATAAATCTCCAATGTGCTGAGAATTCATTCCTTGAAAAAGTTCATGTGATTAACGTCGGGGAAACCTGCTAAGAAGTACAGATGATGGGTGAGAAACCTTTGATTCTTTGGGGAATTTTTCAGACTTCCAACGGTTTGAGTCCTATAGTGTTGAAATACGTCTTATTGATGTATGTATTTTATCTGTTTGCTCGGTTTTCTCTTGGCCGCACATCTCAGATCACTCTTATAAGCGTCAAATGAAGCCACACTGTCACAGAGACGAAAACACAATTCTCTGGCGTTATTTCTGCACTTTCTCTATTCTCCACAGTACGATGCGTTTAATTGTAGCAATGGAAGTGTGTGTGACGCCGCTCTGAGCTCCCCACGCACCCCACACCTCAGCCATCAGACAAAGAAGCGTAAAGCAAAGGAACAGCCGATAAGAAGGAGGGTTCTGCTCCAGCAACTTGGAAGTCAAAAACATGATACTGAGTTCAGCCAGCGGGGGCAGGCGCGAGCTCTTTAGTGTCATTACTGTTTTTTCATGGTTCGTTTTTCAAAGCCGTGGTCCCGATACTTTGAGCGTGCACATATAGATAATGTTAATCTAATTATGTGATGGCAGATATTGTGATCCATGCCTTTAGAGTTCTTTTGGAGATTTTTGTGAATGACTTAACTGTAAAAGAATGTATACTTCAACCAAGGAGGGCAGATTCGTTGCTTTGAAAAAATAAAAATAAAATCCAGACAGCGATCTGTAGAACAATCACTTTCCTAAGGGTTTCTATGTGATTGTTACTCTTGCCTTTCCTGTGTTTAAACTGTTCGATTGGCGAATTAACAACTTTGTAAAGTCCTTTGTTAAGACTGCTGGTGCGATTTAGGGCTATACAAAAATAAGTTGAATTGAATCTTGCAGCCCCCCAAAAACACACACACACACACCAGATCTAGGATAACTAAACATGCAGTGAGGGTGAGTGCAAAGATACCACAGCACGTGAGGGGAGTGATGGTGCAGCAGTGAGGAACTCTATCACCAAACCTCCACCAGAACCAGTCCTGGAGCACAGGGAGAACAGTGTCAGGTCTTATCCAAAAGAGGAGAGAATTAACTCAAAACAATCAAATGTAAGGGGTACAGACTTTTCCACGACACCCGCAAACCTGACAAAACCATAACCTAAACACTAGACCAGGGGTCCCCAATTAAATTGGCACGAGGTCCACTTACTTGATCAGTTCAATAGTTCAGGGTCCGGACATCATACAAATATTATGTTTATATTATTTCATGGAAATCCATTCAAGCTATTCTTTCAAATGAAATGATTTGAAAAACATAAACAACAACAACTACAGTAGTAAGAACTATATGAAAAAAATATATATATTGGTGTGTATAATTCACACATACAGAAACATTAATCTACTTTGTTTATTTCTACACAACACACCCACAAACCTCTCCCAAACTCCTCCATATTTTACTCTTGTGTCTATTTATATTTCTTCTCTTCCAATTCCGGCATAGTTGAAGAAGGCCCGTCCCTGTGCTCCTCAGAGTCCCAGCAGGAGTCCAGTCCCTGTGCTCCTCAGAGTCCCAGCAGGAAACCAGTCCCTGTGCTCCTCAGAGTCCCAACAGGAAACCAGTCCCTGTGCTCCTCAGAGCTTGTTCATATGGCATTAACATGTCACAGATGTGCTTTGGTGTGAGATCATGGAGAGACTTGTGCACAGACTGAGGGTGATGTTGAATAAGCCCAATGTACGGTTTTACCAGCAGAACTCCCAGAGCAGTCAATTTGACAGCTTTTAGTTGTGGAAGTGTAACTACTCAGCATTTGACATTATTATTTTGTTTATAAATCTATGTTTAATTTTTGAAATGTGAGGAGTTATATCTTTTAACCTAAATTAAATTCCAATTCAGCCATTTTCTGTTGCTTACAAACAATCTTAAAAGAGCAGTTAAAGCCCCTTTTCAAGGTGCTGGTTCTGAACTGGTTCTGGGACTGAGCTTCATCAAGATATAATCAACTGTTATAGTACTTATTAAAAGTCATTGAAGGAAAACAGTCATTTTTACACATTCTGTGGAAAAGTAAATGTATTTAGGAGGCCCCAGGAACAATTATTATAAAATAGTGTGTGACTGTTCTCTTTTGGTTACAAGTAACACAGCACTTCAACACAAACTATTACTGAAATAAGAAATAAAAATAAAATTTAATTGGACATTGTTTTTTTTTTATTATGACCACATTTGGATTTGTTCAGCGCAGTCTTATGTTGCGCTTTCTCCATCCCTCAGTCACTTGTTCTGGACTCATCTGGAAACATCCATCCTATTTCTTCCACTTTATCCTGGGCCGGGTCACAGAGGCAGCAGTCTGAGTGGCCCAGACTCCCCTCTTCACACTTCACACGGACCTCCTCCAGCTGCATGAGGCGTTCCCAGGCCATCTCCAGACTCAGCTCCCTCCTCATCACAACAGTCCCATACAGAGGCAGCATCACTGCAGACGCTGCTCCTTCTTTCGGAGTGAGCAGACCAGAGACACTTGAACTCCACCGCTGGAGGAAGGAGCTCTCAGCACCTGGAGAGGGTATGATATCTGTCTCCGGTACAGAACCATGGCCTTGTATTCAGAGGGGCTGAGTTTCATTGGAGCTGCTTCTCCCTCAGCTGCACACCGTCCCAGTCAGGCGTTCTCATTTGCAGATTTGTTTTGGTCAGTTTCTCCGCTAGGTTCACAGGTCCACCTGCTCCTCAGCGCCTGCAGTCACAATTAAACAGAAGAATGGTATTAATGAAATTGTGTTGTAAATCTTCATACAGATTTGCTAGAGGTACTTCACTCTCACCTCTGTTGGAGCTTCTCCTTGTTCCGGTGGCAGACATGGCTCTGGTCTTATGTACACTGGTTCACTGGTGGGCTGTGGTCAGGAGCAGGAGGTGTGGCTCTCTGTGGTGCTGAGGAGGCCCCACTGCATCTGACAACAAAGGGGCAGTTGAAAAGAACATTGAGTGTATTGTTGCTGGTTGGAGTCTGCAACAGTTCTGTGCCAAATCCACTCCTCTCACCTCAAATGGTTCTTCTTGACGTGAAGGAGCAGCGGCTCTAGTCAGAAGGAAACTCACTTAGAGCCTTGTATCTGCTATCTTGTCCTTTGGGCCATTTTCCAAAGCTCATGATCTGTCACCAGAGGAGACAGATCGTTCAAGGCCGTTGCCCCTCGCCTGTGGAATGAGCTGCCCCTGTCCCTGCGTGTCCTGGAGTCTGTGGATATCTTCAAGAGTCAGCTCAAGACGCACTTATTTAGACAGGCCTTTTAGATCTTGATGTTTATCTTGTTTTACTGTATAGTTTTTTCTTTACTCTGTATGCTCTATATGTATGTATTGATTTTGCTTTTAATGTGAAGCGCTTTGTGACCCTGGTCTGAGAAAGGCGCTATATAAATAAATTTTTACTTACTTACTTACTATGATATGACCACCAGTAAATCCAGAGATCAGACTGTAGACGCTGCTCCCTCTTCACCACAACAGTCTGATAGAGCTCTGACTGTAGACGCTGCTCCCTCTTCACCACAACAGTCTGATAGAGCTCTGACTGTAGACGCTGCTACCTCTTCACCACAAAAGTCTGATAGAGCTCTGACTGTAGACGCTGATCCCTCTTCACCACAAAAGTCTGATAGAGCTCTGACTGTAGACACTGCTCCCTCGTCACCACAACAGTCTGATAGAGCTCTGACTGTAGACGCTGATCCCTATTCACCACAACAGTCTGATAGAGCTCTGACTGTAGACGCTGTTCCCTCTTCATCACAACAGTCTGATAGAGCTCTGACTGTAGATGCTGATCCCTCTTCACCACAACAGTCTGATAGAGCTCTGACTGTAGACGCTGCTCCCTCTTCATCACAACAGTCTGATAGAGCTCTGACTGTAGACGCTGTTCCCTCTTCATCACAACAGTCTGATAGAGCTCTGACTGTAGACGCTGATCCCTCTTCACCACAACAGTCTGATAGAGCTCTGATTGTAGACGCTGCTCCCTCTTCATCACAACAGTCTGATCAATCAATCAATCAATCAATCAATTTATTTGAGCAGGTCATACAAAACAAAAAACAATCCAATAGGAAAACATTTCAAGAAAAAGTAGACACAGCTCAAAGGGAGTAAGCCGAAGTAAAATACTTGTGTGTGCTTACCCCAATTACATTTTCATATTTACATCGTTTTTCAATTAGGTGTGTGTTGTGTGTAGTGTGCGGTGTGTTGTGTGTGTGTGCGTGTAGTGTGTTGTGCGCGGTGTGTTGTGTGTGTGTGTCGAAGTGGGTACACATGCATGCGTGTATATGTTTGTTTCTGATAGTGCATGAGTGCTGTGTGTATTTGTATGTGTACTTGTGTTTATGCCTGGGTATAAGTGTATGTTTGTGTTTGTGTGGATGCACCCAGATTGAAATGTATTTGTGCATGTGTGCCTGAGTGGGTAAATGTATCCGTGTGTGTGTGTGTGCACATTTGTTAGCCATGAGCATATCCAGTAATGTATTTGCATGTATTACACATGTATGTGTCCCCGAGCTTGAGCTTCACACATGCACGCGTCCACACCCCTCAGTGTCTGAGCACATGCTTGTGTCATGAAGATCCAGCTGTAGGAAAACCGTAAGCCCGCACATGGAAATCCCCTGTATATTCTCACATTCGTAAACATGAGCATATACAGTGCTGTACATTGTGCCAATAAATAAGGTCATTATTCAGTAAACAGAAACTCCAAGCAGGCTACAGTAGGAAGTCTACTGTATACGCAGTACAAGTACAATATGTGAGTTAGCAGGTTTGGCTAGACTAGCGAGAAAGCAGAAATTTCATAACAGATTTACAGTCCTTCTTCAACTTCATATTTTTTTAATACGCTTACCTTATACAGTCTTTTGAAATTCACTAATGAGGTAGTACTTTTAAGACAATCCGTTAATTCATTCCATAAGTCCACTCCCCTTCGGGTAATGAACATGTTTTTTTAAAGTAGTACGAACACGCTGTTTCTTAAAGTTCAGTTGGCCTCTTAGATTGTATTTTGAGTCCCTTTCAAGGAACAGGTTTTGTATATGGTTTGGAAGCAATTTGTTTCGAGCTTTGTACATGATCTGTAATGTTTTACATTCAACCAGATCTTCAAACTTCATTATCTTTGATTGCAGAAACAGCGGGTTTGTGTGCTCCCTATAACCAGTATTGTGTATGATTCTTAGAGCCTTTTTTTGCATGATGAAGATGTCTTTGAGATTATGTTTGTAAGTATTTCCCCATATTTCGGTACAGTAACTAATATAGGGCAGGACGAGTGTGCAGTAAACTGTGTGCGATGCTTTTGTATCCAGGAGATGTCTAGATTTCCTCATTATTGCAATAGATTTGGCTATCTTTTTTTTAACACTATTAATTTGTGGTTTCCAGCATAGCTTCTGGTCAATAATGACTCCAAGGAAATTATGTTCATAGACACGTTCTATGATTTCATCTTTAATCATTAGTTTGGGTTCTGTGGTAATTTTTTTATTTCCAATCACCATGAATTTGGTTTTCTTTAGATTAAGTGATAATTTATTGCTGTCAAACCAATCTTTAATTTTTGTCAGTTCCATGGAGACCTCGGTCAGTAGCTGTTGCAGGTTTGTTCCAGCGCATAAGATGGTGGTATCATCGGCAAAAAGTACTAATTTTAACTTTTTAGAAATTACAGCCAAATAATTGATATACAATAAAAACAAAATTGGCCCGAGCACAGAGCCCTGAGGCACTCCACACATAATTGGCCTCAAAGTTGATTTGTACTCACCAATCTGTACAAACTGATGTCTGTCTGTCAGATAGGACTTAAGCCACTGTAGAGGGCAACCTCTTATTCCTTTTTTTTCCAATTTTTTAATCAAGATACTATGGTCTATCGTGTCAAATGCCTTTTTTAGGTCAATGAAAATAGCAAGAGAATATTTCTGTTTTTCTATATTGTCGCTGATCTCCTCAGCCAAGTCAATCATAGCCAAGGTAGTGGAGCGGTTCTCTCTAAAGCCGTATTGGCTGTCATGGAGTAAATTGTGTTTGTTGATATAGTTATTTAATCTGTCTTTAAACAATTTTTCAAGGATTTTTGAAATTTGCGGCAGCAATGAGATTGGCCTATGGTTGTGAAAAGAATGTTTGTCACCATTTTTGTATATTGGTAGCACCTTTGCAACTTTCATTTGTTTTGGGAATTTTGCAGTTTCAAAAGACAGATTGCAAATGTGTTTGATTGGTTCAGTTATGCTGTGAATAACTTTTTTAACCAAGCTCATACTCAGGCCGTCAAAATCCTGGGAGTTTTTGCTCTTGAACTTTCCCACTACCTTAAGAATTTCATTTTCATCAACTGGGCTGAGGAAAAAGGAGCTATAACTTTGGTTGTAACAGACGTCACTTTGCATAGAATTGATTGGTGAGTCAATTGTTTTAGCAAGTTCAGGCCCTATTTCAACAAAGTACTTGTTAAAGCCTTCCGCTACTTCTTGTGGATTAACCAGGGTCTCATTATTATGTGTGTAATATTCTGCTATTGCATTTAATTTGGGTTTGGTTCCGATGATTTCATTTAGCACTCTCCAGAAGCCCTTAATATTATTTTTATTATGTTCAAGCAAAGTCTTATAATAGTCTGTTCTGGTTTTCCTTAAAATTTCCGTTAATTTGTTTTTATACTTTTTGTACCTGTTTTCAGAGTCTGTAGTTCTTGTTTTGATAAATTTTTTATACAGTGTGTTTTTCTTTTTACAAGCATTTACCAAACCCTTTGTCATCCAAGGTTTTAGATTTTTACATTTAGTATTTAATTTAAACAAAGGACAATGTGAATCGAGGTATGATAAAAGGACTGTCATAAAGTTGTCATATGCAACATCTATGTCTGTCTCTTGAATGATAGTTTCCCAGTTATGTGACTTAAGGCTTTGCTTGAGTGCATTTAATGAGTCTTCAGTTAATTTCCTTCGGTATTTAATTGTGTTTGGGTTGAACTGAGATGTGCTTTTCTCCTTTACATCGAGGAACAAAAAAATTGGAAGGTGATCTGTAATATCGTTGATTAATATGCCACTTTTTGTATTGTTATTAATAATATTTGTGAAAATGTTATCTATTAGTGTAGCACTGTGCGAGGTTACTCTTGTTGGCCTTGAGATTTTTGGGTGCAACATCATGCTATACATTGTATTGACAAAGTTCTCAATTGGACTATGATTTTTAACTTTAAGTAAATCTAAATTGAAATCACCGCATAGAATAATGTCTTTTTGTTTTTGGTTTTGAAAGGTTTTCTCAATAGATTCTATGAACTGTTCAATATCTGAATCAGGTGCCCTATAGATACAGCTTGTTTGTATATTTTTTGCATGGCCCATGTCAATTTCCACAGTGATACACTCCATAACATTATCAATTGCCATCGACATATCAGTGATTTGTTTACTTTTCAGTCTTTTATGAACAAAGAGAGCCACACCCCCTCCATTTTTGTGCCTCCTGTTTACGTTGTAGCAATTGTAGCAGTCCAGCATGAAATGTATGTCATTTTCATCTCGCAGCCAAGTTTCAGACAGTGCGATTATATCAAAGTCAACATCAAGCTGTTGGAGATAGCTTTGTATGTCTTGGAAATGTGCATTTAGGCTCCTGCAGTTCAAATGAATAATGGACAGTGTTTTATTACCATTTTTTTCGTTGAGATATTTGATTTCGTTTAGGTCTTGATAATATTTACAATTTCCCACAATAGAATCAAAAAAATTTCTATCAGGATCTGTCTCGTAGGTTACATTATGAATGCAGTCATCGTCGTTTAGGTCCTCATCAGTTTCGTCCTCAGAATTTAGTAGTGGTGTAGTCAAGGTCATCATTTATGGTTTGTTTTGATTTCCATAGTAGTCATTTTAAATTTTTCCAGTTCACAAATGTGTTTAATCCACATCACTTTGGCTTGCTCTGGAGAGCCCAGCAGCTTGATTAACACTTTACAGTTATATGACCACGTTGATTGTATTTTATTCAGTTTTTTCAGTAATCTAGCTTCTCTGGCAATGTCAGCATTTGATTTTGTTAAGTGATCGTTTAGGTACACATTTGTTCCTTTTAACCTTTTCCCCTGCTTCATCAGTGCATTTTTTTCCTTTCTGTTTACAAATCTCAAGATAATGGGTGGCTTTGCCTGGCTGTTTCTCCGAGGCAGGAGGTGACATGCTTCAATGTCCCTGGAGTCTAAAGTGATCCCTTTATTGGCCAGAAAGGAGATCACCTGCTGCTCGACAGTGTCCAAGTCAGGCTGAGTCAGTTCTCCGGTCGCTGCCGCCCTGGCATAAGTGCGGGGTTTGGTGCTCAGTCCTGTGATGACAACATCATTTATCCTTGAATATTGTTCTAGATCAGCCACTCTTCCCTCCAGAGCCAGGATTCTTTTGTCTTTATCTTCATTGTGTTGTTTTAGCATTTTAATCTCAGACATCAAGTTCATAATTAGTTCTTGCTGGTTTGAGATATTTGCCATTTGTTCAGTTAAAGTTTGCAGTGATTTCTGGATATCTTCCATTCTTCAGTTGTGTGGCTTACCGGTAGACCGGAGTTTGATAGAGCAGGCCCACAGCACAGCACACAGGTGGATAGAGCAGGCCCACAGCACCCGATACACCTGATAGAGCTCTGATTGTAGACGCTGCTCCCTCTTCATCACAACAGTCTGATAGAGCTCTGACTGTAGACTGTCATCTTGTTGTAAATCCTAAGTCTTCTGGAGTCCTCCCTCAGGTTTTTTCCCTGAACAAAACCAATGTGTTTTAAGAGCACAGTTCAGAAGAGCAGCAGGACACAGACTGAAGGCCTCTCACGTGGGATGAGTCTGGTCTCTTTGTGGCTGCACTTGTTCCTTTCTTCCCCTGAAGTGGACTGCAGCATCCACATGTCACTCTCACAAGAATAGATCCTACATTTGGTCGAATACATGTTTGGTGTCACTTACATTCTAATGAACACTGAACACTCTGCATCTCCGATATTGACTTACGAACGTTTGGACGTGTGTTCTTTGGACAACAGTATATGTGGCTGCAGCTGAAAGTACAACAGTCATTGGAGTTGTAGAAAACCATGACTTTTCCAACTCTGAGCTTGAGTTCCTGTAATGAAAACAAGTTCATTCATGCAAGTAACAATATGTCTGCATTCCACTGTGGGTCCTAAATAAGACTAAGACTAAGAGTCCAGCTCACCAGACACATGTCCATGTCATTGGTCCAGAGTCAGAATGGCCTCTCACTGTGTAGAGTCAGGATCAGGGTGGTCTCTAGTGGCGCTTCACTGCAGTAGTGTGGTTGAAACCATGGACAGCTCCATCAGCGACACATCCATCTGTGAACCGGGAGCAGACGGTGCCTTTCATTCATAAGTTCATTACTTATTTGAAGATGACTCACCGGGACATGATGATGCAGCGGACTCCAACTGGAACACAAAACTGGAAACAAACTGAAGACATCTTTGATAATGACACAATGACTTTATTACAAACTCCTATCTCATGTGGGGATGTGTGTGTCTTTTTCAGTGCTGTCAAAGCTGGAAGTGCCTTGTCTCTGTCCTCAGCCCAAACGAATGCACATGTCTTACCTTTGGCCGAGGAATCGAAAGCCACGGCCTCCAAAGCCCTGTTGAAGGCTCTACATGTGCATTCACATGGGACACATGGACCCAAGACCCACTCTTTGTCGATGGTTTTGACATACAGTTAAAAACTGTTAAATACGATGTATGTATGTGAGGAAATGAAAGAGAGACATTGTACCTTTATCATTGTTTTCATTAAGGTTTTAAAGTGACAATACAAAAGCCCCCCACTGGGACAGAATGTTGTAAAGTAGCAGTTGCCTGCATGCATAACATCAGTTAAGTTTGGTAAATATGTTCGACGACATTGTCCATGTCAAACAAAAAACAAATAAAATAGATGAAATAAAACAGAAAAAAATACAAATAATAATGAATAAAATGAAAATATTTTAGTAACGTAGTTGGGGACCATAGTTTGGAGACCACAAGATTTCATCTCTGCTGTTTGCAGACAATGTTGTCCTGTTGGCTCCAAACAAACCAGGACTTTCAACATGCACTGGGAAGTCAAGGATTATAGTGAGATAAAGTACAGAACCTCCAAATATGAGGCCATGGGGCTCGATCAGAAAAAGGTGCCTCTCCAGGTGCAGAGGTCCTTCCTCCACTGGAGTAGTTCAAGTATCTCAGGGTCTTGTTCACGAGTGAGCCTCTCATGAAAACCTCTGGTCACGAGCTTTGGGTCATGACCGAAAAGACGAGACCTCAGATACAAGTGGTCGAAATGACTTTCCTCTGTGTCCCTCCCTTAGAAAGAGGGTCAGAGTAGAGCTGATGCTTCTACACGTCCAGAGGTGGTGAGATGAGGTGGCTCGGGCATCTGTTTCAGATGCCTCCTGGACGCCTCTTGAGGAGGTGTTCAGAGCAAGGCCCACTGGGAGGAGACCCAGGGGAAGACCCAGGACAATACTGTAGGGATTATGTCTCTCAGCTGGCCTCGGGATTCCCCCGGATGAGCTGGAGGAAGGGTGTGTGGATCGGGAAGCCCGGGTGTCTGTGTTTAGAGTCTTAGACTGTTGCCATCGCAACCCAGCAACGGATAAAGCAGAATCTTTGGAAGGAGGAGGGATCACAGCCCCAACTCTGTAGATGGCACTCCACCTCCTCTCCTGCTGATCCTCCTCAGCTCTAGAGCAGGGGTGGCCAAGCGTTCAATCTGCGGCTAAAACTATATTGGTGGGCAGAGCGCCAAAGATAATTATGTGTTGCACCAAAAGGAATGACCAATGTCCTCACCCCTTCATAGGCCATATTAGACCCTCAGAGGGACCAATGTGGCCCACGGGTCCCAGCTTGGGCATCCCTGCTCTAGAGTGAACACAAGGCCAGGCGTACTATGCAGGAAACCACACTAGAGTCAGCGTAAGCTCTTATTAATCCATTCTCAAATATAATCAAAACATTGTGTCACTTGTGGCTTTTTCTGTCAAAGTTGATCTGTGTCTAAAATGTTCCTACATAGTGTTTCTGTCCTTTGATTGAAAAAAAGCACATCAAAGCAGTGGGTATCGCACCAGCAACCATCAATAAATCAATAAACAAACTTTATTTACATAAAGTTCAAAGGGCTGGTTATCGGGCGACTCCCCACAGGAGAAAGCAAGGAGTACTATGGAAGACAGAGTGAGATCTCTGCTCACGTGAGGATCATATGTGGACTTACTGCTCATGCTCAATGTGCTTCTGCTCTGGAGACTGCTCAGGAAGTTTATGCAAGTCCTACATAGTTTTCTTTGCCCCCTCCTCTTTTGAAACAAACTATTACTGATCCTAGAACAAGGGTCTTAAACCTATAGTGTGGAGCGACCAGTGGCTCTCCAGGCCTTTCAAAGTGTCCTCTGAAAGGCTTTATCTACAAGTGTCTTTATAACTGTGACTACGCAGTATTCATCCTTTTGTGTTCTAATGAATGAATAGCTTATGTTTGATAAACATATATATTTGTCAAAAGGCTGAAAACCCTTGTGCTAGGGGAATCTATTTTTATTTTTATTTTTATTTTTTTTTGGCTTAATGGCAACATTTTGCCAAATAAATAAATAAATCAAGAAATAAATAAATGTCCAGAGGAGAAATGGGCGGCTGATGGTGGCGCGTGTGTCCCTGTGAAGCACTTTGTGACCTCCTCTGCACATGTGTCACAGTGCTGTAGAAACAGGCGTGGCCTTCTCTCCAGTCTCAGGCTGAGCTTCAGTCAGAATCAGAGTCTTGGAGCCGGGGGAGCTGCTGGAAGTAGTGGACGAATCCCCCGGACATCCCAGCAGAGGTGGAGGGGGTGGGCTCCTCCTCGATGTCCTCAGAGTTGGAGAAGCGTGGCCTCTTGGAGATGGGCTCTTCCTCTTCATCTTCATCCCTGTGGCGTCTGGACCCCCCTGGACGACCCTCCTCTTCAAAGACGGGACAGGGCGCTGGAGGAGGGCTTGCTGCTCGCTGCTCGCGGCTGAGGACCCTCCACAGGATCCTCCACGTCCGCAGGGGGGTCCCACGGGGGGGTGAAGGAATACCCTGGTCTTCCTCTTCACTCTCCGGGTCCTCTTCTTCCTCTTCACCCTCCGTGTCCTCGTCTTCCTCTTCACCCTCTGTGTCCTCGTCTTCCTCTTCACCCTCTGTGTCCCAGTCTTCCTCTTCACCCTCCGTGTCCTCGTCTTCCTCTTCACCCTCTGTGTCCTCGTCTTCCTCTTCACCCTCCGTGTCCTCGTCTTCCTCTTCACCCTCTGTGTCCCAGTCTTCCTCTTCACCCTCTGTGTCCCAGTCTTCCTCTTCACCCTCCGTGTCCTCGTCTTCCTCTTCACCCTCCGTGTCCTCGTCTTCCTCTTCACTGACGTCCTCCTCTGAGAGACTGCCGTAGCCAGAGTCTGCTTCATTCTCTTCATCAGAAGCCTCGTCGTCTTCATCAGAGGCCTCATCCTCTTCATCAGAAGCCTCGTCCAAGCCTCGCTCACGCATTATGTCAAAATACCTACCTACCGGCAACTCACCTGCGTCCTCCTCGTCTGACGAGGGGTCAGGGTCCTCCAGAGCGTCCAGGGGGTCCCGAACCGCTGAAACATATTGACAACATCAACTTCCTCACACACTAAAGTGTTTTTGTTTTGTCAAATTCACAAGTCAAACACAGTCAAACATTTTTAAGAGCTGGAAAGCAGCAGAGGCGTCTGGATAAGAAGGACATTTTCTCTGCTCAAAAAAAGTATTTGAGTGGACTATGATCGTACATTATGGTACATTATCTAGACTTAGTGTAGTATTAGCTGATCCCAGTGAGCTCAGTGTGCCTTCTCTAGCACTACAGTACATCTGACAGTGTACAGGCACCACTCTTACCACCATCAATGAGGAACACTCAGATAAACCTGTGTACAGCATCTCCAGCAACATCTAATGTGCCTCCATGTTTAGCTACATGTCAACTAGCTGTGACTGCTCATGAACTTGTAAGACGCTGATACATGCTGTCGCCCACAAACACAACTTCACAGCCTTCCTGATCAACTTGCGCCATTATCAGCAGCTGTTTTGACATGTTACCAAACGAAAAGAGAAAAGTCCAGCTTCTGTAATGAAGCACTTTCATACAGTAGCCCAACGCACATGCTATCTCTTCTCACAAACACGTGGCTCATCGAAACAGCCACACAACTGTTTACTAGCGTCATGTTCGTTTATTAGATGAATGTTTTGTTATCATTTCAGTGATTACCTCCAGGGACCAGGGGCAGAAAGTCCGGGGCGTGGGAGGGGCGAGCCATCCTTCACAAGGTGTTGTTCAAAGAAGTTTTCAGACCTGGAAAAGTATCAACAAACTGGTTTTGCACAGTGTATTAGTGCCTCAGTGTTAATTCCACCGCTTTATCCTCAAACGCAAATGAGACAAAGAGAATTTTCAGTTCAACACAAGTGTCAGAGACCAACAGCAAGTGAAGTGAGCTTGCAGCAGTTTGAATATATACAATTTACGTCTCCATGACAACAAGACCTGATTATTGAATATATACAACTTACGTCTCCATGACAACGATGCACCCACAGGTTATTAAACGTGATTATTGAATAATTAGGTTTAGGCTTTAGCCCAGTGATCCCCGAAGTGGGCTTTGGGGCGCCCTCTATAGGCCACAATGTGTGTTGAGGAAACATGAATACAATACAAGTACATAGGAAAAAAATAAGGCTAACACTGCGATCAATCCACACCTCACATACAGTCTATCCGTACAATTGACCTAGAGATGTTTTGTGCTACATCCAAACTAATTAAAGCTGGGGTTCCTAACAAAAAAAAACACAGGTTCCAACAGAAATGGTCTCGATGCGTAATTAGTAAAATGTTTTTTGAACGTGCATGAGTGGCTGGTGGTGGTCATGGATATACAAACATGGATATACAAAATATACGGGGGGCCGATTGCACATACTTGCTGCCTTCTGTAGGTGTGCCCCAGGGCATCTCAAGCCCTCAAGGACATACCTGCATGCCATCATACTCTCTACCCTGTCCTACTGTCTCCCAGTGTGGACGCTCACAACTAAGGAAATACTAGAACCTGTGGCGAGACTCTACAATAGAGCATATAAGATCCACCACAGGCTCCCTGGTTGGACCCACCACTGCACTGCTCTATCACAGTCTGGGGCCTTGACTTTCCAGAACTACGCCCTGAGCCATGGGATTAAGCTCTACTTCCACCTGCTCAACAACTGCCCATCGGCCTCACTGTCTATTCTGGTTCCAAGACCCAGCTCTCGATCCGAGCGTTCAACCAGATCCACCACAAACCAAATCTTACCCATACCTCACCACAGGAACACCTACGGACAAAATTCATTCTTCTGTGAGCTCACCAGGGCCTGGAACAAGATCCCCCTCACCATAAGAACCATACAGTCACCTGGACCTTTTAAAAAGACTATGCTGAAACATCTGACGGACAGCTATCGTTGTGACCACTAGTGACGGACACTATAGCCTCACACCAGTGTGTTCCTTCTTTTATGTGTGACAGTATGTTTTGTGTCGAGTGGTGATGTTAATGCTGTGTTTGTGTGTTCTGCAGAGCAGGAACCTGCTGAAAATCAGTTTGTACTGAGCCAGGCCCGATTTTGTTTTAAATCTTTCCTGCCTAATAAATAAAATGAAATGAAATGAAAATGAATCTGTGGCTCCAGTAGTAGTTGATAATCACCATGTATTGAGAGAAAGAATAATGACATGTGAAGGGGGGTTGAGTGGCAAAAAAAGTGCTATATAAAACAGATGCATTCTTATTATTATTATTATCAACTAATTGTAACCGAGAGAGCCCAATCAAACAGTATTTATGGTACACAGGTAAGAATGCAGTGAATAGTTAATGTAGGAGGAATAAAATGACCTCCCTGAATGCTGCCCTCCTCCGCCCTGATAAAGACCTCTGCCTCCCCCGCATTCCGGGGAGAGGGGGCCAAGAGGTTTGACAAAACTCCCAGCCCCATTTTGAAATTCTCTTCCCAAGAAGTTTGCGTAAGGAGAACATCATCTCTCTGCTCTCTCTCGGCCCTCCAGAGGAAAATGGACCGTCTATATTAAACTGCAAGACAAGGACTGTTCTCCACTCATCGCCATCAAGACCCAACAAGGACCGCCATCGACCAAGGGCCCATTCTGTTGTATGATCTGCTCTTGCTACACACAGTTGTTGGCTTAATTAAAATCTACAATTCAAACTAAGAACTCTTAATCTCTCTGCCTTCCAACCCATTCAGGGACAAAGGCTTTGCTTTAGACTAGCTCACCTTAGCCATAGCATTTTAACCATGTATCTCGCAATCAACGTTTCCTTCATGTTATTCTTGACAATTTGCATATTTCATATCTAATCTGTATATACTGCATTAAATCTACAAAACCATCTTTGTCTGAAAGCGATATTTGTACTGATTTAACTCCATAAATTGGGTCACTGATTTGTGAAAGTATTCATATCTTCAGATTCTATTGAAGAGAATTGGAGTAGTAACTAGCTAATTAAATAATGAATTACTCAAATGATTACTGAATCAATAAATGAGCCAATTATTAAATAACGTGACGTCAAACACACGTTATCAGCTGTGATTTATTTCACTGGTGCCCCGAAATATTGCTATTATGAATTATTTTATTTACTACATGATTGTTTTTGATCCAATTCTCCAATATCAAATACATAACTCAAGTTATGTGTGATATCGACTTTTCTCACCCTACATTAAAAAGAGACAAATGCCATGAAAGTTTTAAAAGGTTTATTTTCATTTTAATAAGAAAAAAAAGCACATTAAATAATATGTATAAAAAATATATGTTTAGTTAAGGCTAGTTCAAAATTCTAGTTTTAAGAAATAGCTATGTTTAATTTGGCGACCAAAATGTTTTGAAGAGTGACCAGGACTAGTCGGCCGTGGGTGCACGCGGTCACAGGGCAAATATGTGAATGGGACAGAGTATACACTACACACCGTGCAGTCTCACACACACACACGTGCACACACACACACACACACACTTGTCTTAGGGGAAAATGGGTCTGTCTGGTGTTCTGATGGTGCCGCCCCATTGAGCCTGAGCCACTGGTCCAAACTGCCATGTCTTCGTGCCTGCTCCAGCTCCACTCTGTTTCTGGTCTAATGAAGATCTCTGGTGGAGAGGCCATTTCACACTTGATTCTCCTCTAATGCCCTTGATACGTTTCGGCACGGCACTGATGTTTTTGGTGCTGGACTGTGGGAAAAATAAGAGTGCAAAGTGGTTCATCTTCATTACATGTCGGCAAGCTGAAGCTGGGATTGGAAAATTGTGTTTTGGCTGCACTTTTTCCACCAGAACTTCAATTATCTCCTGGACTCAATTGTGTTGACAAAAACAAGTTTGGAGCTGGAAGGAAATTGGAAAAGAAAGCAGACATTTGAATCAGAGGAGGAACGTTTGGTAGAATCAGAATCCATGTGTCTGGAAGAATGGTGCTGTCAAAACAAGAAGGCTGGTGCTGCTGTCAATTAGTCAAGTTGAGAATTGTTATTGCATGCATTTTCACAAAACTTTAAATTGAAATGGTTGGAACTATATTTTGTGTATTTCGGTGATAATCTTGAATTACAGGTGAAACTCTGAAAATTAGAATACGTTCAAAAGTTCAACTCAAGTTAAAATGATAAACCGACATATTATATACATGTAGACTCATTATTAGTAATGGGTGTAACGAAGCAACTTAAAGCATTATTTTAAAAAACATTTAAAAAATCTGCGATGGGGCTGGTGCTCTGAGCATTGGGTAGCAGCTGACCCCCCCCCCCCCCCCCCCCCCCTTGTAAATGTAAATTACTTTTAATGTTAATGTTATGACATTTGAGCCAAAAACTTATTTGTAGTTCACCTTTGTCACTTGAATAAAGCAAACACACAACAACTTGATTCTCCTTTTTTTAATTTGAGATACGAAGTAATGTAACTTATTTACTGTCTGGGTGCAGTAACTTCCTCCTGTGGACTCACCGCCTGCAGAGGATCAGTGAGGGAACGGTGCTTTGAGCATTGGGTTAGGGTTAGGGTTAGCTCTCATTGCCACCCCCCCCCCCCGACCCCGACCCAAAAATGGACTAATAAAGGGGTAGAAAATGAATGAATGGCGCAGTAACTAGGTAATATAGAGTAACTAATCATTTTTGTTTAGAAGTAACTAGTCATTTCAAGCTTATTACATTTTCTATCTTACCCAACTCTGTTCATTACAAATTCATGCATTCATAGTTCCATATATTTTCAAGTTTCGACCAAATTATTTCTGCATTTCTACATCAACAATCCATTGAACTTCTTGGCGAATGAGGTCGAACTGAGTCTAAAAAAAACCCTCAAAGCATGACATGGAAAACAAGCAGATAGAATGCATTAAATATGACAGATCATTTGTTTGTTTTTACCTACAAAAATGGCTCCCACCGACACTTATAGGCACTAAACCATGTTGCACTGGGCCCAGGGGAAACTCCATCACTGATCTGCGAGTCGATGTTTTCTCACTCTTTCCCTGTGGGAGGAAGATGAATACCGAAGATGCACAACATATCTGGCTGCATTAGCATAATTATAGTTTATTTACAGCTTAATATCCTGTGACTTGGCTGTGGCTTGAAAGTAAGATGCAGAGAGATGGTCCTCTGACATTTATCAAAGCTCTCTGCGATTGGAGCATGTGAGCTGAGAATGTCTTTCATGATCAAACAAAAGTTGAAGAAAAAAAAACACCCATTAAACGCCTCAAAAACAACTTTCTTTTTTGGATCTGTAGAATACGGTTATTTGATGTTCACTCAGTCAGACCGTAGACTTTGGCCAGCCATTGTAAAAAGAAAACGTAAACTTGGCTTGTATGCGCAGAACTATTTCTCTCTCTTCTTTGTAATCTTGGTCTAATTTGCAAACTTTTTCGCTTCTCCGGGTTTTGACACGACTTTATGATTATTTTTTTTGACAGGAGGTGGAGCTGTGTCGACTCAACAGCCAGGAGAAGTTGGGGCTGACGTTGTGCTACCGTACGGACGAAGAAGAGGATGTGGCTATTTATGTCAGCGAGGTAAAAATGTACACTATTTTTGACCATTTTGTCACCACCGACTGTAGAAAGAGTCTGTTTTGGCCTTTGCTTTGCTTTAACATTGAAAAATATTGACACAAAAACCGAAATCGCTCTGTCACTATCTCATTTTCATTCATTTTATGTTATTTATGTCCATTATACACAAGATATACAAACAATTATGACGATAAGTTGCGTTCAACAACCTGAGTCCTGGATCTATAGCTCTTCTACCTTCTCCTTTTTGAATTGTGTATATGAACTTGTAATGTCACATAAACGTTGCCTATCGAGCTGTGAAAGAGCAGCGAATGAGGCGATATTCTGCATTCTGCTGTTGTTCAGACATACTGTATCTCCGTGAGAATCTGCAACACAAACTTTTTCTCTTGAGAAAGTTCTCCAACGCTGAATCCTTTTATGTGAGTCTCCACTTGAAAAAATGTATCAGATGTGTTCTGGTGCGGCGCGCTGTATTTTCTTCAAAAAGAGCAATGCTCGCTGTGTGCAAATGAAAATGTGGAGACATGCAGGAGAGATGTATAGGCGTAAATCTATTTGAAGTCGCATAAGTGAACGACGAGAATGGACGACCAGTGTCTGAATTCTGTAAAGAAGGAAAAAGTCAAATGAAAAGAGGAATATATTTCTTTGATCAGCTTCAGTATTATTAGGATGTGGTGCAACAATAACATGTACTTGCTTCTGTATGATGCTAAAGTTAGAGACTTGATTGTATTGCAGTATAGACTTTTACTAAAATAAAATAAAATTATCAAGACTAAATTATCAAATGTAGTATCAATACTGAATGTATTATTGATAATGGGGAGGACATATATCATCTTTTGCTTCTGCCTTCTCCTTTTGAGCTTTTATTCTTGAAATTATATATACCTGTAAAAAAAAATACATGGTAAAACTGCTATTTTTTCTTATTTATTAAACCTTTATTAAACCAGGAAAGTCCCATTAAGATTAAGAACCTCTTTCTCTTTTTACTACTAGTTATTGTTTGCTTATCTTCAGTTGTGTGCTGTATTAATCTGAATGAGATTGTTTCCAAAATCCTGTTTTTGGTCACTGGGTGAAACTAAAATGTATTTCCAGTTTAAAGTATTTGTCTCCAAAAAGCTCTAAACAAGTTACCATTATTTATTGAAATACTGGTGGTTGTCAATGGAGGAGATCGGATTAATTCAAGATTTTTGTTTCATCCAATCTCTTGTCAAACCGTGTACAGGAATTTTTGTTTGCTTGTATTTCTTTTTTCTGTGAAGTGTTTGTATATCTTGTGCTTGTTTGAAATGAATACACAAATGAAAAAAAAGTAATTTATAATATAATGTTTTGAACTTTACAGAGACATAAACAAGCTCACTCAGATAATTCTACACCTGCCTCTGCTGGAGTTGGTTGCTGGCATTCCACGGTGGCTGAGTGGTTAGCGCAGGCTCCTGGGTTTGATGTGACGGAGAAAAAGAGACAAAGAGGGCGAGAGATGCTGCAGCGCAATAGTTATTATTTGAAAAATCAATACCAAGAACAGACTCGCTTGTCCCAAAACCACAAATACACTTCAAGTCTTGATTCTTGTGAAATGAGACAGAGTCAAGTCCGAGTTGCGTCTCAAAGTAGCAGGAGATGGGATCCTGGTGAGTCCAACGAGTCCCCATCTCTGCCAGAAAGCCTCATATATAATAAATGTCCCTCTGATTTTTCTGTAACCATTTTATTTTTTTGCGCCTTCATCTGCGGCCAGTCCCGGTGGGCCTTCCTTTTTTTTTTTTTATACCCCCAAGACTCTGCCCGGGTCCATATCTCCCTCTGAGGCCATATCAAACCCATTCAAAACGCCTCTCTCAATTCAATACAACTTCTGCGGTTTACGTTTCGTTTGAAGTCGACTTGGACCCTTCGAGGTGTTTCCTTTGAGAGCAGGAGCAGAATATAAATGACAGTAGTGTGTGTGTGTGTGTGTGTGTGTCTATGTGTGTGTCTCCTGGAAGCCTCTTTTAAATGTTCACTATTCGTAACAGGAGGAGGAGGACGTGGCATGCAGATGAGCCGCTGACTCACACTGTTTACATTGGGGGCGTTGGGAGTAAACGTTTGTATCGCGGGGCCGCAACTTTGTTTCAAGAGCAAAACAAAGTCACGTTCAGACAGCGAGAGCATTCGTCTCCGTGATTTGTGTCTCGTCACCTGTGATTTTTCAAAGTTGACTAGAGCAGCTTTTGTTTAGACTATGGCCAGTTTAAAAAGCTCTGGTGTCTATATTAAAGGTCCTATATTGCACACTTCTTCATTTTTCACTGTTCATCCTTAATGTGGGACCTTTAACATCAGAACTCCAACTCCAATTTATTGTATATGTATTAGACATCTTCAGATTTTTAGATTCTTCTTCCACAAAACAAGTTCTCTCAGATGTGAAGGTTGGTTGGTTGGACTTGTAGGCAGAGGCCAGGAAGCTGCAGCTGCTCTTTGGCAAACTGCAGTTATTCAGTCTGGAAAAAAGGCAAGGCAAATATATTTGTATAGCACAGTTCATACACAAGGCAACTCAAAGTGCTAACCAAAACAAGAACAGAAATAAAATCTACACAAGGCATAAATGATCACGGTAAATTATAATGTCGTTTTCTTCATCTGTTTTAGCGCAAATTATATAAAAGTTAGTAAGGGTTAAATAGACGGTACATATCTAAAACCTTATAAATGACTTACATTTTGGGGGAATTTTCTCAGAAATGACTGGTACTCTGGTCCGAATTACAGCAGAAAAAGTGAGGAAATAAGAGCACTCAGATTGCACACATCCACCAGGATCTATTATTCAAAATCATGGATTACATTTGTGCAAATTCACGTTTTGTACAATGTTTTTTACAACAGGATCGGGCGCAACACTAGAGACTTGACACTCGGCCTTTGCAGTTATTACAAACAAGAGAGCGGCTCAGGCTTGTATTCCCCAGAGAAGAGATTTTTCTATTGTCCCTCTCCAGCCTTAGCTCCAGCCTGTGACCCCCTCCTGGTTTAATGCGCTGCTCTGTGTGGGAGTGGGCCATCATGAAGATAGAGTGCCTGTGCTCCCAAACATCTCCAGAGATCCCACTGCGATAGGGGAGAGTGAAACGAATGAACCCAGACAGCCATTGACTAGACGTGAAACAGTGCTCTCTTGTTCGTGTTGGTTACATTGGAGGCAGATGTGGAGTTTTTCCTTCTAAATTATAAGTAGCTGTATATAGAGTTTTAATCTGGGTGATGCAGGAGGGTCTATGGACAGTGAGGCTGATGCAGGACATGATTCAAGACATTCAACAACATTTATGGACATTTGTCATCTGCCCCTTATGGACCGATAGCTCTATGTGTTTTTTATCATGAAATTTCTTGAGTTTGAACTGTTTTATTCTCTGATCTTTGTTGGTAAATGTTTGTAATTTCCTTTGAGTGGTTTAGGGCTATATGAGATTCAGAATCATTGTATTTGCCATTTGCAGTAAAACCCCATTGGAATACATTTGCAAAAGTCCCCATTGTGCACAAAACAAGTGCATAACTAAATGTAAATGTGGACTTTATTTATCCCAGTAGGGAACTTTATCCTCTGCATTTGACCCATCCTACAAATACCACTAGGGCGTGTGTCAGGAGCAGTGGTCGCCGTAGTACTGGGCCCGAGAATCCAGATGTCGATGCTCGGCTTGGTCAGGACTACAAGAGCTGGAGGATTTATCTATTGCGCCTGTTTTTAGTGGTAGGAGAAACCGGAGCGCTCAGAGGGAACCTACGCAGACACGGGAAGAGCATGCAAACTCCACCAGAAAGGCCCTGTTCCAATATAAACAAGAAGAAATCGAACTGAATCGAAAATTTAGTCATAAAAGTGACTCATATCTTGATCAAACTAGTTCACATAGGGCACTGTCCGGTTTCCGAAATGTGCTAAAAATAGCTCAGATGACTGCGCATGCGCGCATGTTTCGGACAAACATTGTGTACGACTCGTTGAGTTCTACTGTGTTCTCCTCATACGCGTGTGTATTTATTTGGGCTAAATCATTGAATCATGGTGACAACAAAACACTGCAGTTATGGTGCTTGTCGGAGCGATTTCAGATACTCTGAAAAGGACTATATGAAAGTAACATTCAACCCGTTCGTTAAACCACAACATCGGACCAGACCAGGACCAGATCAGACCAGGTGGGTGCTTGTGGTCGGCAGAATTTCTCTCATGAAAAGGTTAAAAAGGGCACATGTTTTTTCAAAACACTTCGCTGGACCAACTGTGGAGCATCCAGATCCAGTCCTAGCTACGTTTAGCTGGGACTGGATCTGGACCGCTGTATCAGGTCCGTCTGAGCTCTTCTGAATGTAGTTAGCACAAACTTTCTCTTTACACCATTTACCCCCATCAATCCATATTAGTATTGTTTGTCCTAATCCAGAAAGTATACAATTCTCACACCTGAAGAAAGATGAGAGGGATTTTTTTCAACTTTGTGTCTGCTTATTATACGGCTTTGTACCAATTGAACACACAAAATAAACGTCATTCACTACTCATGCCGAAAGGTTTATTTAATGAGTGCAAAGAAAATAGTTCCCAAAGGTTTTCCCGTGGCAGGCGAGTAACAGTGAGGATAGTTAACCTAAAAGCGATCGCTTTAGTCGCATTAAAAAAGTATTTTTGTCATGAAAACCTGAACAGTTAATTCTGAAAACCTCCGTGCACTTGTGTTATGAATGTGTATAATGTATTCTCCCATTAACATTTAAATATGTTGATTGATTGTCATTTGCGTTTACTGAGTGTGGCTAGCTCTGATAGTTTCTCTCAGAGACAGTGGCGTAACCCGTTGTGATCATGGATTTATTATAATATCAGCTGACTGTAGCTAACTAATGATCAAACTAATTACAAAGTGGATAGTGCAAAAACAACTTGATAAATGGAAGTTAATCACAGCAAAACAAACAAAGAAGGCGCTAACATTGCAATTTAAATGACTAGATAATGTTAGCATAATCCTCACCATTATCTTTTTATCAATTCAAACCGTCTACCAGTTACTGGAAGACCACGACATTCAAGCCAACGTTATAATTGGTCTACACTATGATCCCTGATGGTTTGATGGTGGAATTTTGCCCCTGGTATATCATTTTCGTCTAAAGTGACAAGTGGTATTTGATTCATTTCGGCAGTGTTTGTCCGAAACATGTGGGCGGGAGTTGACAGGCGGCGGGGGCGTGTCTTAGTGACGTCATTCAGATAGTTCGCTATTCTGTATCTGTCTTCCCACAGATCTGTCCGAACAGCATTGCAGCCAGAGACGGGCGCATCCGGGAGGGGGACCGCATCCTACAGGTACTGCTATCATCACCACACTATACACCACTCTGTCCCTGTGCTATAACCGGTGCTCTTCGGGGTTACAGTAGCACATTAGAGTAGCAGCCCCTCCCTCCTGTGTGACTGCTGCGAGGAGTGAATACCCCCCAGGCTGTTGTAGCTACAGACTCAGCACCAATGGCTTGTGCTAACTGCTGTATAGTTGAGTGTGACAGGGTTTTTAGCCCCGCAGTCCTGTCTTCAGCAGGAGAAGCAGCAGAACTGTTACTGTGAGGCGGAGAGCGGCCCCTGTGCTCTCATTGTTGTGTTTGCTCCAGTCCCGCGTTCTTATTTTATCCCTTTTAACATTCACTCCTTGAAGAAAGCCATGTCATGTTTTTTTTTTTTTTGGATTTTCAAACATGCACTAATAACACAGAGGTGTCAAACTCACAAATAAAAAAGTAGGAATTGATTGGGGGCCGAAAGAATAGAAGAGATTTCCTTTTCTTATAATTGTTTTTTATATGATGAAGGTATTTTGAAAGGAATTTTATGTGACATGAGTTTCAATATTATTTTCTGGTTGATTTTTCAGAAAACAAAATGTGTTTTTTGGACCAAATATAACGCCTGTTCACTGCTTTATATTAAACTATTCAACTTATACTGATGTATTGGGTTAATTTTTTTAGAATACATTAAATTTGGTTGTTTTCCTGAGAAAATGGATAATGATCATTAGCATCAATGCTGCAAGCTACTAATAATAATTGAAAATCATCCTAGGGGCCACTAAAGATTGTCTTGCGGGCCGTATTTGGCCCACGAGCCTGAGTTTGACACGCCTGCATTAAAGGGTTAATGCTAAATCTGCACTAACTACTTTGTTTCGGCCGCATGAGTGCGATAGAAAGGGAAAAACAAAACAGTGACTTTTTATTACTTTTTTACAATGTTTAGGGGCCATGGATTGCCGACTTAATGGCTTTATTATACCAACGGTCACCAAATTATTAATTAATCTAACATTCAAAAATGTGTTCTTACTTTTTTCTGTTCTCGCTCTCCACACACCTTAATTACTCTATGAAAACAGTGGTTGGAAGTATTTATGATTGTTTTCCTCTGGTCGTAACAATAAGACTGATCAACAAATTTGTATATTATGAATCAAGTTTATTTATAAAGCACAAGTCATGCAGCGCAACCCAAAGTGCTTTGCAAAGACATTAAATCATACACATTTACAAGCTTTTTAAAACATATAAGGTTTAACAATAATGCAAAAAATACTAATAAAATGACTGAATATGAGAATTAAAACCGTTTCAAAAAACTCAGTCATACTCAAAAAGAACAGGTTTCATCTTTGACTTAAACAATGCTACAGATTAAAGATTGAAGTTATTGTTAATGGTTTGATTTTTCTGACAGACTTTCAACAATATTTAATAATAATAATGATACATTTTGTTTTTTATTTCACAACCTCAAAGTTCTGCAGATTAAAATACAGTACAACGAACAAAGAAAAACATCAGAAGTACATAAAATATCAAAAACAAACATGAAGAATATTTATTGTTTCTTTATGTTTTTTCACTTTTTATGTGTGTGTGAGATTTGTATGCACTCTTTGCCTCAGGGATGCTGTAATAAAAACAACTCCTACTTTTTGGACTGCTTCTTTACGTCGGGTCCAAGCTGTGGCTCTTTAAAAATATCCACTAAATTCCACCGAATGAATCGACGATTGTTAAATTAGTTTTTCAAATTATCGCGGGTGAGTAATTCCCCTCAATGACACGTAGGGCTTTTTCCATAACAAGCTGCACATAATGAGCTCTGCATTAATGAGTCCAACACTAATGAGACGCTCTCGAGACACCAGTAAAAGCAGTTCAACACAGAAACCTACTTCATTTAACTTCCGCAATCCACACAAACACTTGGATAATCCTTAATGGCCCATATTTATCTGAGCCGTCCAGCGCTAGTCACTAAACACCAGGCAAGGTACCGTTTATACAAGGTTAAATGGCCAAGAGTCTTTACTGTATGTGGTGGTTTCTATTCTAATTTAGTGTATTTTAACTGCAAAAAAGTGATGAAAAATACAGTAAGTCCAAAATTGCTAAAAGATTTGCCGCAATGTATCTTGATTTTTTAACGCATTTTGTCTGCCTATAGCAAGATTTTAAAAGACACAAAAAATGTCTCCCTTAGAATGAGAAATTAGGCGTTTGAAATTAAACTAAATGGCTTTGTCTCGTTGGCTAATCTTGTTTTAAGTCAGAATGTGCTCAAGTGAAGATAAAAAACACCTCAATTCAAGCAATTAATTAATACCTCATATGTTATCATTTTTTGCAGTGCTTTATGCAACTAAGGCGGCAACTCCCAAATAGTAGAATAAAACGTTATATATGTACAAATATATACAGCATAGACAAGAGATCTCAGTTGATAGTGTGTCTCCTCTGAGCTGAAGGTTGGCGGTTCGAATCCTGCTCCAGACATAAAAATCCTGCTGCAGTGAGTCCTTGGGCGTGAATGAATGATTGGTTCTTCTGCTATGTGAAGCGCTTTGAGTGCCTTGAAAAGGTAGAAAATATACTGCTAGAAAGAAACCATTTGCCATTTAGAAGGAAGCTTGTTTAAGTACCAGTTTGTGAATGAGTTACACCACAACATGCTGCCTTTTTTCTTAATGACAAAAGATGTGATCCTTTATATAATGAGAGCTGATTGGTTGAGTGAGAGGGTGAGAGAAAAATACTTGTGAAAATAGAACCAAACTGTTTGACAGCCAGGAACATGGATTTTATATGGACATCTATAAACATTTATGAACATTGGTCATCCGCCCTTATGGACCAATAACTCTGTGTTTATTGTTGCACTTCCTGTGTTTTAACTGTTTAATTCTCTGATCTGTGTTCCCGACTATTGGCAACTTTGTAAAGCCCTCCGAGATAACTTCTGTTGTGATATAGGACTACACAATAACAAATTGCATTGAAAATATTTTGTATTTTCAGTGGAAAGGAAATAGGGTACTCCAGCTTTAACAGCATTTTTTTTTCATTTTTTATACAGGATGAAAAAATTGCGTATTCCAGCATTTATACGTATCCCTATTGCTGCCTGCGACTGAAATATGGAATATGGGTTGCGGTGGTGTTCTGCGAGCTACACCAGTTAGCTCCCAGCGCTATTATCCACCAGTGACAGGGGCCATTAGTCTCCCCCACACAAAGATGGACGCCCCCTGTCAGTGACCAGTTAATTGTACAGTTAGATGTATGTACGGCGCGAGATACAACAACAGCAGCAGCAGCAGCAGCAGCAGCAGCAGCGGCAACAGCAGCAGCAGCAGCAGCAGCAGCAGCAGCAGCAGCAGCAGCCGGGCCTCGCACCCACTGTCCCGTTCATAATCAAAGCTTTATATTAGAAAAGGTCGTGCCCCAGTCCCAGCGCAGATGTGAGTGTGGGCCTGGTTTCACCTAAACAGATTTGCATAAGCTAAACAGATAAAAGGAGCTTGTGTGTGCATGTTTAATTGTATATTTCCATTAACGCCGTTATTATGTATTTGTTCAGATTAATGGCCAAGACGTCCAGGACAGAGGGGTGGCGATGGCCGCTCTCTCCAACGAAGAATGTCGGAGAATCGTGCTGCTCGTTGCCCGACCAGAGTTGCAAGTATGTGTCATTGTTTTTAGTAAAATATATTTCCATTTGTGAGACCATTCTAGTGCATTTGTGGTTATACTGTAGTCTTGTATAGGCCTGTCACAATAATTACTATATTGGCCTATTATTCATTATTGGATCAAAGAAACAATACATTTTTTGGGGCTGAATATTTATTGTCTTTTAGATTTCAGCCATTTTCTTTGTAATATTGTCTTAGCTGTAGAGGTTTGAAAATAAAAATCTGGCTTTTCACAAAACTACGGTAAAGTGCAAATGGTAAGCCTTTGATGTTTTTTTTCTTAATGGCACTTATCTGTTTTTGCAAATTAACTATTTATTTAATAGAAGCACTCCAAATGTGTGGTCGTGACAGGCCTGGTTTTGTAAATATGTTCAAACAGTTTGTTGTCAACTCAACTCAACTCAACTCAACTCAAAAAATATTCCCGCTGACACAGCATTAGCCTAAGATTCATTATGAAGTTAAAATGAACTACTGCGTTGTCGTTTGGAGCAGTCCATTGTAGCCATAAGTGGCAACCACCTCCACCTTTCTTCCACCACTCTTGCTGAAAGCCCCCATTGAGACCTCATCATGTTTTATTTTTATGTAGCACCACTGTAATTGACTTCCAACTCCGAGCCATAAAAGCTAATGGCATGCTAATGTTGAGTGAGTTCAGGACAGAGGCCGCTAGCAAAGAGGCAGAAGTTGACTTGTCGCAGTGCAGAGAAGCCCGGAGCAAAGTGCACTATAGATATGTGTGGAGTAATTAACTGTGTCTGAAAATATGAAGCCACTTTAGTCCAGAGTCAGCAGACAAAGAGATGATGAATAGTGCGGGGGCTGGAGGCCGAAGGGGAACATATAGTAAAAAGAGTGGCGCACGCGCTTCTGCCGTCTTTAAGCTAACTGTTGAAATCACAGCTGGAGGAGGCCTGGCTGGACGACGAGCACAGCGAGTTCCTGGAGCAGCTGAAGATGGAGATGCTGGAGGAGCAGCAGAGGGAGGAGATGGAGATGGCGGCCTTAGAGGAGGACCAGGTGAGGGCTCTCAGACGGATATAGTTTGGGTGATAATATCAGTGGGGGTGGGTCCCGGGGGTCTAAAAGCTCCATGAGCAGGTGCGCTGATATGTTTGCTAGGTGTTTGACAATATATCGATATGGTGATGTATCGTGATAATTTCTCACACAATCAATTATTGATATGCTTTTGCTAAGTATCGATGACATTGTCTTCCATTGACGTGTTAATAAGTCAATAGCGTTTTGCACTATTTTCATGTTCCCAGATGTCTATTAAATCTAAAATGTATGGGGATTAGTTGTTGAGCATATTTTATCGAGCCAGCAGGTGGCACCAGCGCTGCCTTTAGATGTTTGTGAACAGGATGCACTTGTTGCGCCTCTTTTTCTCTGCTTTTTGTCTGAGACTGGTGATTTCAGTAAAACTTCCCTCTACTCAACTGACCAATATATTGATCGGAAAAAGAATCACCCAATTATTTTGTATGGTGTTGTCTTACCTCTCAAAAACGGCTTTACAGGATGGTCTAAAAGTTGGCTCTTGGCCCAACGCTACAATCCAGATGCGTGTCAATGCTGAGGGGAGTATTTCTTCTTGGGACCAGTCTAGTTTAGCCGCTATGGACCTGTGACAATGCACTCGTCAAATGAATGGGGCTCATGAAAATATAAAATAAATGTGTTTTTTTTACATTTTCCTTCCCCGCGGCCATTTTGAAACTGCCCACAGAAGGTGAAAGTGGTGGCACATTAGTTTTAACGGCGGTGAAAGCTGTGTTCATATTTACAGTCTACGGATATTATGCAGTGTTTTAAAACAAACTTACTGAGTACATAAGGATCATGAATATTTACCTAATGGGACAGACAGACTTTTTGAAGAGATTCATTTCAATTTAAGATTCTGTTTTGCTTTGTGGATTGGGCAAACATGCATATAAATGGAAAGAACAATCCCCCATGATCACTGTGTGAATATATTATACAGCACACTAGAGTTGTGGAATTACAATATAAACACAGCGCTTTTTCATGGATTCAACTTATATAAAACTCTGCATAATATATTTTATGCTCAACTCAACTCAACTCAACTCAAAAACTTTATTGTCCCCAAGGGGAAAATTGTTTGCATGTGGTGGAGCAATACAAATAGCAATACAATACAATAATACAAAGATCTCAGTGAGTATGGCACATATCAGGGAACATCACAACATAATCAAGAGGAAGCATGTCTAGATCTTTAAAATTGTCTGTTCAACAGATTAACTGCCGAGACCACAAATGAACATTTGAAACGGTTTGTTCTAGCCCTGGGAAGCCGATATCTTCTCCCAGAGGGGAGCAGTTCGAACTCCAACCTCAGGGGGTGGTCACAGATGGAAAAAACAGACTGAACTTTGTTCAGGACCTGTCTTTCATATATTTGTGTCAAAGACATTTGTTGTTGGCCAATTATACGATTGGCCTCAGACACAATTTTTCCCATGCGACTTCTGTTTTGGACAGACAGGTTTCCGTAAAAGGAAACTAAACAGAAGGACAGAACAGACTCGATAAAGGACCTATAAAAAAGCATAATCAGGGACTTGTCCACATCAAAAAACTTTAGTCTGCGTAAAAAGTACATTCGTTGTGCCCCTTTTTTTCAGATCTGGGAAGTGTTCTCATCAAACCTCAGACGGTTGTCTATGATGGTTCCCAGATACTTGTATGACTCCACTGTCTCCACTGCACAGCTGTGGATGACAGTTGGGGGCAGTGAGAGTTGTGGAGCCTTCCCAAAGTTAAGGACCATTTCTTTAGTCTTCTTCACATTCAGAGTGAGGACGTGCCTGTCACACCACTGGACAAAGTCCTCCATGACTGGTCCATGCTCCACTTCTCCATCCTGCAGCAGACTGACCAGGACTGTGGCATCTGCAAACTTCAACAAATGTCTGTTTGGATGCTTGCTCTGACAGTCATTTGTGTAGAGTATGTACAGAAGGGGTGAGAGGACGCACCCTTGTGGAGATCCTATGGATGACTCTTTTTTCTCAGACAATATTCCATTCACTCGAACTCTCTGCAGCCTGCGTGTTAAAAAGTCATCAATCCACTTCACCAAGTTTGGATTCAGATTAAAATCAGCCAATAATTTAGAAAATAAAATATGTGGCTGAATAGTATTAAAAGCAGAAGAGAAATCAGCAAATAGCAGCCGAGCTTGAGTCCTGCAGCCTTCCAGATGCTTGGAGATCAGGTGGAACAAGGTAACGGTTGCGTCCTCCACTCCTCTCTTGTCGCGATATGCAAACTGCATGGGGTCCAGTCTCTCCTGAACTTCTGTTGTTAAAAACTCCTTCACTAGACGTTCAAAGCTCTTCATTACTAGTGAAGTCAGAGCGACTGGCCGAAAGTCGTAAAGCTTTCGTGGAGACTTTGTTTTTGCCACTGGCACGATCACTGACTCTTTTCACAGTGATGCTAGAGTTAGATTTTATTTGGTTTTAGTTTAGTTATTATTCATTTATATTGTGCTGTGTGCTTCTCATTCCCTGCTGTTCTTTAACTTGTGATGCAAAACTGAAATTTTCCCACTGTGGGACGAATAAAGGCTCTTATAATCATATATATGCTCAATAGATCCATCTCTATCAGATATTGTTCATGAATATATCAAGTTTTTGCCTTTTTTGGGGGGATCTGTGGGATTGCCATATATATAACAAGTTCCAGTTCCTGCCAATATCCAGAGATTCCACACATTGAAGAGGAGTGGTTCAAAATTCCACAGGCCATAATCAACAACCTGATCAAGTCTGTGAAGGAGATGTGTTGCACTGCGTGAGGCAAATGGTGGTCACAGCTGATTCTGGCTGGTATTCTGACCTCTCCAAAGCCATCACTGCAGAAACATCTTAGAGTGGCCTTTTACTGTGGTCAGCCTAAGGCTCAACTGTGAAGAAGGATGGATTCTCTCAGCAAAAAATAACAGTACTACAGTTTTGTGAACAATATCTGACATGGAAATTGTAGCAAAAACAAAAGCGCTGCATATCTTTCAGTGTGTTGTGGCTAATGTTACCTCTAAAAGTGAAATGTAGTGAAATGTATTTACAAAAGGAACATATGTTTTAACAATCCTCTGTGTTGCTTTCAGAGAGATGAAGATGAGAGGCCGTCTTGCTCGTCCTTGTCTCACCACACGCAGAATGTGCCAAACAGGAAAGAGCGGCGGGGCAGTGCAGAAAACGTCCTGGCTCAGATCCAGCGGCGTCTGTCCCAGTGCCTGCGGGACAGGGAGCCTCACCGTCACCCCGGCTCCACGCGGCTGGACGACAGGGACGAGGACGAGGACGGAGACCACTTCCAGCAGCTACTAGAGCTCAAGTGCCAGATCCGGAACAGCGGAGAGTACGACCTCTTCTACAGCCGCCGCAGCACCATCGAGTGCAGCGTGGCAGAGCAGGGCAGTGTGCAGAACGAACTCAGAATGCTCAACGAGGAACTGCGCAGTATTGAGCTGGAGTGTCAGAACATCATGCAGGCTCATAAGCTCCGCAAAGGCCAGGAGTCCCCTTCCAGTGGACACACACACCTGTCCAGTAAAAACCAAAGCCCAAAGGGAGGGAGTCAAACCAGGGGAAAGCTGACGGACATAAATGAGCGGCTTGAGAAATATGACAAAGACAGCTCCAGTGCCTACAACACCGCCGAGAGCTCCCGCAGCACTCCTCTGCAGATGGACCGCTCCCCTGAACACTCTCTCCAGAGAATCAGCCTCACCAACCAGAGAAACCTCTGCAGCGGCCTCGCTATGGGCCAGTCCAGCCCTGTGCCAGGCCTCAGAGCTCCGCTCCTGGGGAAGGGCAGCAGTCCTGACCACAGTAACCCCTCTGAGTCCGACCACGGCCCTCAGCCTGAAGAGGATCAGCAAAGTTCAATGGCCTCAGTTTCCCAGATTCCTTATTTCTCTCCATCCCACAGTTCTCATCAGCGACAGGCCGTGATCCCTGCCCACGCACGGCACTACCAGAGCTACATGCAGCTGATCCAACAGCGTTCGGCCGTGGAGTACGCACAGAGCCATCTCAGCCTGCTCAGTCTCTGCAAAGAGCCCCAGAGACCTGAGCCCAAGATGGAGTGGAAGGTGAAGATCCGCAGCGATGGCACTCGCTACATCACCAAGAGACCAGTCAGAGACAAGATCCTGAGAGAACGTGCTCTTAAGATCAAAGAGGAGCGCAGCGGTGGAATGACCACAGACGACGACGCCATGAGTGAGATGAAAATGGGTCGATACTGGAGCAAAGAGGAGAGAAAACAGCACCTGGTCCGAGCCAAGGAGCAGAAGAAGAGGAGAGAGTTCATGCAGCGCAGCCGTCTGGAGAGTCTGAAGGAAAACCCTCAGAGCAGCAGCGAAGTGCGGAAAGAGGTGAGCATCATCGAGCTTAGCCAGAAGAAAATGATGAAGAAACGAAACAAGAAGATCCTGGACAACTGGATGACCATCCAAGAGCTGATGACTCACGGCACCAAGGCCCCTGAGAGCGCTAAGGTAAACAATGCCTTCCTCTCCGTGACTACTGTATGACCGCACAGGATACCTCTGTGCAAAGGAATACTTGCCTCGTTCAATGTGGCTTTTTAGGAGGACAGAAATATTTTTCACACTTTGTAACTCAAAAAGCATTTTATAAAGGATTTATCAGTGATCTGACCGGATCTGTTTCTGAGAAGGGTTTTTCATAGTAATTCACAATCACAATTTTATACAAAACAATGCTGTTATTTTTTTTATTGTGTGCAATTACATGTTTTTTCTTGAATTATGTTTGCGTTATTCCATACAACTACAGACACTTTTCTACATAGCCATCTGATTCACTCTTGACCTTAAAGACAAAGATCTTCATGTTTGAGTTGTTCCAAAGGCCTGTGGCCTCAATGCTGGAGAGATACAGTCCACACGTTCATATTTACTCATGTCTTTGCTCACACTGTTCTGTGATTTTTACATATTAAAGTGTGTAACATTACACACACAGTTCTGCCTTATTGATAATGAGCGCAGTAGCAATCTCAGTGCTTTATCCACATATCTTAATATAATTTAACATTTGTTAGTTGATATCATAAATCCATGTCTCTTGTGTTGAATGAGCAGGACTCAGTTCACAGAATGATGTAAAATGAATTTAAATCTCTTACGGTTTGTTTTCATGTAAATTTGGACAGTTGAACTGTGTTGATTGAGTCAATGTGAAATTTCAAGTAATGTGTAGCAAGGTATAATGTGTGACAATGGTGACCTTTGGCAAAGTTGATAATAAATTATTGTTTTTTACTCAACTGTTATGAAATGTGTGCTTTTACTTAACCATACAATGCTCTGTGCAGTGGAGAAAAGCTGGATTCTTTTCCCGCTGAACTAATCTGAGCTATCTTCTGTGAAGTGTCTGCTCTCTACTCCAGGGAATATGTTATTACTAGAGGAAGATTTCAATTAAAATGGCCTTCCACTTGGACGGCTTTGTGTTCATTAAAACATACCCTGCTCTTCATCATTACTATGGGCTGTCGTGTGCAGCAGGGCAGAGCTATGTCCTCATACTAGGGCCTCTCACTGTTATCTTAAGTTGTCAATTTCATAGAGCTGGAATTGGAGTACCACGCTTTTTTTTTTTTCTTCAATTCAAATGTTTTGCACCTCTTCTTTCTGGAAAGTAAATTGTAGCTTATTCACCAAGACTACAGTTTAGTATAAAGACTATAAAAGTCTTATTGCAGAAGAAGCAGATTAGCGCTAACTCAAACAGGCTCTATGAGTGGGAATCATCTGGATATATGGGTAGCAACAACATAGCAACCAAAGAGCCAATCAGGAATGGCACAGTTCCCACTTGCGTTACTTGTTAGCTAAAGCTGAATTTGGGGACAGAAAGCACCTGACAGAAGACTTGATTAAAATAAAAACACCAGGATCATGAGGAGAACCACAAATTTCTAAAATGGTGAGTGTGATATGACAAACAATTACAGATTGAGTAAAAGTAAGGAGTCTGAGTGAATGGAGGCAAAGTGATTAGGTGTAAAACTATGAACACCTCCCATTCCTATATAATCTATGGTCAGTATGTTATTTCAGGGTTATTTTATCCATGTATTTGGGAGGGTTCTACAGCATGTCTATCCATCCATCCATTTTCTCCCACTTTATCCATTGCTGGGTTGCGAGGGCTGCCATCTAAGCAGAGTTGCCCACACACACCTCCTTCAGCTCCTCCAGGGGAATCCAGTCACTCAACTTGCCGAGTTATTCTACTGAGCAAACTCTTTCATGTTTCAAATGTATGCAATACGAAGAAGTTTGGACCCATAAGAGAAGATAACAGTGGGGAAATAACAGCACTCAGGTTGCAAACATCAAACAGGGTCTATTACTGTATTTAAGATAATATATAATAAAATAAAACTCTGGAGCTATGATTACACTTGGTTCGAGGATAAGTCACTTGCGGAGTATACACTACAGTCAGTAGGAGGTATTTACAGATGTTTACATTGTACAGAAGCAGCAAAGAATGTGACCAGAATAAACAATAGTAATGATAGCAGCAGGTAAAGTGACTAGAGAATTATCAGATGAATGGAGTATGTAATAATGTAGTAATAATAATAGCAGGTAAAGTGACTAGTGCTCCACCGGTGTGGCTGCAGATTTTAGTTCCAACCTAATCAGTGCTTAGGTGCTTAGGATGTGTAAGAAGATTCTGGCAACAAAAGTGTGATTGGAATTGCAGTGACTTTATTAGACCACTAAGAATGGATATCACATAATGTCCCTTTAAAAGTGTCTTCTCGTCAGTGTAATGGGTGCAAACGAGGAAATATTATTTGATTACAATGAACCATAATTAAACCAGTCTTTATCTGCTGCTGTACGTGCCTGTTCCCCAAGTCTGTGGCTGTTATAGACCTCTTACAGAATTTATTTTTGGATCTGAACTCACACTTCCTATCACGTCTGACCTAACGTGCTGTTGCATTTTATTACTATTGTTCATTTTAGAATCATATGTTTTGTTTGTATGGATGGATGTGTTTTTGCTGCTACTGGACACCTCTCCTACAGGGGATCAATAAAGTATCTATCTAGTGGATTATCAGAACAGGTAAATGGCACGCATACAGACTCAGTTCTCATTGTACAGTCTGACAGCCGCAGGAAGGAAGGACTTCTACTTCACACACTGCTGCTGCTGCTGCTGCTGCTGTTTCTGTCCGGTCCACGTGTTGTGCCTGCCTCTGAGACAGACCTTTATGCAGCTGTCGCGTACCTGCAGCATCTACATGTGGAAAAGTTGCCTGATGTGTGTCTCTCGCATGAATCCAGACGCCGCTCGGTGTCTAATGAAGCTGATCCCTGCTCTGTGGAATAGTCACTCAGGTGTAATTAAAGCCAGTCTAGTGACAGCCGTGGTATTTGTCAGAGCTCTGCAGCGGCTTGGACAGAAATGTCAAACTGATAGCATAGGCTCCTCTCCACTCCAGTGCTCCACACACACTAAGAACTACTCACCAGTGTTTCAAAGGCTTGCTGATAATATTAACTGTCTCTCTAAAAACAGGAAGGATACAAATTCTCCAGTCCGATCTATGTTCACAGATGTAGATAGATAGATAGATACTTCATGGATCCCCTTGAGGAGAAATGCAGGTGTCCAGCAGCAGAAACACATCCATCCATACCAGCAATGGCGTAGGTTTGGTTTCAGGGAGGGGGCACAATTGTCTTTTTCTTTTTACGTCCTGACCAGTGGGGGCGGGTCCCGACTCAAAATGTCCAAAATGATGTGCGCTGACATGCTTGCAATACCACACCGGGCCGATGGGGGTGGACCTGGAATAAGAATTGCCAATGCTAATGTACGCACCTTCTGACCTCTCGAAAACTCCTTTACAGGATGGTCCAAAAGTCACTCTTGGCCCAAAGCTACGTTCCAAATGTGTGTCAATGCTGAGGGGAGTGAACCAGTCTAGTTTAATCGCTATGAAATTTTAAAGGCACTTGTCAAATGAATGGAGCTCGTGCCGGCTGACGCAAGCGCAGAAACTGCCCATAGAGGATGAAAGTGATGGCACATTAAGTTGAATGGCGGAGATAGGCGTGACTACGTCCGTTAATATTTACAGTCATGGTCCTGACCGGGGGATGGGGGGCAATCCTAACTGCTGGACAATATGCAAATGGTTAGTGGAGCGCGATGACACTTAGTATACCCCGCATAGATAATTTTCTGACGGAAACCTTGGCATACTTTTCTCTTGTCTACTCACATTTGGCGACGCACAGAGAACACATATAACACGTTTCTTGACACTGACTACATGGCTTCAGTCAGTCGGACTTTAATGTTTAGAAGGTAAACCTCAAAATGTTAGTCCTCCCAAAATACACATACACAAATACACATCAAAAACTACACTTTCCTTGCATTAGAATACACATTAATTTATACTTGCCTCTTATTTTGCCAAATGCAAAACTTTTACACTTCTTTTTTTAATTATTATTTTCAAGAAAGTGATGCTAGAGTTAGAGATTTTGTTTTATGTTAATTAGTATAGCTATGGTTCACTTATCTTGTGCTGGCTGCTCCTCTTTCCAACTGTTCTATAACTTGTGATGCAACACTGAAATTTCCCCACTGTGTGACAAATAAAGGATCTCTTAATCTTTTCAGAAAGCGGTGTCAGTCGGACGTTATTTCAGAAGGTAAACATCATCATTTTAGTCCTCCCAAAATATTGGTGAGGACATGTCCCCGCGGCCCCCACGCAAACCTACGCCCTTACACACAAACATATAAGTACATAAAGTATAAACATTTCTAACTAACAATAATGCTCGTGTTCAACTCTGACAAATCTGCATACAAGTTTTGCTTTTTACTAAACGCTGCTACGGACCCAGTTTGCGACGAAAGATTAGCACTTTGCAGAATAAAACAAGCACTTTCACTAGTTTGGCATTGCAGCGCATCAGTAGCATGTGTGCGGTTGCAAAGATAAGTCATTTGGATTTGAGCATAGACCTCGAAGGAGCAAAGAAAATTAATAAATGAGCAGGATTGTTCTTCTTGGTACATGAAACCTTCTTTGCAAAACAATACAATTCACCCACACAAGTGTCAGACAGCGTAAACATGACAGAAGTGCTGTGAATTCAAAGGATTATCTGTGCAGTCTAATCCTCTGTGCCATGTTTGCTTCATCAAGCCCCAAATAATGTTGTTTGTCTTTTTCAGAGAACAATTGGACGTTACTTTTTCCCTGTTTGTTTGTCTATGTTTTATATTCAAACCCACACAAGGGGGCATGAGAGGCCAGTATAGATAAAAAGTGTGTTTTTAAAGTTGATTCAAGACTTTTGCCTCTGATTAGTTTGAGTATATTCTTTCCCAAAATATAATCAACTAACACAGTCAGTCTCTCTCTCTCTCTCTCTCTCTGTGTTGTTGTCTCTCTCTCTTTCTCTGTCTGTCTATCTCTATCTCTGGATATCTCTCTCTTTTTCTCTCTCTCTATATATATCTCCCTGTATGTCTGTCTCTCCATCTCTCAGTATCTCTCTCTCCCCCTGTCTCTCCCTGTGTCTCTTTCTCTCTATCTATCTCTCTGTCTCTCTATCTATTATAGATCTGTCTGTCTGTCTGTCTGTTTATCTCACTCTCTCTCTCTCAGCTCAACAGTTAGAATTCTATTAAATACAATCTCTTTTCATGAATGTCATTTAATGCCTGTATTAATTGTATATACAGCATCTCTGACTGCTGATCTCTACAACAGCAATGATATTTCCATAGCAACGTAGCAGGCTCTTCTTTAGGTCAAGTGTGAGTCAAGATGCCATAGAGACAACACCAAAAAAATAAAATGTATCCTGTAATTACTGAATGTTTGAACATCCAAACAGGGCTCCTGCATCATACTACAGCACTTTTATTTGTGGTACGATCGGCTTGTCCACACCGTGATTTAATTGGCTTCTGCAGAGCTGCTGTGTTTTTTAATCAAATTGTCTCATGCTGGAGTGTGGAGTGTGCTCATTCCTCTTTGCAGAGCACTGTCAGAGCAGCTGGAGACTGGCCCAGGTGCACACTCGCTGTAATGAGAATTTTGCCAAGAGGCTTCACTGGTCAGAGATCAGTTTTAGTGATCGCAGGCTTTGCTCCAGGCAGGTAACACAAAACAGGGGTCTGGTCAAGTCAAGGAGCAGGGCGTATTATAAAGTGTGCCCCACAATACAAAAGTGCAATAACTTTGTTGCGGTCATTATGAGGTTTTTAAGATGGAAATGCTTTTATGTAAATACACTGTTATTTAAAATGTAAGTGTCGCATGGAAATCCTCCTCCTTTTGAAATAAAGCAGGGTTTATGGATGTAATGAAGGATCGAATGCGTTGTCTACGGGGGTCAAAGGGCTAATTGCAGACCTGAGGATCCACAGCTGAGGGGCCATGTGTGTCCAGTACGAGCTGGAGGAGCGGCACATACAGACGACGACGCAATTAAAGTGATCAAAGTGACTTTTGTTTGTGATCTACAACTCTCAAAGATCAGAAATCAACTCATTTCCCACACTTTGGGATATTACTACAAAAATAATGCATAATATATATACTGTAGGTTTTGTGCTAAATTGTCTTGAATGGATGGTACGTAATTAAGATGATATCTGCATACTTAGATATCTATATATACTGTGTGTGTGCGCTCCAAAATATGTCAAAGTCTAAACTCAACACAAAAAAAACCTCCCACCTGATGAAGACCATGGAGCGGCTCATCCTCACCCATCTCCGCTCCGTGGTCAGCCCCACCCTGGACCCGCTGCAGTTCGCCTACAGGCCCAACATCGGAGTAGAGGACGCCGTCATCTACTTCCTGCAGCGGACGCTCTCCCACCTGGAGCCCGCCGGGAGCGCTGTGAGGGTCATGTTCTTCGACTTCTCCAGTGCTTTCAATACCATCAGGCCGGCACTGCTGCAGGGGAAGATGGAGGACGCGGGAGTGGACAGTAGCCTCACTGCATGGACCATCAACTACCTCTCGGACCGACCACAGTACGTGCGACTGCGCAGCTGTGAGTCTGAGGTGGTAGTCTGCAGCACTGGGGCCCCTCAGGGCACTGTCCTCTCACCGTTTCTCTTCACCATCTATACCTCAGACTTCACACACGACACACACAGCTGTCACCTGCAGAAGTTCTCCGACGACTCCGCCATCGTGGGCTGAAAACCACTTTCCCACACGCTGCTGAACATCCAGGGGGAGGACATTGAGCTGGTGAACAGCTTCAAGTACCTGGGTGTTCACATTAACAATAAACTGGACTGGTCCCATAATACAAACGCCCTGCACAAGAAGGGCCAAAGTCGCCTCTTCCTTCTGAGGAGGCTGAGGTCCTTCGGAGTGAGCAGGCCTCTGCTCAGGACTTTTTATGACTCTGTGGTAGCTTCTGCCATTTACTACGCTGCCGTGTGCTGGGCCCCGGGCAGCACAGAGCGGGACAGAAGCAGACTGAACAAGCTGGTCAGGAGGGCCAGCTCCACTCTGGGCTGCTCCCTGGACTCTGTGGAGGAGGTGAGGGACAGGAGGGTGCTAGCCAAAGCCACCTCCATCATGAACAATACCTCCCACCCACTGCACAGGACTGTAGAGGAGCTGAGGAGCTCCTTCAGTGGAAGACTGAGACACCCTCAGTGTAGGAAGGAGCGCTACCGCAGGGCCTTTATCCCCACCGCTGTCAGACTGTACAATAAGTCACTTTAAATGATCACTGTGTGAAAACCTGCACTACTATTGACACTGTTTCCAATTGACACTTGTCACTTTTGTTGTACATAATTATTGTCACTTTATTGTACATATATCCTGCATGTTACATGTTTGCACATTTCCTCCTGTTGCACAATCTGAGTGTTCTATCCATGCCAAATGTGACATGTAAATTTCTCCTCTGTGAGATAAATAAAGCACATCTTATCTTATCTTATCTTATATTCATTACAAATACAATGAACACGATGTCCATAATATTATGCTTACAGTTTTCAAGCAGATTATCCAATGAGGCTCTTCTTTGGGTTGCCAGTTTACCAGTTTTGGGATAGGGTTTAAAAAAATTAAAAATAAAGAAAGTTCCAGAAAGAACTGGTGTGGCTGCAGATTTTTAGTTCAAACCTAATCAGTGCTAAGGTGCTTAGGATGGGTAAGAATATTCTGGCAACAAAAGTGTGATTGGAATTGTAGTGACTTTATTAGACCATTAAGAAAGGATATCACATAATGTCCCTTTAAAAGTGTTTTCTCGTCAGTGTAATGGGTGCAAACGAGGAAATATTATTTGATTACAATGAACCATAATTAAACCAGTCTTTACACATGGGCGAAAGGAAATTAACCCAAAGTGCAGAACTGCAAAAATAACGGCTTTAATACAATGTAAAACAAAACAAAATCCAGAGTAAACACAAAAATTAACTAAACATGGACTGACGACAGAAACTAAAACAGACAAGGATTGATAATAACAGAACAGGGAGTGAAGGAACACACATGGTTAGAATACAATTAACGAGACACAGGTGATACTAACGAGGGCGGGGCAGGTGATACTAACGAGGGCGGGGCATGTAATCAGGAAACAGGAAGTACAACTAAGGAAGACACGGGGGTAACAAAATACAAAATAAAACAGGAAATAAATCTAAAACATGAGATTTCCTGGTTTCGATCCAAATACCAATTTATTACATTCATAATTCAAACTAATTGCTGACACCTAATTCAACCGGCTCTGTGTGCAGATTCCATAGCCCTTTACCTTTTGTTCACTTTTATAATCCCGTTCTATACTCTTTGGAACTTCATAAGCATATATCCTTACTTGAGATCAAATCAGCAGCCGAATCAAGGCGACAGTACATTCTTGCGTACGGCTCAAAAAAATGGTTTGAATGCGTAAAAAAAACTCTTGACATTGCTAGTCTTGATTGTGGCAGTGGAGCGGTACAGTACAAATGGCTGGTGAATGACGAGCGGGAGAGAAGTGGAGGCATTTCACAGTGACTTGTTCAGAGTAACAACGGCCGACCTTGAGACAGGAGTGCTCTATTCCACTTTATTACAGAGGCTTACAGAAGTCTGGCAGGTTTATGATTCATGACTCTGATTTGATAGTTCTGTGCAGCCCATTTGACAGGCTTGAGTATTGTAATGAAACAACACAATGGAGGAGTGGTTACAGTCATTCAGGGTAATGGCTTCATTGTTCCAACTTCTAATGGAGGTCAAAGATGTTGAGTGTGAAATAGGTAAAGAATAGACATTTCTTCTGTTCTTCTGCAACTATGTGACAGCTTTTTGCAGTGTTTCTCTAATACGGATGTTGGGTGAAGTGTTACCGTTTTGTGGGATAAATTTGAGGTGGTGTTTACCTTGGGTCTGAGTGTGTGGAGAAACATGTGGAACACTCAGGAATCAGAAACAAGGAAAAACCCCTCACCACACACTTTAAACACCGAGTCGAGATTTAGACGGCACCAGAGCAACCCATTAAGTCCATGGACCAGTTCCGTTCAGATTAATGATGATAGCTGTTGCGGCCAGATGCATTAAAGCTGGAGGACCTAACTTTACTATGAGTTTCACAAATACATTTTGTTTGTCCCAAAAATAACAATAACATATAATTAAGAAATCAGATCACAAAAGGCTGTTTTTTCTTATATCTGAAAACATTCTATCTTTGACATGCTGAGAGCTGATTGGCTGAGTGAGGGTATCCTCTCTTTATCACTTTTCTGTCAGAAAAGGCTGTTCTACAGATTTGACCAAAAATCTAAACATACATGCATGTGAAAACCATTTTTGAGTGATTTACTTTATCTTTAATGTATTGTATATTTAATTAAACGTGCCAGTGTTATTATATCAAGAATGTTATTGTTATTATGATATTTCCTTCTCATATTGTGATATAATTGTTTTGGCCACATCGCCCGGCCCTATTCTCAAATATGGAAAACAACAAAATGATTAACAATCAAAAAACTGGGTGAACTGGACTTGTTTCTACACAACTGTAAATGTCTGGTCTTGGCCGGACACCATAATATTGCCTTTTTAGACTCGCTGTACTTTCTTTCTATAGGGCAAAAGTTGTATCGTTTCAGAGAAGGTCATTGGATGTGGAGCCATCAGACGAGCTAAAATGTCACTGGATTCAATATCAACCTTCCCACCGGAACAAAAATGTAGATTGTGGCCGTAAGACAGTTTGGTTATGGCACAAAGAAGACTATGCTCCCAATCGCAAATAGGCAATACATCACTGTCAGCCTCACCACCGTTTTTTAAATCACCTCTCTCTACTTACACATGCAGGGACACTGACAAAATCTACTGCAGGGTCTCCAACCAGAGAGCTACTTTTATACAACAGAAGAGGCAGAGAGCTACTCCCTTTTGTAGTCGTAATGAACGTCTATATAAAAATTATGACAAAACATGGAGAACACATGGCGGCACGGTGGCTGAGTGGATAGCACTCTCGCCTCTCAGCAAGAAGGTCCTGGGTTCGAATCCCAGTTGGACCAGGGCCTTTCTGAGTGGAGTTTGCATGTTCTCCCTGTGTTTGCGTAGGTTTCCTCCGGGTGCTCCGGTTTCCCCTACCACTAAAAATATGTACAATAGGTCTGGCATGTGCCTCCTGTACTGGCGACACCCACTCCCAAAAATAACAATTGTAAACCGCTTTGAGACTCCGATGTGCAGTGAAAAGGCGGTATATAAATAAAGATTACTTACTTACTGCCTTACTTACATGTTCCATCCCCCATAATTTACAAATAAATTCTTTAAAAATCCTACAATGTGAATTCCTGGATTTTTTTCCACATTCTGTCTCTCACAGTTGAAGTGTACCTATGATGAAAATTACAGACCTCTGTCATTATTTTAAGTGGGAGAACTTGCACAATTGGTGGCTGACTGTAAATGGCAGTGGCTGTTGCACGCTGGGGTAGTCTTGCACAGTTATTCCAATGTGGTTTTACTGCAAATAGCAAATATATTCTTGAATCTTAAATCTTGAAAAGAGATATGTAATGACCCAACATATAATCATTCTGGATCATGTGTGAAACTCTAAATCCTTTGGGGAGCTACCTGAAAGGGGCTGGGGAGCTACTGGTAGATCCTGAGACAAAGGTTGGGGACTACTGATCTACTGGTTACCTCACGTCATACATTTACTAGAAGGAAAGTATTTTGGTTAAACATTCGGTGCATATAGACTGAGCTTTTCATATGCAAATGTCACCTTGAAGTAACATGATTGCGGCGACTTTCTTCTTAGAATAATGATCCGGGATGCCCTTGAGCTTAAAACTACTCGGGTACATTGGCTTCTCTTTTAGCCATAGGGAAAAAGAGAACAAAGAAGGTGCGCTAAACCATGTGAAAAAGCAGTGCCCTTGTTTCTGGAGGCTGCGTGGGGCGTGTTTCAGACTGATTGGAGTACACAGCCAGTGCACGGTGAAGTGTCGAGCTCATTAGCCTAAGTGCATGTGATTTTGTTTAGTCCTGCATTTTATATACGCCATCATTTACTCTACTCCTTATCTTTGAAATTATGAGCCGGGAGAGATCTATCATATTTGGTTAGAAAATTGGATCATTAATCAGAGCTATCCAACCCACTGCTTAATAGAGTCCAACTACTGATGTCAAAATGTATGTTTAAAACTCCTTTCATGTTCAAACCTTAGAGATTGTGTCCCAAGGGCTGAAACAGACTTCGATTGCAGCTAAATGTTCTATACTAATTGACACTCTTCAAACTAATTGTTCGAAATCAACGTATTAAGGCTGCCCTTGGAGTAAATGTATTGGAGATATACAGTAGAAACTATCGGCCAACTGTATGACCACAAAACTCCATACTCCCAGAAGTATGAAACTTCTAGAACCAAACTTGTCATTTTGACTGCTCCCATTCTAAGCAATGGAATTTTGAGAAATTTCAGATGTATAAGTAAGTAATTTATATGGTTTTTTCTTTTACTCACCTTTACGAAGTGCTTAATCTGGTTCGGTAATATAACGGAAATACAGCCAAAACAAAAGGCGACTAAATGCTAACTGCTAGCAAGAGCACTTGGTGGAAAACCAATTTGACCCAGAACTATGGATCTATTCTAATATCTGGATAGAGATATACCAGTTTAAAGCTGTCCCACCTACGGGCACAGGGGGCGCCTGTGGTACTGCAGACTAAATTCACTTGTACTACACAGAAAAAGTCCCATAAAACTCAATGTAAACTAAAACGGTTTGACCTCAGTGGACAGAGAACCTACAGCTTTCATAAAGGTCGAACAATGCCCAAACATGGGCGAGTTCCGCTAATCTTTCGGCCCCCGTGTATGTCCCATGCGCTACTGAGAACAAGCCATTGATTTGAATAGGACGCCATCTTGGATCACTGGGGCTTGGTCAGAACAAAACCAGTCCAGAACCTTGAAAAATGGGCTTTGCCTGCCATAAAAAGAAAGCAAATGAAAAAATAGTGACATTTCAATTTTACATTCAAATGAATAGAGTTCAAAACTACTCACATTTAAAAAATAAAAGATAATTTCATAGAAGATCCATCCATCCATTTCCTTCCCCTTAATCCATTTCTGGGTCGGGTTTGTGCCAGTCAGAGCTGCACCCAGTACACTCAGCACCAGCCCCTCACTGATCCTCCTGCAGGTGGTGAGTCCTAAGGAGCTGAGATCTTTCAGCGGGGGCTTCAGGCAAAGTGGGGTCAAGGGTCTTGCCCAAGGACACGACGACAGCAGACATCAGTGGGAGTCGTGAAGTAGGCCTTACGGTGGGATCGAACCCACAACCTTCAGGCCCAAAGGCACTGTCACCCCTATTCATAGAAGATAATAAATGGAAATAATGATAGACGAAAAGCCATCTAATTGACAGAGTTCTTGTGTTACGAAAAATTCAGCAGTGGGTTTGCACTTGTGATGAACAGCTGTTTATATTTAAAAACATGTATTATTATGATGTTTATGATGTTTATAATGGTATGTAATAAAGCCTACATACGCTAACGCATGAGTCTTGTTGCATAGGGATCAAGTTTTCCTTCCTGCAGTCAGTACTTTCTCTTTGAATGCAAAAGCAGAACAATTCAACCAGCTGCTTGTAGTGCACGTCTTGCAAATGTAAAATATATCCTCCAATTGTGACCACGATATAGTTTGAGTGTATATTTCTAATAATGTCAAAATATTAAGTATCCAGCCAAAAAGATGAGCTGAGAGTGGGGACATGTCTCCTTTTGTTGTTGGTACCATTATCTCCAACGTGCGAGTGCCTGCTGTACTCCAGGCTCCATTCTACTGTGCTGCCTGAATGTTTGGGCTAATAGTTCTTTTGATCTCGTGAAACACACTGAGACCTGCTGCTTTCATGAGTGGTCTTAATACTGCGAAAATGGATCACATTTATTTCACCAGAGCCTATTATTCTCTTCAAATAAGATCATAACACCCATGTTCCTATAGTTGAGCTCTGGTCGATGAAGCTTTTAGCAGACATGTTGTTGTCCCAATGGTTTTTGATCATTTGATGTTGACGTATCAATTATATTTATATTTAAAAGCCAGGCTTGGCAAGTTTATTTGTATAGAAATGTTCTTACACAAGGCTTCTCGAAGTGCTGAACAAAACAAGCACACATGAAGATGAACATACATAAAGCACACACAGGACCAGGGCCAAAATGAAAGATAGAAGTCTGTACCAATAATGACAGCGTCTAAGTGTGCAAAAAAGTGCTATATAAAACCAATGCATTAAATATTATTATTATTACCATGCAAAAAAGAAATGGTAACTTTAGTGTGTCTTTGAGTGTCTAGAACAGCCTTAATCATCTAGTAATATAAATGATGTATATTATTTAAATGAATGAATATTGTAAAATGAATGTGGCCCACGGTAGATTTTCTCCTCCCATAACACCCTCCCCGACCCCAACCCCTCTCTCCCCTGAAAGAGAGATTCTGCAATCTTAAATAAGGTCTATAAGCAAACATAAAACGTGTTATTGACTCTGAAAATATGAAAGTGGAAGTCTTGTGCTTAAAAAAAGGTACATTTTTGTATTTGTATTTATTATTGTATTTGGATGAGACAGCACGTATTCAGTAACAGAAAGTTGATTGTTGTTAAGGCGCTATTTTTTCGCCATAGTTCCACACGGCCGCACTCGCAAACACACAAACTTTTTTTTTGTTTTTTTTTTATTTATTTATTTTTTAATATTTTTTATTAAATGATACAAAGACATACAAAAGTGACACATAGACATACAAAAGTGACACATAGACATACAAAAGTGACACTAGACACACAAAAGTAGTACCATGACATACCAAAGAGGGATGTGTGTGTGTGCGTGTGTGCGCGTGTGTCTGTGTGTGCATGTGTGTGTGCGCGTGCGTGCGCGTTAGAGAGAAAGAAAAAACAAAAACAAAAACAAACATTCAATCGTCTAGATCATCAACACCCACCTTATTTGATCCGATTTTAATTTATGTTTTATGAGTTAAGAGATACTACAGCCTCGGCCTTCTTTGCCTGTTATCTGCTGTCTATGATTGTGTGTGTGTGAGTGTCTAAGATGCATTAAAAAGCACATGATGGGAGTGTTCTCATGCAAACACACAAACGTATTCAACCCTCAACTTTTTTACATGTTTTAAGAGATAGGGGAAACTGGAGCACCCAAAGGAAACCTACACAGACATGGGAAGAACATGCAAACTCCAGACAGAAAGGTCCTGGTGGTGGAATCGAACCATTTATAAGCACATATATTTTTAATAAAAAAAAGAAAAAGAAAAAACTACATATTTGTTCATGTATTTCTCTTTATGTTTTTGTTATTTATTTTTTACACACAATTAAATGCAGTTACGCCCTTCTAACATCTAAAAGTATTCTCGCACCTATACCGGCAGTTGACAAAAAAGCCTAAAATATCTACATATCGAATTAGTATCAAACATTAAGATTGTCATGGTCACATTGAATAACTTTTGAACAACAATGTCTACCCCAACTCCTCTACAATTACAACTATATTACAACGTCCTTTGCTTTGGAGGATTATATAAAACCGGCTTCATAGACAGTGAAAAATAAGAGCCAATAAATCCCCCTTCGGTCGTATCAACAAGAACATAGAGTGTGATGAACTGTGCATGCCGAAGCCCATGACCTTCGGCGGTGTCACATGACTCCACTTCACACTAAAATTTACACTGCCTCCTCCTCCTCGTTCTCAAATGCCAGCCACGCTCCGGAGCAGTAATGGTTCACATATCAGCAGCCTGTCACAAACTACAGCCACAACCACAAAACATGCTCCATTTCTGCACAGAGAGAGAGAGAGAGAGAGAGAGAGAGAGGGAGAGAGAGAGAGTGAGGGAGAAGAGGCAAAAACAAAACTCAATGTCTCAAACTCAATGTGTGGTGATGGTACAGTACAGTATGTGGTGATCGATCTGTCGGCAGGGAAACAACACTGTGCTAAACAAAGGGAGATATGTACAGCAAATATACTTTTTTTCTTTGCTTTCAAAAACACACACACACACACACACAATAGTCAAGGCACAAACACACATAAGGGGCCAGCGCAAAAATAAATAAATAAAACTAAAAAACTGTACAAAACAAGATCATGGTCCTACAGTCTATGGTCCTGAGTCGTGCGGTTTGTTCACAATAGACTTGTTCTGTATGACCAAAACAAAATAAAAATGTATTCTTAGTTAACATGCGAGTAAACTTGAAGCTAACAGAGGCTAAAAGGCTAAAAGGCATCTGTTATAGACAAATCCAATGATCTCTTTAGCCTACTGAATGAAAAAAGTACATCCAAGAAATACCAGACCGTTTAGACGGAGACTCTGGAGACACTGCAAGGCAATTTTCAAAAACGACCATGCTCTGTATTCAAATTGCTAAGCGTCTACATGAAGACGGTTAACGATGTAGTTCTAGCGCCCGACCAGTAGGGGGCAGTAGAACTTCACAACACAATTGGTGCGACCCCTGCCAGTAAAATCCCTTCCTTAACAATGTCCTCCTCAGGCCATGGCAAAGACGGGAAAAAACCAACATCATCAAAAATGGAAACTGCAGCTTTGTGTATTGTTTTCCTTTGGATGGACAAAGGAGTAGAACTACAGGTTGCCCGCGCTTCTGTCTGTGTGCCCCAGGGCAGCTGTGGCTACAATAGTAGTTGGAGTTACTAACTCCATAGTTACCGTGTATGGAGTGAATGAATAATGACATGTGAAGCGTCTTTGAGAACTGATGCATTATTATTATTATTATTAGTACACAAGAATACATTGAGTTGAAAGGATTTGAATAGTCAGAAACAGTATATAAACAAGTCAGGATTTCCAGCTGGTCACAAGGTCCAGCTCTCCTTACATTCTTGGCCTAAGTTTGGACAAGTGTTGACATCAGCCCACATTGGCCAGGGCGGTGGAGGTTTTTTTCCATAAAAGGTGTCCGTGGTTTATTCAAAACATGCTGTGTCTCATCCGACTGTCTGTGAAATGTATCTGTTACTGCTCTGCTGTTTCCTGCTTGTCGCACAGCACCGCAAATGGCGCCGTGGCATGCTCTGCTAAAGTAATTTCCAAGTGGTGACTTTTGTTACTTACATGGCAATAAAAATGATTCTGATTCTGATTCTGACATCTTAGTGACTGACGCTCATGACGCTACAGTGTGTAGGAGGCCAGTCGGTGTAGACCACACAAAATCATGCTTTCAAAACACAAAGACATTACCTTGAATTTTTCTGTGGAGCTGACCCACACCACAGCAGCACACATACTGATACAATTGATCCATTTGTTTTTGATACATCCAGAGTCAGACTATTGACTATTGACTATTGGGTACCTAACTTTACAACCACAAAATAATTGTCTGTGTGATAAAAATCCAGGGTTCTCTTGTCTGAGCTTTTTCTGAGATGGCCTGACGCTGTGATTTTTTACCCCTACGTTGCAATTTGGCCCCGACACTGGTTAAATCACTGCCAGCTGCTCCGATCAATTGTCCACTTTTCAAACAGTCAATGATGTCAATGACGGTCATATCAAGGCTCCTTCTCCGGCACTCTCATTATCACTGTATTTTGAAAAAGAGTGGACCACCCTCACTGGAACAGCCACTCAGCTGTTAGAAAAAAGCTACTGACTCATAGGGTCAAAATATACAAAAGACGAAATGTGATCCAATAAGACAGCTTTTCCAATGTTCTTTTGAATGAATAAGATAAAGTATATATAATAAGGCCGGGACTGGATAAATGAAAACAAATGAATAAATCGCAATTTAATCACATATATTTATTTGACCTGAGAACAGTGATAAGTATTTCTGAATGAATGAGTGAAAGTTTATTTTGGTCAATTGTGTGATTAATAACATTTTACATTCACTTGCCATATTACAACCAAATAAGGATTGGGCTGAACAACTTTCTTATGTGAGCCCAACCTGAACCTCAACCTGCACCTTTCTTCCCACATTTTTAGCATACCATCCAATATTGACTGAACACATAAACTTAAGCAACAAAATATTATTTATTTTGTTCAACCAAGTCCAACTGACCAGTGCAACTTTTACTATTAATAGTACATTTTGCAGGCCCCTATTGTCTACCTTGCAGAACGGTTGCAGATTGCAAAATGCGTTAAATTACATACAAAATAAATGAACACATTACTTCTTAATCATTTAATCTTAATTAATGCATTAAATGGGCGACAGTGGCTCAGTTGGTAGAGCATTGGTCTTTGGATCTGATGGTCGCAGGTTTGAGTCCCCCACGACTCATGTAACCTGCTCCCAAGGATGTCGTCTTTTGTCGCTGTGTCCCTGGGCAAGACACTTAACCCCACTTTGCCTAGGGCCCCCATTGAAAGACCAAGGCTGTGTCTTCGCTGAGGGAGAAGCCATCTTCCCGTGGACCCACCACCTGCAGGAGGATCAGCAAGGGACTTTAAGGACCCCCCGACCCAGAAATAGAATAATAATGGGTGGGAAAATGAGATTAGATAATGTGTTAAAATCCCTGCCCTATAATATAAACAATTCAACTGTTCATGACTATTAGGGAGTTCAACAGTCTAGTTTACTCCATGTAGAAAATAACTGGGATCCACACAATAAATTCCAATGCTTTGTTAACTCTATTGCCCTTTGGTGTCTCTGGTGCCTGTTTAGATGTTTCTTGCTAACAGCACATTGTCCTCCTCAGTCCCCCCTCATCTCCAGACGAGAGCTTCACACATCACATTTGTAACCCTCTTGAATTATTTCTGAACCTTCATGGCTCCATTCCCAAATCTTTCTCATTATACAGCTTTGAGTGATCGGCAGCTCACCACTCTGCCACTCCACTTTGGTTCATATCGAGTCAACCACCCAGCGCTATGCTCCTCGCGGTCTTTGATGGAGGGGTATTCAATATTAATTCCTCAACAACTGTCTTGCGCTGGGTTTCTCTGGCGTGCATTGTCATTCCTCTAATATTCTCGCCCGGTTTAGTCTCATTTGTGTGTCCCAGTTGAGGGGCCTAATCTCCTTCATTATTAATCTCACAAAGCACAAATGTCACCGTGCCAGACTCTCCGGCAAGCGCACCAGGTGTAATTTAACAGTTGTTTACCATCCTCCGCTGTCTGCAACTGGGAAGGTCCTCGCTCCACATTTTCCCTGAAGAATTATGGTTTTATTCTACCTGGAATAAAGGGGATTTTTATTAATATACTGTATAAAAGGTTTTGGATTTGTTTTCCATTAAATACCCAGTAAAAGAGAAGGTACCTGTCAGGGTTACCCCATATCACCTGCCATCTTTGTCCTCCAGTATTGTTTTGCTCCTCAGTTGCTACTTCCATAATATCGGTCAATAAATGAGGTGTTTTACTGTATATATCTTATACTGCATTTCTGCCCTTTTACTGTATTCTATATTTTGTGTTTCTGTGGTTTTATGTGGTGCTCTGTCTGGAAATGAAGTTCCTCACAGATCAATAAAGTTATTTGAATAAGAATGAAATCACAATTCCCTGATTTTAACACTTAACTGTGCTCTTTTATCGTCTCATTTATTACGAAAGATCTTTTATGTGAATTAATGAGAAGTTACTTGGTACCATTACAAGATAGCAATACATAATTAAAAAACATGTACATCTGTATATACATCTTACCTGCTAAATTTGAAAGAAAGTAAATTTTGTGCGCATAAACACCACACTTGATTATAATATGTTTTCATGTTGTAATGTAAAACCAGCTGATAAAGCAAAAACAAAGCTTATTCGGTGGTGTTTAAACTGGACGCAACATGATTGAATTATTCTAATGCACTGTTGACTTGGAGCACTCTGGTAATTTTAACGATAGAATTGGCTATTATGTTTTGAACTGTCAATTGTCCTTCTTATTTGCGACGCTGAAACCTAAAACCCTGCTGAAACCCGGCAAATTGAGCTGACACAACATTCTAAATAAAAATGACAGTTCAGTTTATGTGTGCATACTCTTTAAAGAAAATAGTATTATTCTAGATTCATGTTGCGTTATTATACGTGATACTACTATGATTTTAATGCTTCCTCTCTTGTTTTGTAAAGCACTTTTGTAAGGCCCTGTATAGATTGTTCTAGACCAGTGGTTCCTTAACGGTTGAAAGAATCCTTGGAGGGACCCTGTAATGAAATCCCACTGTATATTGCCACATACATAGTTTAAGTTGTAAAAAGCTGTTGTTAAATTCTAATTATTAGCTGTTTGGATAAGCTTTGAGGGCCCCCCTGCAGTGCATCTGAGGCCCTCCGGGGGGAAGATTTGATATTGCGCTAGACATAAAAACATTGCATTGCCTTGTCTTGTCACAACATGTTAGCTGTAAAATCGAATTCTACACATGTATTTGGAAACCCAAGCACCCTCCTTCCTCTTTGTATCTGTGTATGTTGTTCCTGAGATACTCTCTAGTGCTTTCATGTGACATCACAGAGCTGTTTCAACCTCAGTTATAAAATACAGATAGAGACGGTCTGTTTGTGGGGCTAAAAAAATAATAAAAAGGCGACTGGTGTTTAAGCATATCATTTCAGCAAAGTGCACTGCGTCCCATTCAAGTATAAATTGTGTCGAAATTGCAAAAACTCCCCCATGACAAAGGTTTCTCTGCGTCAGTCATTATAGATGGATGGAAAGTGTATTGAAAATGTGTGGTTAAGGCGGCCGATGAGATGGGAATACAAAAACATATACACTCTACACTAATCATACACCATATTCTATCATTGCTTCTATCTTCAGCCTCAATTTCACATAGGTGTAATTGATCCACATTGCATTACAGAATCACAGCAAAACACACTTCATTCTTGGTGCTGACCCTCTTACTCTCCAGTTGTCCGACACTTGCTTCTTGTAAATGAGAGACTGCAAATATAGATATTGTTAGGTGCTGTAAATGTGCAATGCGCAATACTGCAATTTAAGAATATCCACTGAATGTCACTGTATCTACTTATTATCCTGCCCTTGTATGTGTATGTATGTATATAATTTTGCACTAGATTTAGATAGATAGATACTGTGGATAGAGCTATATCTATTCATTGATATTGAAGCATTTATAGCTAGCTAAGAAACATAGCAGCTACTTATATTGCTCAATTTGGTTTGAAACATGTGTGGTTAAAAATATGGATGATTTCCGTGCTCAAAACACAGAATTATGTTTTAAGCACTGAGTCTTACAGTGAGAAGACTTGCCTCTCCACAGATACGACTGGTAGTAAATAAATATCCAGACAAATGAAATGTTTTTGGACAATAAAATATATAATGAGACTTACTTTGACATGTCATGGTTTGGAATGTGAAATATTGGTTGAATAATGAATAATAGCTCAAGTAGAAAAAATGTAGTGAAACAAGTATGATGGGTACAAAAGCTTTCCATGTGTAACTCCCTATGCAACCACCAGAGGGAGGCATTTCTTTTTTCTTTTTTTTTTAATTTCCAGATTACGTGATTGATTTGTCGTTTTAGAATCTGCTTAAACTAATTTATGAGCCCTGCTTTTGTTTTTAAAAATAAAGAAACATCACTTCCTCCACTCATTTGTTGAACATTTCTCAATATACCCGCTATTCCCCAAACATAGTCTCTGTTCCAGCTCCAGTCTTCATTTGGACGCAGGTCTGAGACGCAGGTGTGGAGCCCAGATTAGGGATTAAGTTGTCAGTGTACACGCGGAGGTCTCGCCTGCATATGTGAACCTTCGGTGGGGGGTGTGTCTCAGTCGGTGCCAGCTGTGGGCTCCTATATGCCAGCTCCTGCTTTGTTTGCACACTGCTCTACTGGCAGCTGCGCATGGGGATAGAGGGAGCGAGAAGGCACCTGTCAGAATTACACATACGGTGCCCGAAGCTGCAAAAACGAACACAGCAGATGGGAAGACAAAAAAAAAGTATGAGGCGTATGTGTAGAAGCGCAGTTATTTCAACCCTCATTCTGACCTACTATATTTACATGTGTAGATAAAGCATAACATTATGACCAGTTGAGAGAAAACACAGATTTTATGATGCTATGTTGTGAATTTTTAATACATCTTATTCTATATTCACACAATTACATCGATGATTCACAACCACTGGTGCCGTTTCTTTAGGGCTCTTTCATTGTCCAGTTACTTGCGTATTTAGCTTTGTGCTTTCAAACGTCTCCATATGTCAGTGCATTTTTACTCTAATGTGTTTCAAACGTCATCATGTATGTCGTGAAATGTACAATAGGGGGCGATAGCGATTATTCTTTCATTACCTGCATCTAAAGAAAAGATATCCACAACAAACATGGTGATTCTGGGGCAACACAAGATGAGAACAAAGTGAATACAAACAGATGTACAGGGCAGATCCATGAGTTCCAAGGTGGTCAGAGGCGGGAGATGTGGACAATCAGCCGGGTGGTGGGTAGCGCACCGGGCCTCAAAGGCTCGGCTAACCGTTGCTATGACTCCACAGGCTCAGACATATTTGCGCACATGACTGAAAAAAGCCTCCACATTTATCCGCATGCATGTAGCACAAGGAGCCTTTACCTTTTTGCTAGTTTTATCATTATCGTGGTCGACTACAAATCTGGATAGCATCACGGTAAAAGTGAAAATGTGAACCACCATACATTTTCTTTCTTTATCCATTACTGAATCACAGGAGCAGCAGTCCAATCAGGGACTTCCCTATCCACACACACTGCCTCCAGCTCCTCAGGGGGGAATATTGAGGCATTCCCAGGCCAGCTGTGAAAGGCATCCAAGAAGCATCCCAAACAGAAGCCCGAGCCATTTCAACTGGCTCTTCTCGACGTGGAAAAGTAGCAGCTCTACTCCGAGCTCCTCCTGTGTGACTGAGCTTCCTCCGCTAAGCCACCCTGCGGAGGAAGCTCATTTTGTCCTCTTGGTCACTATCCAAAGCTCATAACCATTAGTGAGAGTTGGAACCTATACATATTAGATAGTCCTTACTGCTCTGAATGCAGCTGCTGCTCCCTCTTCACCACAACAGTCCGATGTAGCGACTGGATCTCTGCACACACTGCACCCATCCGTCAGATTTAAAACACATTATATCTTCATTAATACATCATAGCACAATAAAGTCAATGGCGTTGGTTTGTTTGCTTTGCTTCTCTCACAATTGTTGATCTATCATTAATATTGAGCAATCGTGTCCTTACTGAATAATAATTAAAAGCTCTCATTAAACATCTCTGTTCTGCATGGACAGGGCTCTGCATCTTTGTTCCGTGATCTCCCAGTCTCCTCTTGTCCCAATCTTCTCTGCAGTGCATGTATATTCCACATCTTTAGAATGCGTGACAGCCGCGCTTCCTTTTGCTCCACTCCAGGGAGAACTCTGGCGGTCTCAGTCTGAAGAATTCATATACAAATCTGACTGACAGCAGCTTAATGTTATTCAGCTCTTGTCCAAACGACAGCTTTGACGACATGACGACAATATGTACACATTTAGAAAAGAAAAAAAAGTGAGACTATGAAAAAGCCCGGCAACAGTGCATCATAAGAATACCATAAATTGCCAATATACAACCAATTCTGTAATATAATACAAGTTAATGATTAAAAACAAATTTGTCATGATATGTATATTAAAAACGGATACGAAATTGGGTTGAAGGGAAATAGAGCCTCATGAAAGAAGGGGAAAAAAGGCCGGTATGAAATGGAAATGGTCTTCTATAATGAGTCTTTGATGGGGTTGATATTTCAGATTCTGAATGAGCTTCTCGTGACAGATACAATCACTTCATTCAACCTGTCTATTCAAAAGCCCTGGAAACACATGCATGAGGTGGAAAGAAGCCGTGCTATTAGTATCTCCAAATCTTTTATTATTTCCCCATCATAATAGCTGTTATCGAAATGAAATGAATCAGATCAGCAGTGTAATAATGTTTTGACAATAGTATGTGACATCTAGTGCCACGGATTTGAGTAAATATGGTAATACGCAATATGTTTTATATGCTCTATTTTCCCAAGAAACTCACGCTTTGTTGATTTTGGCACTAGCAAACGTCAGAAATGAAAACCAAAATGAGCTGTCTGTCATCTAAATAAGAAATCCTTCAGTTTTATTATACTGCACGGCACAGATGGACCCGCTGCAGATCTGAGACACACAACACACTAATGGAAATTAATGGCGAGCTCTATATAACCGTATTACCAGCGCTACATTTGTCAATACATTTAATAAAGGAGGCCGGCTCACTGTCATAATAAAATGACAAGGAATGACAAAGGGGGTTAAAAACAGTGGGTTATTATCTTTATGTCATGTCATTGTCTTCACCTTTATTAATCCATTTCTGGGTTGAGGGGTGGCAATCAGAGCTGCCACCCAAGTCTCATAGCACCAGTCCCTCACCTCGCTGATCCTCCTGCAGGTGGAGGGTCCATGGGAAGATGGCTTCTCCGTCATCAACGAGATGGCCTTGGTCTTACAGCGGGGGCTTCAGGCACTGTGGGGATAAGTGTCTTGCCCAGGGACACAACGACAGCACACATCAGTGGGAGCAGGTGACATGGGTCATGGTGGGCTCGAACCCACGACCATTAGGTCCAAAGACCAGTGTTCTATTCCAACTGAGCTACTGTCGCCCCTATATCTACTTTTATATTATCTTTCTAAAAGTAGATATAACTTGTCACTCATATACAAGGTTAATTTTGTTCTCAAAGTGGGACTCAAAGTTGTCATGCAATTTGAGTTAATGTTAGAATGTGAAATATGAAAACATGTGTCCATCGTAAGTGAGTAAGTAATGTTTTTTTTACATAGCGCATTTTAAAGACCAAGGTCACCCATTGTCATTTCACTGTGTCACTTTGTCCCAGACCCTCGTGCTGCTAACACGTACAGATGTGTACACGATTTATTTCACACACTAAACTAGAATATACAGTATTTTGTACATGCTTCTTTATTTACGCTAAAGATAGAGACTTTATACTTACTTTTTATTATTGCTAAAGCCAGAGAGAGTCAGTGATTGTAGATTTGCTTCCTTATTTAAGATGCTAAAGCTAGAGATTTTATTTCAGTTTAGAGTTATTGTTCATTTATCTTCTGTTGTGTGCTCCTCATTCTTCCTGTGCTGTAATCGGTGATACAACACTGGAATTTCCCCACTGTGAGACGAATAAAGCATCTCTAAATCTTAATCTTAATTCAAGTAGTGCCCTAAAGCAGGCTCTCTTCTCCAGAACCTTGACTCCACACACAAAGATACCATTACTTGCTTAACAGTGACAGACATATAGAAAAAACACTGGACCGAGCTCTTCTTAACACACTCTCGGCCCCTAACTTGTGCAGTGCTGAATAAATTCTCTCACATAAACTATTCACGAGGCCATGTTACTGGGGAGGAAATGGAACCGGTCCACGGTGCTCTTGGACAAGCCTGTATAAATGCCACAGCACATAATCATAATTAAAAGATGACATCTCCAAATGTTAATTGAGTTAGAATCTGGATGAAGCCATGAATACTGAAAAGTGAAGGCACAATAATGTCGTCTTACTAAACTAAACATATGAAAACTGGATGTTCATTTTATTTAATCAAAAGCAAAATCAACACCCAGTCGATTTTGCTTTTGATCGCCGTCATTGAGGGAGAGATTGTTTTTAAAATAGACCTAAAAGGAAAGATTGATGGAATGAAAGGTGCCTAATCAAATGATCCTGTCATTAATCAGCTTTGAAGGCCAAAAGAGCTGCGGGAGGAATAAATGACCTGATATAAAACGTGTGAGCAGGCATAAGAATGGACTGAGAAGGAAAAAATGAATGTGTTTTGTGTGTTTTGGTCTGTCTCTGGCTTCAAAACTAACTCTAGCTTTCTGCGTTTGGGTTATAGTCAATCTATCCAGGAGGGAATTTACTCCTTTTTCTCTGACAAAGTGCATGGTGTGTGGAGATAGAATGGTCTTAACTTTTTACCATTTTGCCAACATGCTACCATGGCACGTTATAGCTCATTTCATAAAAGCGGGTTTACTCGGGCAAAAAACTACATCATTTATATCACTCTAGAAAAGGAACAAACAATTAATTTCATTACTGTTGACCAGGGATGTCAAAGAATAATAGGCCATAATTGTCACGAGGTGGGAAGGAGGAGGACTCAAAATGTGAGAATGCCAAAATAATGACTTAATAAAATAAAGTCCAAGGTAAAAACAAAACTCAAACTACAGAACCAGGAACACAAAATCAGGAACAGGACGGAACAGAAGTAGACAATACAATGGACCAGCAACAAGAGGAGAGGAGCACAGGGTAATTATAGACAGAGACACAGGTGAAACACATTAGGGCGGGGCAGACTGGGGAAACAGGACGTCAAAGTCAAACTAAAACCAAAGCACAGAACAGATATCAAAATAAAACTAAAGTCCAAAATAACCAAATCCACACCATGACAATAATCATAAATTTGCCACAAGCTGAGGGCCGGACTGGTTCACTGTTTACATCTTAAAATGATTTCATATAACCTATTCAAACAAGACCTATCACAGTGCACTGTAGTGTATTATATTTACTGATTATATTAATAAGCCAATACTTTTTTATGGCCCTGTCAGTAGTGAAAAGAGAAAAAAAAAATTAACAGAGAAGACGTTCTTATGTCTTAGATGTTCTTATGGCTCTTTGCGGGCCGGTTCTTATACTAATCAAAAATCATCCCGGGGGCCAAGATAATTCATTCACTCACGAAAGGAAGACGCCGAACACACAACACTTTTTTTTTCCACCCCCAGTCTTTAAAATTGGGCGCACACACCACAGACCAGGTCATGGGTCAGATCTGTGGAGGAGAGTATAGAGCTTTAGTGCATTTCTCCGGGATAACACCTCTCGACATTTCATTATCAGTCTCCTGCATGCATGGATTTCCACTTCTCCCTAAAAGCCATCCTCCCAACGCTATAACACATACACACAGTCAGTGGGAATCAATTATATGGACTTCTGGAACGGTTACTTAAGTGAAATTTACAATTGGTTAATAACTTTGTTTGCCTTCAGCCTTGGAGTTCAATCAATACAATCCTTATACGGGAAATGGACAACATCCGACTGGCTCTCTATCTTACAACTGAAGCCTACAGACCTATAACCCTGAACCAAAAGTGTGCGTAATTAGCACTTTTTCACACTTGTTTTTAACCCCTTTTTGGCAAAATCTTCACACACATCTCTCATACGGCAATTACGAGGCCTACTTTTCTGGACATGCATAAGTAATGATAATGACTTACTAGAGCTTTGATGAGGAACCATCTCTATGTTTTTGTGGTCAAAGTGCCCTTGAAAATAATAAGGGAGAGTGAAAAATGGCTCACTAGAAGCAATTCCCATTACGTGTTTTGCAGCTTGGCCTGGCTCTAAATTGCAATGTTGCTGCAATTTGCCTGATTAATCTATTTCACTGTTACAAAACGCCTGAAAGGAATCGCATGTTAAATTAGCTTGAGATTGGGTTTGAGTTAGGGTTGCACACGGGCGATATGTGTAACTTTTTGCAAATATTTCAGCTCATTTAACACTTCAATCACATGGGAAAGTTCGCAGGAAGGAACGAGAGTGTGGGCAATTTGAGTCTAGGTTTAACAGGCCGTTTAATCAAGAGGGCTTGTTGCTTGAACTGCTTGGATATATATTTGAATTAGTAAAAGAAAAAAAAGGAAAATAATGTATATAGTAATGTATAATAGTGTTATGATCAATAATAGGTTTGAAATCCATCTTTTCTATGCCATTTGTTCTTATTGAACTCCAAAATTGACCTGTGATGAGCATGAACACGTCATTTTTTACGCGGCAACTTTGAGTTGCCTCGGGTATGAACTGTGCTATACTGTTTTAAGCGCAACCAGTTAGAAAGATGGTGGTATGAAAATTATAGGTACCCCAGCTTTAATGAATGAATACCCCAACTGTTCTCTCTTGTCTTGCACCGGAGACGCTACAAGGACAGAGGACTTATTAGAAAGAGGCAGACGGACAGACACCTGCCAGGGAGGACCACACCAGATGGACAGAGGGGGCCTAGATCGAGATCGAGACCGAGACCGAGATCGAGACCGAGATCGAGACCGAGAACGAGACCGAGACCGAGATTGAGACCAAGACCGAGAGAGAGACAGAAACAGAGGCCGAGACAGAAACCGAGAGAGAGACCGAGACCGAGACCAAAACTGGACCTGACCATGGGGACAACACCACTGAATTTGGAGGGTGGAAATTCTGATGAATCAATACATTTTAGCATTTTTATTGAAATTGGCAATGCAGTATTGTGGTTCAGGACCAAAATGTGGGATAATTTTTAATGAGTCTTTAAGCAACATTTAAAAAAAATATTGACCTCCACTGCAAAAGTTTGCAGTCAATTTAAGAAAAAATTAATGCCATAACACAAGTTGTGGTAGTTTTGCACAATTTTTTCAATGCAAAAGTAATGCATTCTTAAGAGTATTACACTGGGGTAGTCTTGCCCAGGTATATCAGAACACACAACTTTTCTTGATAATTGTATAAGAAAAGGAAATTAAATCTAAATAGCTGCAAAATCTTACAGACTTGCACAGTTATTCCAATGTGGTTTTACTGCAAATGGCAAATAAACTATTACACACAGCCCCATTTAAAATGAAATGCTGGTTCATGTAGGTTCTTATTTGACCCTGAGGGCACGCAGTATCCACAGATCGTCCTTCTACAGGCAAATCCATCATCCGTCGATTCTTGTCAAACACCAAGGTAAAAAAACACAAAACAATTAAAGGCCGGAGTGGCAGGTTGAGACGCTCCAATAGTCAATAGACACCAGTGTGTAGGTGTGTGTGCTCTGGGCATATGGGTCATTAGGAAACGACCAGAGAAGAGCGGAGGAACTGAGGAGGAGAGACAATTACATGACCTATTCACAATATGAGGCGCTGACTCTGGGGAAGCACCGAGGACTAAGATCAGGGCTCATATGACAGCAGCTGCAGAGCAAAGTTTGGTCAAATGTAATTATAAAGCAATTAAAGAACGGTGTAAACAAAATGACAAAGACTGATGGCTGCGGAGAGACTTCTTCAGGAGCTCGGGCGGCACGGTGGTGCAGTGGTTAGCGCTTGTGCCTCACAGCAAGAAGGTAAGTAAATAAGTAAGTAATCTTTATGTATATAGCGCCTTTCACAGACCTGAGTCTCAAAGCGCTTTACATTGTTGTGTGGCATTTGTCTCTTATTCCACACAAAGATGGGAGCGAGGTCGCCAGTCCATGAGGCGCATGTCAGACCTATTGTACATGTTTTTAGTGTTATGGGAAACCGGAGCAACCGGAGGAAACATACACAGACATACAAAACAAACAAACTCCACTCAGAAAGGGGCTATTCTGAATGGGATTCAAACCCAGGACGTTCTTATTATGAAGCAAAACTAAAGTCCATTTAGCCACCAAACTGGGTCCTGGGTTTAATTGCACCTCCGAGCTTTGTATGTGGAGGTTGCGTGTTCTCCCCTTGTCTGCTCTTGGTGCCCCGGTTTCCCATACCACCAAAATCTTCTACAGTAGGTCTGGTATGCGCCTTCTGTACGGCGACCCCACTCCCATGTCTGTGTGGAGCGAGAGACAAATACCCTCCACAATATCAGGTTTTTCACAGACCAATGACTCTGGTCTGTTTAAGGCGCTACTTAGATAAAGATCACTGACTCACTAGTTTCTCGTGGTGTGGTGTTTTGTGAACTTTGCTGCCTAAACATACGGCTAAGGTTGTATGCATGACATCATCAATCAAAACCCCCCAGTTTAAAAACAATTTTGTGTTCCCAAAAAGTAGAGTTGAGATTGAGTATCTTATGTATTGAAGCTTTCCTGAATATCCAAACAATAGAATGCAGGGTATAATATGTTATTATTTCAAATACAATTACCCCTTTTGGCACCAGCGTTTTCGGAAAAAAACATTGTGAAAGTAGACAAAAGGTGACCCCTTTTTTGTGTCAAATGATTCAAAAATATCAAGAACAGTGGTCTCAAACATGCGCCCTCTAGTGGACATTAAAGTGTAATGTCAGTGCGGCCTCCACTGAAAGTCTTTGGGCTGATATGGCATGTTATACATCATTTTAAAGATAATTTCATCAATAAAACAACCACGTGATGTATATTATCATAGAGATTGAACCCTGAACGCAATAAGTGATTATTAAAAGTAAGCATTGTGCAGCCCTGTCTATCATACAAAGCCTCATTGCCTTTGGTCCGGTTTTGTCTGCACTTTTGTTCATTTTGTAAAAACCATATCTATTCTCTCATATCCAATAAAAGTAAAAGTCCAAGAAAACCAAGAATCAAAATTGCATTGATTCTTGGTTTCCCTGGTTTTGTCTCTGTTCTACAAACGTTTACTTTCTTTTTACTTATTATTGTTAAAGAATGACAATTTTTGGAGTGTATTAATCAATTAAATAAAATTGGAAGTGAAATATCAGTACATCTACATCTACATAAATCTGTTCGCTCCAAAGTCCATATTCTTTTGCACACACACAAACACGTGATACTTATAATTGCCAGAGATAATTGCCCCAGCTTCACCCAAAACCACTCTCTGTATCAACCTCCATGATGCGGTTCTGATCTCAGTAACCAGAACATCACACATGTCCAAGTACACCACCACTCCTTAATCGTTATTATTTTCTCTCCCTTCTCTCTTTTTTCTTCTCTCTGTCCCCATTCACTATCATTAATTGAAATGAATGGGATGGCGGGAAAAAAATATATACATAAACATTTAAAATAAATAAAAATATGAAAAAAGAGGCATACATAAATCCATAAACAAGTCTGTTTCAAAATACCACATGTGTACAAACATTCTGATTTGAAGTATAGATATAGAAATGTGGCGCTTTACTGGTATAATAGTAAAAGTATAAAAAGTGTGGTTGGCCTCCTACTGTCTTCGTGCTGGTACGCAGCTGGTTAGGAAAGACAACTCAATACGCTGTTGATGTCCAACGATAAATTATGTTTATAGTTTTAATGTCTGGCAGAGCAGCACAGTTCTACTGGTCTCAGCAGAGCACAGCAGATGTAATATTGATGAAAATGCTCGACTGTAAATGATTTCCTCGTGCAGCAGGAGGCCAGCAGCAGACGCACACAAGGACCAGGAAGTTTCAGCTCCAGCTTGTTTTACTTTCACTTTTAAAACTGACACAAAGTAATGTCAGTGGCATGGGTTTTCCGACCTTACATATAGTGCATGCAGTTTTGAGTTCTGTTTTTAGTGTGGGTTGCAGTGTTTTCTTTAAAAGACAATGTAGAGAGGAAGCCATGGACCACACCCCCACCACATGCCATTGGTGGTAATCAGCCAGGTTGATGACAAAACGGGAACAGGTGGGGAGAGACGACAGAAGGAGAGAAAAAGAAAGAAACGGAGACTCAGGGGAAGCGCACGGAAGGAGCTACAGGAGCGAGCGTTTTGGATCGCAGCGCAGGAGAACCGAAGCCAGAGCAGACGCCGGACGGAGACTGGACGGGTTCGAGGCTGCGCAGACACTCACGAGTGGCAAAGGAGCGGCGCGTCGGGCTGGACACCCCCCCCCTTTTCTCCCTCTTCTGGAGCGGCTAAGCGGTGGGCCAAAGCAGCGGGACCAGCGGAGCCAAGGCGGCATACAACGCTGGAAATGAGATAAGTAAAGGGACGTATACGAATCCTCACGCTGTGATCTGAGCACTTTAAATAGTATTGGACAGCGTGTAATCCCCGGTCCTCCCACAGCTGGACACAGGCCACAGACGCGCAGCGGACTGGGGTCAACAGGAGCAGACGCGGAGTAGAGACTGGAACAGCGGTGCGGGCAAGCCAAGGCGGCATACAACGCTGGGAATGAGATAAGTAAAGGGACGTATACGAATCCTCACACTACGATCTGAGCACTTCAAACAGTGTTGGACAGCGTGTAATCCCCGGTCCTCTCCACAGCTGGACACAGGCCACAGACGCGCAGCGGACTGGGGTCAACAGGAGCAGAGGCACACTACCGGGAGGACAGCTGGCCCGGGACAGTACAATCCAGGAGACTAAGGCTCTGGGGTTTTAGATTTTTTAGTACAGATTTTTAATCCGTAAGGCCCGGCTTTTTTTAACCGTATTTATTTTCTGTAAATAAATCTTATCCGATCAAGACTGTGTCGTCATTCAGCAGTGGGTTTTATCAAGCTGATCAAAGAACCTCACATTTGTGACATTTTATTTGGCGTTGTCTGACAGGATCAGCCCCACTGTTGAATGATGAATGTACAGCCTAGTACAAGCACGGCTCTTACAGCCCAGTTCACAATGCCCTGGTTCATGGGCGCAGCGTTCATCCCCAAATTCGATGGCGACAAAGCTAAATTTGTTGAATGGAAAGCGCAGGTGGAGGCTATGATTAGGGCCCAGGGTTTAAGCGATGTACAACAAGCTGATTTTGTCCTAGCCGCACTGGAAGGCGAAGCTAAACAAGAAATACAACTGGTAGACCCCAGAGACAAAAACACAGGAAAGAAAATGTTGGACTATTTACAAAAACTTTATTCTAAGCCAGCCACAAAATCACAATTGAGGACAAATTTCTACAATTGTCGACAACGAGCAGATGAGAATGTGAATTCATTCATCCTAAGACTGAGAGACCTGTTCAGCAAATGGAGTAACATTGACGATGTAGCAACTGGCGATAGAGATGAGTTGCTTTTAGAACAATTGAACAGATTAATGAGACGGGATCCCATGGTATTTACGGAAGCCTGTAAAGAGGCCCGGCCCTAGAAAAAGAACAGGATGAAGAAGGCGAGGACATATTGGCTCAGAGGGTTCGGACACACACCCACAATATAACGCCTAACCTTAACCCCAATGATTTAGAAGGACAGTTACATGCAGAGCTTAAAGCCAGTCCCATTAGTGCCTACCAGTGGAGCTACCAAGGACGGACGATCTGTCGACACTGCGTGACGCCAGGACATTTTCAACGCAGATGCCCACACAAGTTTCCTCCGAACTCGGGTTTTTGTAGCTCCCCCTGCAGCTGAGGGCCAAGCAGTGGGGGCAATTTTATCAGAACCAGAGCCCACAACGCAGACCACAGCACTCAATCCCCGCACCTCCAACTGCAAGTCAGCCCTGGTCGGTGAGTGTTTAGACTTGCTGTGAAACTCGACGGCATGTACCATGCCTTTCGTGCTGGATACAGGGTCCCAGGTCACACTTTTAAGTCAAAGCTTGTTTGACAAACATTTGAAAAGGACTGGAGTAAAGAGTGCAAAGACTGTGCCGTGGCTAGCACTGGCGAGCTGCTAATGGTCTGAAACAATACCATATGTTGGCTATGCCATGGTTGACTGTGTAGTGGGAATATTCATGTGGCAGAGAAGGGGTAATAATTGTGGAGGATGACTGTTTGGGCCCAGATAAGGGGAATAAACTGGGGATGAATGTCATACAATCTGTCTGGTCTGTCCTCACCCAAGGAAACCATTCCCGCCTGTCATGCGTTCAGAACACTTCTGCCACCTAATGAGGGAAAGGTCTGGGACCAGGCTTTCGCAGAGTGCCATCGTGTTGCCACAAGAAGCCCCTATTCCCCCCTATGAAGGTACTGCTAAGCTAACTCGACAACCGCCGGTAGTTATCCCACCGCATTCTGAAATGGTCTTGTGGATGCATGTGACGGGAGATACGGTCGGCCAACCACAGGTCCAGGTGGAACCCCTCCCAGGGGGCAGCTCAGAGTGGTATGTAGGACCGCACCTTGGCTAGGCTTAGTAAGGGGCGGGTACCGTGCAGAGTGTGATAACCCTAACCCTATCCAGATAGAAGGTTCCCCAGCGTCAGTGCACAAGCCCAAGTTACTGAGGTCTCCACATCAGACATTAAAGGGGAACAAGAGCTGGTGCTAGATTGCATTGAACCAACGTGGTGGAAGTGGGGTTAGGAGAGTGGGGGTAGAAGACGAGGAAGAGCCCCATCCAGGTCGTGTCCTTACAGGGAGAGGGCCTGACAGGGGAACAGCAGAAAAAAATGAACAGTCTTTTGGATCGGTGGAGGAGCGTGTTTTCCCAACACGAAGAGGACTTTGGCCGGACAAATGCTGTTAAAACACCAAATCCCGACCGGCTCTGCCCCACCTAGCCGGGAGAGGTAACAGACCTGTTCCACCTAGCCTCTATTCTGAGTTACAGATTTATGTTAAAGAATATGTTAGACAATGGGATTGTCGGGAAAGTTCGAGCCCCTGGGCAGCCCCCATTGTGTTGGTGAGAAAGAAGGACGAGAGCTGGAGGTTCTGTGTAGACTACCGCAGATTAAATGCACTGACTCACAAAGATGCCTATCCCCTTCCCCGTATTGAAGAGTCCCTTACCGGATTAAAATCAGCAAAATGGTACTCCACTCTGGATTGGCCAGCGGCTACTGGCAGGTTGAGATGGACCCTGACGATCGGGAGAAAACTGCCTTCACAACCCCTTTGGGCCTTTTTTGAATTTGAGCGAATGCCCTTTGGGTTGTGTAATGCGCCGGCAACCTCCAAAGGCTAATGCAAAGGTGCCTTGGGGACATGGTGAATGAATCATTGTTAATTTATCTGGATGACATTGTTGTGTTTTCTCCTACGTTTGACAGACACATACAGCACCTGGAGGAAGGTTTTTGAACGGCTTCAGAACACGGCCTAAAGCTCCAGCCCAAAGAAGTGTATGTTGTTTCAGAGAAAAGTCACTTACCTCGGCCATGGTCATCAGCGAAGAGGGCGTCGCCACCGACCCAGCGAAGAACCCGCAGCGGTTAAGGAGTGGCCTGTACCTCAAACGGTGAAGCAGGTAAAATCCTTCTTGGGCTTTGCGGGGTCTTTATAGACGCTTTATCCCAGGGTTCTCAAAGCTAGCGTTGCCCTTGAATGCTCTGACCCGAAACACTGCCAGTGAAAAGAGGACAGCCCCAGTCTGCTGGACCCTAGAGTGCCAGACAGCTTTTGACCAGTTAAAGTCTGCACTGTTTAAATGCCCCCATACTGGCTTATGCAGATTTCTCCAGCCATTCAAAATTGTACACTGATGCTAGTTTTGAGGGCTTGGGGGCAGTCTTAGCTCAGGTACAGGACGGCAAGGAGCGGGTGATTGCCTATGCAAGCCGCAGCCAGTGAGAGGAATGACCAAAATTATAGTTCCTTTAAGCTCGAACTTTTGGCTTTAAAGTGGGGCGGTCCACCGAAAAGTTTTAAAGACTACCTGTATGGTGCAGAATTCACAGTTTTTACAGACAAAAACCTCTGGTACATTTGGAGACTGCTCGGCTGGGGGCAGTAGAACAGCGGTGACTCTGGGCACTAACAGGAGTCCAGTCCCTGTGCTCCTCAGAGTCCGGGCTGGTTCATATGGGACTAACATGTCACTAATATATTTTGGTGCGAGGCTATGGAGAGACTTGTACACAAGCAGAGCTGTTTTAAAGTCTATTCTCTGAGCCACAGGAAGCCAGTGCAGAGACCTGAGGACTGGACTAATGTGGTCGTACTTCCTGGTTCTTGTCAGGACTCGAGCTGCTGCATTTTGAATGTACTGCAGCTGTTTTACAGCCTGTTTGGACAGACCTGTGAGCAGGCCATTGCAGTAGTCTAACCTACTGGAGACAAATGCATGGATAAGAATCTCCAAGTCTGCTTTAGACACTATGTTTTTGATCCTGGCAATGTTTTTTAGATGGTAAAAAGCTGCTGATGTTACTGATTTGATGTGGCTATTAAAATTTAAGTCTGAGTCCAGTATTACCCCTAGATTTCTGACCTTGTTTGAAGGTTTTAGGGAGAGAGACTGTAGGTGACAGATGACGCTCTCTCTTTGTTTCTGGGGACCAAAGACAATCATTTCAGTTTTGTCTGCGTTTAGCTGAAGGAAGTTGTTTTGCATCCACTCACTGATCTGTTGGATACAGTGAAGGAGTGAGTCCACTGGTCCATGTTCTCCTGCAGTCAGTGAGACATAGATCTGAGTGTCGTCTGCATAGTTATGATAGGAAACTTTGTTTCTGCGTATTAACTGACCTAACGGCAGCATGTAGAGATTGAACAGAAGAGGTCCCAGGATCGACCCCTGTGGGACTCCACAGGTCAGGGCCATATGATCTGAGACACAGTTTCCAATCTCCACAAAGTACTTCCTGTCTTCAAGGTAAGACCTAAACCAACTTAGGGCGGTGCCAGTGACGCCAACCCAGTCCTCTAGTCTCTGTAAGAGGATCTCATGGTCGACGGTGTCAAAGGCAGCACTCAGATCTAACAAGATTAAGATTGAGACTTTGCCTGCGTCAGTGTTCAGCCGGATATCGTTTGTAACCTTAACGAGAGCAGTCTCAGTGCTGTGGTGGGGTCTAAAGCCGGACTGAAACATATCAAATGAGTTGTTGATTATAAGAAATCTAGTAAGCTGTAGGTAGACAACTTTCTCAAGGACTTTCCCCATAAATGGCAGATTTGAGATGGGACGATAGTTGTTAAGTACAGTGGCATCCAGACTGCTCTTTTTTAGCAGGGGCCTGATGACTGCAGTTTTCAGGGCCTTTGGGAATATTCCAGAATGAAGGGACATGTTTACTATCTGTGTGAGTGAAGGTAACAGACTGCTCAGAACAGACTTCAGAAATCTAGTGGGTAGTACATCCAGGCTGCATGTGGAGGAGCTCAAACTGGAGATTATCTCTTGGACAGTTTTATCATTTACAGGTGCAAAGTGAGTTAGCTCAGAGAGCCTTTCTGGCTGTTGGATGGTTATCTGTGGATTGGAGACAATGGCGCTTTTGATGCCTTGAACCTTGTCATTGAAAAAATTAGCAAACTCATTGCATTTACGTTTGGAAGTAAGCTCTAATGGCATTTGAACAGGGGGGTTTGTTAATCTATTAACTGTTGAGAACAGAACACGCAGATTGTTGCTGCAGCCTTCAATCATTTCAGAAAAATACCTTTCTCTCGTACTACGTAGCACCCGGTTAAACTCGCACAACTTATCTTTGAAGATCTCGTAATCTACCTGGAGGTTGGACTTGCGTCACTTCCGCTCGGCCCTCCGGCACTTTCTCTTTTGTGCCCTGACCGAGTCTGCTTTAGCCCACGGCGCCTTCTGCTTATTTTTCACTATTTTAACCTTCACAGGGGCAACGGTATCCAGAACATTCAAAACACTAGAGGTGACAGAGTTAAACAGTTCATCTACAGTAGAATACGATGCATTCTCAAAGTTTATCATTTCCATAAATAGTTCACTCGTATTTTCATTTATGCGCCTTCTTCGAACAGTTGCAGAGTCCACTGGTGGTTTGTTAGTGAAACACATGTCAAAAAAAACACAGAAATGATCCGAAAGAGCAACATCGACCACGTTTACATTTGAAATAATCACCCCCTTTGTAACTAACAGATCTAGAGTGTGCCCTCTGCTGTGGGTGGGGCCACTTACGTGCTGAGTGAGATCAAAGGATTCAAGTACAGAACTCAGCTCATTTGCATTTCTGTCATCAACATTATCCACATGAATATTAAAATCACCTGTAATAACCAAACTATCAAAATCTGTGCATACAACTGAAAGCAACTCGGTAAAATGATCAATAAAACTGTGACATGACTGCGGTGGCTTGTATAGGACAACGAAGAGTATTGGAGGAGATTGTTTTTTGTTGTATTTTAAAAGACACATATTCAAATGACGAAAACTTCCCAAGAGACATTCTATGGGAGACAAAGTGGTCTCTAAAAATGGCAGCTAAGCCTCCTCCTTTTTTGTTTTCCCGTATTTCAGATTCAAACTTGAAATTTGGTGGTGATGCTTCTATTAAAACTGCATTTTCTGAATTTTGGTCAAGCCAAGTTTCAGCCATGAACATAAGATCAAGATTATGAGAAGAAATAAAATTATTGATTAAAAAAGACTTGTTACAAAGAGATCTGACATTAAGCGTAGCAAGTTTCAAAGTTTCAGTATCAGCGGTTGCGGTCGGCTGATTCTTACACGGAACAAGAATTAGATTTTCCAGATTAGACTGATTAACTCCAGATGTTTTTCTGTAATGTATTCTTTGTGTTATCACTAAGGGAATGGCACAGGTGGCTTCATGACAGGGCCCCAGCCGGGTCTCTCCTCTAACTAGACTGCCAGTGGCTGCGAAGCAGAGACCCTGTGCATCCTAGTGTTTAGAGAAAAGAGGGGTAGGGGAAGGCGGGGGAGGAGGATGGAGAGGTGGGTGGCTTTTGGGTGTTGAACGAGGGGGGCAGGGAGGTGGATGGGTTTTTGGTGATGGGTTAGGGGAGGGGCAGGCTGAGTTGGGTGGTGGACGAGGGGGGAGTGGAGGTGGAGGGTTTCTTGGTGCTGAGTTAGGGGGGGGGAGGTGGGCTAAATGAGCAGGAGGGGGGGGTGGAATACTTATGGGGTTAGAGGAGGGACGGGTGGATTTTGTGGGAGAATTTGAGTTGGACGCCCTAGGTGGCTTTGGAGGTACGTATGGGGAGTAGTTTTGAATGTTAGATAGGACTCTTGATCTGGCTACAGTGGGTGTGAGAGGAATAGTCTTCATCGCCGATCTTATCATGCCTGCAGAGTGCGCCGGTAAATCCAGTAGTGAAGGCGGGGATAGAAGAACAAAGGGAAAGGTCGTCCTCATTTTCCCTAGATGGAGTGGATGTAGCGGGGGGGACCCAAGCCGGGTCCATGGAAGGTGATGAGGGAGTCTTTGGTGGAGACAGAGGTGGTTGAGGAACCCCCAGTACAGGCCTGACTGTAGCCTGGAGTAATGGGGGAAGCTTCACGGGAGCTGTAGGTGGGGAAGGTGCTGCTGAAGATGACGGAGCAGCCACTGCTGCTGCTGAAGATGATGGAGCAGCCACTGCTGCTGCTGTATCCACTGCTGCTGGTGAAGATGATGGAGCAGCCACTGCTGCTGCTGAAGATGATGGAGCAGCCACTGCTGCGGCTGTATCCACTGCTGCTGCTGAAGATGATGGAGCAGCCACTGCTGCTGCTGTATCCACTGCTGCTGCTGAAGATGATGGAGCAGCCACTGCTGCGGCTGTATCCACTGCTGCTGGTGGTGCTGTATATGCTGATGGCGCTGATGAAGATGTGGCAGCTGCTGATGATGCTGGGGGTGGAGGCGTTGAGCTCTTTCGAAGCCGTGGAGGTGTTGAGTTCTTTTGGAACCTTGGAGGTGTTGAGTTCTTCTTGAATCGTGGAGGTGTGGAGTTCTTTTGAGGCGGTGGGGGTGCAGAGACCTCGGGAGTCGGTGGAGATGGTCGTGATGTCTGTGCCCTTTGCTTCTTCTTTCTCCCTTTCAACGGCTGCACGCGCTGCGCAGGCTGAGGTCTTAGGGCAGATGCAAAGTTATCCATCAGCACTTTTACTCCGTAGTTGTTCAGATGTGGGCCTTTTTCTTCAAAAAGCTCGTGCCTATTCCAGAACAGATTAAAGTTTTCAATGAAGCCAAGTCCTCTGCGTGAACACTCATTGAGTAGGAATGTGTTTAGCTGATACAGACGGCTAAACTTCTCCATTTTTCCATCTATATTTGGCAGTGGGCCACTAAGAAAAATTGTTATGTCCATTTTCTTGAGGTCATCCAGTAACAGCGTTAAATCCATTCGTAACTTCTCGCTTGCCTTCTCATAGATATCTACCGCCCCCGTGTGGATCAATAATGTACGCACACCACTGTTCTCAGATAACACTTTAGGCAGGAGAGTTCTTATCTCAGCAACTTTAGCAGAGTGAACTGAGACAGTGAGCATGGACTCCATGTTTACATTTTTCACCGAGCCATCTCCGATAAGGACACAGTTTGTCCTTGGTGGAGGCGCTGCAGTTTTTAGCAGCTTTGTTGTAGAGACTACTGCTGATTCATCTTCCAAAAGTGGTGAAAAGCGGTTTCTTGTAATTAAAGATTTTTGCTGTGGCATTATGACACTCTTGTTATCATTAGCTTTGCCTTGTTTGGGCTTGGCACCATATGTGTTCCAACAATTGTCTCTGTTGATTTTGGGAAATGAAATAGCGTCATCATAACTTACGTTCTGTCCATGTGGTCCATTTCCTTTCACTGGTATTGTTGTGTTCAGCCCCAATTCTGATTCAAGCACAAACATTCGGTCTTGAAGAAGTTTTAGCTCCTGTTTGAGTGAAAAACAGCCGTCGCAAAGTTTTGTTCTTTCCCGTCCTCCCGACATGCTGTAAGTTAGGTAAATTCCACAAGTCTTGTGTTGAAGTTTGTAAAAAGGAGTAATCCGTGTATTGTGGAATAAAAATGTAAGCAAAAATGATTAAAGGAGATAAAAAAGCAGCAAGCGAGGAGCAGCAAGAGAATGCGACTGCTCTGTCCAGAAGCAGGAAGCAGGAAGAATATTTGTATATCAAATACAAATGAGTTTTCTCAACACTATGGACACAGGCCCATAAAGCAAGTGCACTTTAAAGCTTTGAATAATAAAATCCTGAACAAAGGAAAGTAAATCGGTTTATTTTTGCCTCTAAAGAAACAGCCAACACATTTCTGCCGGATTGCTACCCCATATTTTCTTACCGCTCCCTCACAATTACAAAGCTCTGCTCCATCCTCAACGCCATTAAGCATCATTTTACATCTCTCTAATGTTGTTTATTGAATTGCACCTGTTGTCAGACAAAGAAGTAAATAACATGGGAGTTTTATGGTTCGCATTGATTACAAGTGAGCTAAGGCCTGGGGCTGCGGTAACCGGTTATAGTGGCCGGTGTGTGTCGCCTTGTTTATTAGCCCATTCCATATAATCACCTTGTAAAACTTGCGACGTGCGGGCAAAAAAACTGCACGGTAACTTCATTAACCGGATGAAGACCCGCGGGGAATAGTTAGATTATACTGCAAATCTTTTGACAATAACACATATTTGAAATGGCATTTGCGGAGAAATCCAGATGGAGAATTGATATTGCTTTATAGATGTTTAAACAAGTCCCAAAAAGGTAAGACCATAAATGTATTTTAGATGTTTGTCAGAGTTAGATTTAATTGCATTGAATCCCATTGCTCTTTTCTGTAATAAAACTCCAGCATTGTTCTCCTGCCTCGTTCCCTGGGGGAGAAGCCAAGATATTTCTTTCCTAAACTTTGTCTTGCACACATTTTAGTTCTCCTTTGAGATGAAAGCGGCATAAACTAAAATGTTGGAAGGGGAATATAACCCATCGTTCCTGGAAAAACCTAAAGAAAAGAGTAAAAATATCCCTTTGAGCTGTAAAGCAGGAAGGAAGTTAGAATATGATAATGAGAGTGGATTCTGTCGGAAGCTTTGAAGTTAGTTTGCTTATATTCAAAATCAAGTAACTTAATTCTCAGCGTATTTGGTGCTGCATTTGTCAAGTGCCTAAAAACTATTTTTGATTGCTAAAGGCGCCCCCTGGAGGCTTATGGCCTTGTGCGCAGGACGCACAAGGCCAAGACAAAGGTGAGGAAGGTACAATTCTGGAACTCCATTCATTTTCAACATGGAAGCTAACAGCTAGGATAAGGCACCATGCTCGGAGTCTTACAAGAATCTTAGCATTTAGTAAAAGGGAAATATTCATAAATAGTCGCTATTTGTGTTATATATTTTATACTGTATTATCTCGTATATCTTGTGTTTCTGTGTTTTCATGTATCCCCAATGGTGCTCCGTCTGCAAATAAAGTTCCTCACGGACAAATAAAGTTATTTGAATTTGAATTTAATTAAAACAAACATGTGAATAAAGGTATAACTTTAGGATTAGGTCAGGTTTAGGGTTAGGTTCACCTTCTGCACAAACATCACAAACATGTATCAAATTTTTTATGTCCTCCTTTCTTTCTCGTGCCATTTTGATTCACCTGGACATTCCAACATGAAAACCTGTGGCTTGCATTACACTGCGTTCTATTTATGTACAACATTGACTTTATCTTACAATGTAACTGCACTGCAAATACAGAACGCAGTAAGAAGTACATGATATAAATTGGTCCCTCAACCGGCATCCTTAAATCCTTTTTTATGCAGCTAAAGCGTAGTTTATTTGCAGCAGTGAAGTGAGCCATAGATGAAGGTCTGTGAATTGCTCATTTATCAGTGAGTCATTTGTGAAGATACACAATTTTCATGGTTAGTCAAGAGCCTAGGACTCAGATTAATCTTAATCTTAATCTTTGGTACAAAACAACCTGGTAAATTACAAAAATATATAGCAATTTAATGTTGACCCAAAATCACCATTTAAAGCCCTGATGAAAACATGTCCAGTGTTGAACTGTGTATAAGCAGTAACTCTATTTGAATAAAAGGACTTTAATTTCCTTTTACTGCAGCGTGCCTCAGAGCCTTCTTTGACTTTGTGTCGACGTTTTTATTTCATGTCATTCCGTCTCATCCTGGAGAGCTCCTGTAAATGTTCGAGATTTAACACTGTGGATCCTGCAGCGCGCTCTCCTCCCGCTTTTATTCACTACTAATATATTTTATAGTTTCATTGTTTTCTCCATAAATTGCATCAAATTCCGAAACATCTTTCACAAATCTGAAAGAAATGTGAGTTGCAATGATTTCTGCTTTTGTCAAAACAAATCCATTTATAAATACAAAAAGACATGCATATTTCAAATAGCTCTGTTTAAAAAGATATGTTACAAATGATTTTACCCATGACATCACAAATCACAACACTCATGCCTTTTGCAATCAGTGCGTATTTCCTTATACAGTAGAGCAGGCAGGAGAGGTGTCATGAGTCTCCAACATTTTTCCCCTTACACAATTGCGAGGAATATGCCACAGAGCTACTGCCAGAGAGCCTGAGATTGGGTATGTAACTGTCAAAAGTAATTTCTTGTGTTCTCATATTTGTTACTAGGGCACAAAGTTATGAAAGTAAGTAAGAGTAATACATCATAAGATATTCAGTGTATTTTGTAAAGTTTATTGTTCCTTATTATTCCTTGAGGAGCTACCTGTACAGCGGCAGTCAGCTACTAGCTACCGAGCTACAAGTTGGAGATCCCAGTGAATCTAATCTATACCCAAGTATTGAAAAATTCCTTTTTTAATAATTGCATCAGGTCTTTTTCAGGTTCTGGTAACACTCTAAATCAGTCTAACACTGTTCAGGAAAGGTCAACATGTTTATATTTATATATTTTTATTTTTATCTTTATCAGATGTTTTAACAAAAGCTTTAAAACGGATCATTATTGACTCTAGATACTTGTGAGTTCCCAGTGTGCAGCGAGCCAGTACCTGTCCGAGAGCAGGAAGGGGCAGACGTCAGGCACTGGGGGAGTGGAGGGCCGCAGTTTGGCCAGAGCCATGATGTGTTCGAAGGTGATGTCGGTCTGGGTGCACACGTCCACCACATGGATCTCCTGCGGGGAGCCGTGGGGGCGGCCGCTCGGGGTCCTGCGGATGACCTGAACCACCACAGGCTCTCGGGGGCTGCAGAAGGAAAGGGCCTCGTCATGGCTGGACTTGGACAGCTCCTTCCCATTCACCTGCAAAAAATGAAGAGACAATTCTGTTACAAAAGCGGACACATACGTAGCTATTTCTAGAATGATCTATTCATTTGTTTTGTTTGTATGAATGCATGTGTTTCTGTTGCTACTGGACACCTGATTTTCTCCTACCTGGGATCAATAAAGTATCTATCTATCTATCCAGACTGCTATCATACATCTTTAAAGCTGAAGTATCTAATTTTGAAACCACACAAATAACTGCAAAATACAATAATTTATTTACCATTTACAGTAAAACCACATTGGAAAAACTGCGCAAGACTACACCAGTGTGCACCAGACAGAGAAGATAGTACACACCAGCGCTCGTGTCACTATAACTATAGAAAATATTGACACTATATAATCTGTTGATACTAGTATGGATTTAAAATGTAGAAAATACAATTCTAAATAGAAAATAAATGCACTTATTTTGGGCCAACATGTTCAACGGAGCGTCTTACTTGTCCTGCACGTTCATTAGCGAGACACAAGAGAAACAGAAGCATTTCGCAAGAGCCAATTTGATGTAATTTGTCATGTAAAAATAACATCATCATCGATTAGTTTTATCTGAACTTGCACAAACTATTGATTGATTTATATTTACACCAAAAGGAAAGAAAGCCAAAAAAGTATGTCCAGTCTTATACGGCATGTTCTGAAATGTATAGGGTACATCTGTCAGTTTACTAGTTATTAATGTTTCTATCTTCTCAAAACGTTGTATGTTTTTATTTTTTACTCAGAAAATCACCTCAGAATTGCAAAGCTAACCAGGTGAGACTAAATTCATCTTTATAGTCCACCACTGTACTCCATTAGGTGTCACCCAATATTTCTGAGCTCCATCACTACTGTAATTCTAACAGTGAGAAGCCTCCAACTGGCCAGCAACAATCAGCCAATCCAGGTAAATAGTTGTTTTGCAGGTATCAACAACATGCAATAAAATACAATATTAAAATGCCCTCTTGAATTCGTCTCCCCGAGGAGGTCTGCGAACATATTAGAAATTCTGGGCACAGTGAAAAACATGCTTTGAAGCGACATTATGCAAGCGCCACATCAAAGCGTCCCCTCTGTTGGGTCCATCTTGCCCTCATCTTCACAAAAATGAACCGGCTTCTGTTCTCAGATTGGAAACCCTTCTCACTATTCAGTTGGCACATACTGAGAAAATCATTGCTTCATTTAGAGCCAGTAATTTCTTTGGAAAGAAGGGAAAAAAAATAAGACAAAAACCTGCATGTCTGTGGAATCCCTCAGAGAACTCGCTTTTGGTCCAAACGCTGGAAAATCTGAGATAATGATTTAGATAAGCACAAAGAGAGAGGGGGCTATGGCGCTGGATAATTACACCCGGCGTTCCATTTAAATGCGTTTTGATAGAGGGAAGGCTGCTGAGACTGCTGACCATGAGTTCAGACACCAATCTACAAGGTTGAAAAAGAATATAATATATATAAACGTCAGCAGGGCAAGGACAAAGAAAACACTTTTCATATTGAATATTCTAAGAGTATTGCGGCAGGAGCGACGCAGTGATGAAAGTTGGGGAACTAAATTGATATTACTTTTTCCATTTCATTTTAATAGCTAATACATTTGCCACGAGATGAGACCGGTCCTCGCTCTTCATTTCCTGGACCAACTGCCTTCACTGCCTTAGAAAGCAGGTTCTTCTGAGCCTTTATTGACTCGATTATAGCGTATTTGACTATTTTAGCACATTTAACATGAAGCCACTTGTGACTGCAGCTGTGAAAAGCACTGTATGACAAAGGTTTACTTACTGACTGAGTTCATTAAATATCTCTGTTTATATTAAGCTTAATGGACATTGTCAAGGCAAACCTATAGTCCTTTAGTTAGGACTCAGACCACATGCTTTTACAGACACAAATTGACTGAAATGTTGATATCATAATAATCAAATAGCAAAGGCAAACCCAAAACAGGTACAGGGGGCCAACGCTCTCATTTGCTATTTGTCAGATTTTTGTGTGCTTTTTTTACAGCGTGCTTCTCATGTGTGTACTCCGACAACATCATATACAACATTATATAACCGCTGGTAAAACGTGACAGTAACTTTTATTTATTTGCAGAGCGCGAGTAGATCAAAGGACTGCCTTGGTCTTGCTGTAGCTCTCAGTGTCTCAGTTTACAGTGTATGCACGGCTTTTGACAGCTGCAGCAGCACTCAGACCTTCAGCCAACAGCCAGGTTTGACATCTCCACGATCGCACTTCAGCAGTCGTCAGTTCAAGTGGTTAGAAAAGCAAATACGTGGCACATTTAGCTTCTCATGACATTTTTTGTAGTCAGTTATTATTCAAATGATTAAGATGAAGAGACGTATTTTGAATGCAAGCATCAGTTAGTCCCGCCCCCATAGGTTCCTAATTGGATGCAATTAATTCAAATCCTGGATAGACAGCTGAGGCCCCTTAACATCGGTCTAACAATTATCATCCTGCAAATATGGTGGGGCTGGTGGTGTTTACTCGAAGGGGAAGGACCGTTTTGTGGGTCTCCCCGTGGTTTCTCACTTTTTTCCCACTGGGTTATTGTGAGTTTTTCCTTGTCGATGCAGGAGGGTCTGTTGGGCAGTTATTGTCTAACAAAATGGACTGCGGTGATGATCCAGGACACTTTAACATTCTACAACATGTATGGACATTTATCAACAAGTGTTCTATATTCATTTTGTGTCTTAACTGTTGATTCTCTGATCTGTGTTGGTGATTTCAATGGTTTTGTTAAGTCCTCTGAAATTATTACTGTTGTGATTTAGAGCTATACAAGAATAAATTGTATTGTATTGCATTGCATTTTGAAAATATGTATGAATTAGGGCTGTCAAACGATTAACATTTTTAATCGAGTTAATCACAGCTTAAAAATTAATTAATCGTAATTAATCGCATTTCAAACAATCGAGAAAATGATGCCGTATTTTTCTGTAAATGGTTGTTTGAATGGAAAGATACATGTCAACATAGTGTACATACATATGTATTGTATTTGTTTATTATAACAATAAATCCATATAAAATGGCATTAACATTATTAACATTCTGTCTTTCTGTTTAGACTCAGACCTAAACCATTATTTGTTACAGATGAGGGACATTTCAAAACAGTCTGAAATGCAGGAAGGGAAAATTAGGTACCCCAGCTTTAATTTAGCGAGTGCGCTTTGGGAGAAGACACGGAGGAGACTGAGACTCCATTGTCCAGCTTCTGCGCTGTGTTTTTTGTGTGAACCAGTTACGCAAAGACACGCACACTACAATCAGAGAATAGTTCTGTGCGTGGTCTTGGATATGATCACGTCACTTATCTTATCTTATGGGCATGCGTTAATTGCGTAATTTTTTTGTACGCGATTAATTACAAAAATTAATTAACGTGCGTTAACGCGATAATTTTGACAGCCCTAGTATGAATAAATGACAATAGTACCTAAAGTTACGTCTGAAATGTGAGAATCTTGTATTAGCTAAACTTACCCTGTTTTATAATAAATGCTGAGTAGACAGAGCAATACACCAAGTTGCCCATGTTTTACAACGTAACACTCATTTGATACATGCACACGAAACATAGGGTGAATTCAAATAGAAATTACATTATTAGTCTGAAAAATCGCAAGATATGTAGATATTTTTACAGAGTTACGCAGCCCTAAAGCGCGACATAATCCGAGTAATAACCTATGGATTGAACCTACCCTGCATATTCATATATTTTCAACTAACATCACATAAAACAACCCCATGTAGCAGTTCATTGCCATAATAGAGTACATGTGTTCTGAGTGCAGTTTTCTCCACTTCTCCATCCCTTCACTCTCTCGCGGGACCACCGTGCCCTACAAAACCTCCCTTATTGCCTCGCTTATAACCCCATCTACATGGGCCCGGTCCCAGAGCTCTCGCGTCCCGATGCCTCCTCCGCCTCCTCACACGACCTTTGTTTAGAGGGACGCCCCATTAATCACCTGTGAGCCACATAAACTGGGTCAATGCTCCTCCTGAGTATCCACGGGGCAATTTGTAGAAAAAAAACACTTCCTTTTGTGCCTCTGTGCCCCTGCCTACCTCCATCTCTCTCTCTCTCTCTTTCTCTTTCACCATCTTTTATGGCCAGTCAGCAGATATTAAATACTACTATCGCTTTTAAATATTAAGGAAATACAGTGGGCTGCAATAATCATTCAAGACTATTCCCAGGGCTTCCACTTGGGCAGCCATCTTGCAAACAGAAAACAAAGGACTTGGGGCAGACAAATGAGGCGATGTATGGTGTATGACAAGAGAAAAATGAATGCATTTTCTCAGCTATCCCTTCGGTACGGCCTGTCCAATCCATGCTACTCCTCCTAGATCCAATTTCTAACCACAATAAAACAACAGAGCGGGCAACACAACACTAGGAGTTTTTCTTTTCCAATTTGAATGGTTTTTCCCCCCTGACAGCCAGATGGAACAGTTAATCCAGCAATCAGCAATGGAATATTAAACAGCCTTAATTCTAGCACTAGGGAGTTTGTGGATGGTGTCTCCCTATAAATCCTTTGCCACACTTTTTTGTTTTGCTGTTGTGTACACTCGAAGTCCTATCAGGCAGATGGGAAAGGACGGCTGCAGCTTTCTAAACACGCTTTGAGATTCTCCCAAACAGAAGATGCGCTCGCAGCATGCTTTGTAAATGTCTCCAAAACAATTTCATTTTCGATTAAGCACCTGTTAGAACTGATGCAGGGCAGACAAAAGCTGAGACGGAAACCAAAGTGTGGCCGATACATTTGTTAAAGCCAGTCGGATTCTACACATGTCTACAGGGGTTTGACTAAGTTAATCTAGATACTCTTTTTCCCAACATCTTGAACAAATATTTGACATAAAATGGAATAATAAGAACTACATTTAATACCTATCATTCTTCTATAGTCCTGAATCACAACAGTAGTTATTCTACAAAACCGTCGAATTTGCCAACACAGATCAGAGAATTAAAAAGTTCAAACACAAGAAATGCAATGATAAAAAGCACATAGACAATGGTCCACGAAGAGCAGATGAATGATGAATATTGATAAATGTCGTTGAATGTCAAGTGTCCTGGATAAAACATGGTCCCCAAGGAGCAGATGAATGAGCAGATGAACCACTGTCCTTAGACCCTCCTGCATCAGCAAGGAACAACTAAATCCCAGTGAGAGAAAAGTGAAAAACCTCAGGAAGGCCTAAACTGAAGGAGGCATTCAGGCTGAACGAGGACCGAGGCCACGCGGCGCAGGACTGAGGCAGCTCCCAGGAGCCCACACTGTCAGCTCAAGCACACAGCACTGGCTCCATGTTGATCAATGCAGGAGCCATTCAGACTTGCCTGTGCGTATTAGCTACTTCTGACAGCAAACATTCAAAATGATTGTGTTAAATCTGAATTGTCCACATTTTACTTATACAAGACTCTTTCTATCTGACAAACATACATCTACATAAAGCATGAAAAAAACACAACGAAGTCAGATACCCCAGCTTTAAGTCAGTAGTTTATTAAAATCACTGCCTACATGTCTGCATAATAAACCGCATTTGAGTTATGTGACTCGGCTTCGGGCAGCTGCTTTAATAATCCTTTATATTGAGTGGATTTGATTTACCCGAGAGCTAGGAAATAATCAGGTAGATGTGAAATTTGGGGGAAAAGGATTCAAGGATATAGGAACGAGACCAAGACTCATATTCTGTCTGTTTACCCATGGATCTGCAGCAGCTGTTGCCTGGAGAGAGATGTGTGTTTTCAGTTTAAAACCCTTGAGACCACCAGCAGACTTGCCTCCAAAGCTAACGCACAAAAGCGGCTTAGCAGAGTGAATCGAAAGGGATCAGGCCTCCTTTTTTCGCTCCTGGTTTTGAATGTGCTGCGGGCGTGTATTGATAGAATTCAGAAGTTGTGTATTCTTAGGGAGGCTGGGTGTCACAAGGTAAAAGTTATTTTTTGTGGCACTAAAGGCTGTTGAGTCAAAACATAAGAATTGTGATGCGGTGCATGACTAGAAGGAGAGTTTATTTTTCCCATGTTTAGTAAGTAAGTAAGTCATGTTTATTTATATAGCGCATTTTACAGACCAAGGTCACCCAAAGCACTTACAATGTTCAGAGTTCAGATATTGTTCCAATCACTCCACACACGGTGATGACGGAAACGAGTCGCCGAACACACTGGTGCATCAGCCCCCAATCAACACCATCCATTCACTCTCTCATTTACATTCATACCTCTTGTGCATGTTTTTAGTGGTAGGGGAAACCGGAGCACCTGGAGGAAACCTACGCAGACACGGGGAAAACATGCAAACTCCACTCAGAAAGGCCCTGTTCTGACCGCGATTCAAACCCAGGGCCGTCTCTTCTCAACCACCGTGCCGCCCAATGTTTAAAAAGTACATTTGAGATGTTTTAGCATTAGCTGGAATTATTTAAGAATTTATCAAGCTGGTATTTATAGTATTTTTGTTTGTTCACAAAATCCATAGGGTGAAACTCTAAAGCAAGGGGTGTCAAACCGGTTCCAGAAAGGGCAGGTGTGGCTGCAGGTTTAGAGCAGAAGCACACCACACCATTTCAAATGTTCAGGATAAATCTGGATTTGCCTGAGGAAAAAGGGTGGAGTCTGGTGTGCTCCTGGTCAATTTGGAACTAAAACCTGCAGCCACACCTGCCCTTTGAGGACCGGCTTGACACCCCTGATGATCCAAACTGTGAAAAATTGCCTTAAAAAATCCAGAATATGACTGAACACATGTGAACTGAGAGAAACGCGCTCTACTTGGTCTTGGTCTTCAATCATTCTTGGACAGAGATCGCCTCGAACAGATAAAGCTAATTTGGGTAATCATTATAAGTGTTATCTTTCTCGTGCTGCTTGAAATTACTTTGCAGTTAGTACTTTATAGCAACTATTTAGTAATTGCTGCAGTTTCTACTTGACTTTCCCATATCTCTAAAAATCATGAATTGCAATTAAAAATGGGGAAGCAATTATTTAATATCACCAGAGAGGGATCGAAGAAATATAAGCTTCTGCTACATCCAACCACATATTTATCTCTCTGATTTGTAAAGATATGTTGTGCAGGTTTTAACATGAGGACCCTTTTTGCGGCTTTTTGTTTTGAAAGTATAATTACTCGGCTTTTGTACATTTTTGGTCTTCCTAACTTTGTGATTTTTTCTGTATCTATTTGTGACTTTAATCTTTGAAATGTGAGGAGTTTGACTATTAACTCTCAGAGCGCTTATTTTGAAAATTGTAGTTTATTGTAATGTAAAATAATTAGGGCTGTCAAACGATTAATTGTTTTTAGTTGATTAATCACGTAGTAATTGGAGTCAACTCACGATTAATTGCATTTTTAACATTCTATTTCAAATCCACTGTAATAATAATAATAATAATAATCAAATGTAATGACACATTGTCATTCCAACCAAATGTACGTAAATCTGTTAGATTTGCTCACAACCTTTTAATTTGGGCACAACCAACATGAGCTGTTAATGAAAGGGAAAATGTACGTACCCCAGCTTTAATTTAGTGAGTTTAGTTGGGTTTCAGGAGGAGACACAGAGGAGACACAGACACTTCCTGAGGCTCCATAGTTTTTGTCGGCGTCTCACAGCCACAGGTGGTGGCAACCGCTGTCCAGAGTGGCCGCAGCTGCCCTGGGTCAGAACACTGCGGCCACGGAGGAGGCAGACTTCAGTACAAACAGCAGACAACAGCAAGTGCCCCGCGGCCACGCGCATATTCTTTTAAAACTTGAATTCCCAGAGACCTGCTCTGTGTCCGCAGCTTTCTGAGTGATATTATGAGATACATGGGCGGGTCATTTGGAAATGTGTTAAAAAACAGTTTTAGTTGTTCACTAGTTGTATTAAAACTAAGCAACTTAATGTTTTTTTTTAATCTTTAATAAATGCTAAATTTATTAAAGATTAAAATAAATCTTAATCCCCCCCCCCGACCCAGAAATGGATTAAGGGGAAGAAAATGGATGGATGGATGGATATTAATGCGATAATGAAAAATGTGATTAAAATGTGAGATAACACGATAATTTTGACAGCCCTAAAAATTGAAGTTATATTCACCAGTTTTAGCACTTATTAAAGATTTTTAAAAATTAAATAGCTTAGTTTTAATACAATTAGTGAACAACTACAACTGCTTTTTTTCTCCCCAGAATTCCACTGATTTGAATGGGAGCCATGCAAATGACTGCTCTGGGAGTTTTACTAGTTTCAGAATTCTGGTATTCCTGGTGTTAAATTAACAAATAGAGAAGTTACATAGTGCAGTATTACAAGAAAAGCCATTAAGTAAAAGAACCAAACACACATATATAAAACTGTCTTCTCGGGTTGTGGCCGCTAACAATAACCCAGAATGACGCATGGCAGACTGTAGTGTGAGAGTGAGCAAAGAGGGGCCAGTTTATCAGTCTGATGTCAACTTTGGTCAAAGCCTTTTCATGTGCATTATCCCTGAGCCGGCTTGTGCCACAGACGCTGGCAGCAGGGAGTAACGGATACGAGTGATTGATGGAGTTCTCGCGCTCGGAGTGAAGGCAGCCCCAGGCAGAAGGCTCTAATAGTCCATTAGCTTTTTATGCCTTCAAATTAACTGCATACATCGCTTCATGGCTGTTGTGTAGCACTTTGAATCTTAATGAAATGTTGATGTTTTTTGGCTTATGGATTTTATGGAGTAAGCTATCAGAATGTGTTCGCTCAAATCGGAACAGAGTGTAAAGCAAAGCGGTTTAACAACAGTTGAACGACTATTAGACGCTTGTATTGACGAATCATTACAGTACTAATCCCATTCTGCGAGCGGGGAGAGCCCCAGCGCGTGGCGGCCTGCTGCTGTGTGATGTGCTGCTGCTGGAGGTGGTGGTGGTGGGGGTGGTGGTGGGGGTGGGGGTGGGGGTGTGGGTGAGGCAGATGGAGGGAGAGGGGAGCAGGCAGGTCACAGCCTCAGGAGAGCACTCTTTAGGGATGTTGGTTACACGGCTGTTTCATCTCAGCTTTTGAGAGCACCACACTCAACCCCACACCTGTCACTGGGTTGTGTGTTCGGAGAGGCTCTGAGAGAATAAATGAAAGATCAGAAGTGTTGACTGAGGGTGCGTTTAAAAAAAATATATATATGTACGTTTTTTTATATACTATATACTGCTATATATACTGCCACTGTACTATATCAGTACAGTGAAGTGGAATAACATACTCTTACCTGAGAAAGATACCAAAATCTTCTGGACAAAGCAAAATAATATGTAATGATGATAAAGCAGTGGATAATAAACTACAGCTGCCTGCTCATTTGTATCCCAGAGAACGGATTTTTCTTACTAGGTAATTTCTAGCACTGGATATGGAAATGGAGGGATGGCCACCAAGAGGCGCTCAGTCAGTTATTTTTAATTTTTACTTCTAATCATGAAGAATTCAATTTTCTATTTCATAAATATAACCCAAGACACAAGAGACACTGGCTGGAGAAGTGGAATTGAATATTCCCAGAGGAAAGCAGAGCTCTGATGGGACTGGCTCATCATGGCAGTAAGAAAACGTCTCTAGTCCCTCCTTGGACCCAAATGTCTCATTTCTATAATAAGTGTCAAGATAAAATAGTGGGCCGAGGTCCACCAAGGAGCAGCCCTTATGACTTCATAAATCACAAGCAGTGTGTGTGGGACTTACAACGCTCCAATGACATGAAACTAAGAGAGGCCCAGAGAAGGGCACAGGGGAAATCTGACAATCTCCTCGGCATGTCGACAGGAGCAGTGCAGGAGGTTGCGTTAACCCCTCCAGCCACATAAAACACAGGGCCTGGGGCGGCCTGGACCACCTTATTTGATGAATTCTGCTCATTTTGTTTAACTCACTTTATTGCCAACTTGACCAATTCTGCTGCTGTGTAACTTTCCGAGGCTGTAGCTCCATTTCCCAACGCCAAACATGACAACTTATGGACATGCAATCAAAAACATGTCATATATATATATATATATATATATATATACATTCATTCAGTATTGGAATGGGCTCCTCGTGGCCTCAGGGCTGTTCAGAGTTCATACACACACAGGTGATGATTCGTGTACCTTTACTGCTCTGACCAAACTCCCTTCATTGTCCGACCAGCGCAGTGTGTATTCATCAGCAGTAAAATTCATGTCTGGGGTTTAATAGCAGGCACTGAAGGTCCAGTCTGAGGCTGTAGCTGGACAGAGCAAGGGCAACCTTTATAAAAGGAGATGATCAACATCAGGTATAGGCTGTTGCACATACAGTAGGAGTATAGAGCAAGAGTATAGTAAGTACACAGCACTGACATGGTAGGGAAAAGAAAATGGTCAATACAATCACACAGTTTGCTTGGATTATCACCCAGAGCTAATTACATATTTTGTTTTGCATATTTGACTCTCTGCAGTCCTGCATAGGCTGAATAAAGAAATGTATTTACAGGTTTCCTCATTTGGGAACAGCGAGCAAAGTTAATCAGCACATCCAAGGTTAATTGCGCCGGCAAAGTATATTTGCAAATAAGATTTAGCAACGCACCATTAATCTTTTCGTTAATTTTTTAAGATCTGACTTTCTTTGTGTGAGTTTTACTGTAAAATGGAGGTAGAAAATCCCATTACTGTAAAAAGATGCACTTCAGTGAATGAATAACTAATAGATTAGTTTCCTCGCACTTGGTGATAACTGGTAATTGTACTGGGGAGGGGGATTGGTAGATGCTACTGTGTGTGCCGTGTACATCAGCAGAATGGGTTGGAGTGGTGTGAAAAGATGTTGTATAGGAGTAATGGTGCCGTCCATGTGCTGACTGCAGAGAATCACGAAGCCAGTGTTACGGAACTAGACAGCGAAAGGAGCCAGGATGAATGAAAGTACCAACGGAGGGACTTTTAATGGCCGAAGGGATGCCACAAATAATCCTAAAGTGTCCATTCGCTGCACTTTGCGGGAACTTATTTTCACAATAATGGCTCAAAGTAAATGATCGGTGTTCACGTATAGGAGCAAAGTGCGGATAGATGCAAATGCCAGGAGTAAATAGACCATGGTTATTAAGTGCCCTACGACGACCCATCGGACATTTGGCAACCTGGAAAAGGTCGATGATGATAAGTCAAGATTATAGAGTTGTATGAGCAGGTATAAACATGTATCTTACAATTGCACTTAGTTTGACCTCCGTATGAATGAGAACATATGGGGAAAACATCAGTCGGTGCCAAATCTCCTGGCTTCCCCTCTTTTTGGATGACCACAGCAAATCTTCACGCGTGCCATGATTTTTTTTGGCATATGCTAAAACCAGACGCTCTATATTTCTCCAGGCTTAGGACAACTGCAAAGAAAAGTGTCACCCTTTCTTACGACTTTTATCAATCAGCCAATAACGAAAGAGCAACCGCATGAAAGGAAAACGAGAATGACAAAGCAACTGTCCAGAAAGCCGCAAGTGCAATCGTAGTTACTGTAACACAGGGAGGCATTAGAGGCGTTCAAAGGTTTTCTCCTCCTATAAAATTCTGATCCGAACATCAGACGCCATTAACGGTGGATTAGCTCTATTTACATAATGTGCCACACACGCATTGACAACAAAATCTCCTCGTGACATCACCCCCTCCTCACCCACCTCCTCCTGTGTATGTGAGCTGCTGTCTGGCTGCAGTCTGAGTGTGGAGGTCATGTGGAGCTTTGACACCGTGATAAACTTAGAGGGTTGGAAAGGTCATCGCTGGGGGGCTAAAGTGCCGTATTAAAAACAAAAGGAATAATATCGATGCAAATTGCAAGAGTTAGGTGTTTTCTAGCTAGTAGCAGACAATACTCAGCCAACTTTCGGAATGATTTCTTTTAAATGAATGACTGTATAACATAAGAAACATAGCAGCTGATTATAGTGTATATTTTATGTGCTCTTACTATTGTCCTGTATGTGCGCTGCAACACTGAAATTTCCCCACTGCCGGAAGAATTAGGGATAACTTTTTGATTTCCATATTTAGTACAAATTGAATTGAATTTACTTTAAGTCAGCTCTCCCAATAAATAACTTTTTAATCAATCCTAATATTGTACAGTGAAATGATAATCAAGCTCATGATCTAGTGTGGACTCTTGGACTTTAAATGGTTAAATCCATTTAAATGGAATCCTTGAGGTAAATAAATACAAAGGAAAAATTTGCTCTCGTAGCAGAAATGAAGATCAGAAAGCTAAACTACAAAACTGTTGTGTACCATATTTTTATTCCTGTCGTCAGAGCAGTCACTGAAAACGACAAGAAGGAAAACACAGAGCCCAAATGGAAACGTAACCTACACAATCAGTTTGCATTTTGCCTGAGGCGGTAGTTTCTTTTATGAGGCAAATAAAGACATCTCCGTTTTACAAATGTCTGCAATCGCAAAGGGTTTGACATGAGAGCAGCGGAAAATGCCTTGTCGACTAACACCGAGCAAGTCTGGTCAATTCTCCCAATGTCAAAGAGAACAAAAGAAGTGGATTACGGATGCTAGCCTGAGGCACGGTGCCCTGAACTCTGAATGAAGCTTCCTGTGCAACCAGCCCATCTCTGAATCTTAATTTATCCATGGAAATTCAAGAGGCAGGTCTGTCTGGAAGCTACATATAGCGAATTGGATGAAGTGTCACGGTTATAAAACACAGGCGTCGCAGGTGCTGTGTGAATAAATATGGGGTTATTGACTTCGGAGCAGGCGGCTGTACTCGGCACCACGGGGATCACTGTGTTCTCCGTGCAGCCAGCTCTTTGATTTGTTAAAGGGCCACTTGGAGAAGTCAGATGGGGTAATATTATTAGCAAGACAAAGGTCAATATGCTCCAGAGAATGTGGGAGGACAGACTTCTTAAACATGTCCATTCCTTCAGTCTTTGCAGTTTGGATTATCAACCATGACTAAACTAAACTAATATCAGAATGTGCAATATAGAACCACATGTGTGACTGTCACTTTGTCACATGCTGCTAATGTACAGATGTAAACATACTGCTGCTAATGTACAGATGTATACATACTGCTGCTAATGTACAGATGTAAACATACTGCTGCTAATGTACAGATGTATACATACTGCTGCTAATGTACAGATGTATACATACTGCTGCTAATGTACAGATGTAAACATACTGCTGCTAACATGTACAGATGTAAACATACTGCTGCTAACATGTACAGATGTAAACATACTGCTGCTAATGTACAGATGTAAACATACTGCTGCTAATGTACAGATGTAAACATACTGCTGCTAACATGTACAGATGTAAACATACTGCTGCTAACATGTACAGATGTAAACATACTGCTGCTAACATGTACAGATGTAAACATACTGCTGCTAATGTACAGATGTAAACATACTGCTGCTAATGTACAGATGTAAACATACTGCTGCTAATGTACAGATGTAAACATACTGCTGCTAATGTACAGATGCTAACATATAACTACACTTTGCTTGCACTAGAATACACAATACTTTAGACTTGCCTCTTACTTTGCCAAATGTACATTTTTATACTTATTTATTATTATTTTCAAGATAGAGATTTTATACTTGTTATTTGATGCTAGAGTTAGAGATTTTGTTTTTATTACAATTGTAATGCAACACTGAAATTTCCCCGCTGTGGGACAAATATAGGATCTCTTTATTTCTTAATGATACATTATAATTATCTGTTGTTGCGTAATAAAATACTTTTTTAGAATGCCCAGAATATCTGTCCGGTCACCTTTAATTTCTTGCGCAAAGAGATGCATGGAAACAAACCAGTAACATCGAGAGGATGGTTCCAACCACTTTTATTTTATGCCTTAAATCAATGGGTTTTGCCTCCTAAGAGACGTCACCGGGCATGATTGAGTGCCTAAGTCCGTCTTCTTTGTTTCTTCCTATTTGAGGAAGAAACACAGTGAGAAGCAGTTGGAGGGTAAGTAAGATCAGAGGCAGTAAGAACCCCGCCGTCCCTCTCCACTTTGGCAGAGCTTTGACGCGCCTTCTGCGACTTCCACTCTGCAGGTGACTTGCAGCATATTATGTTTCAGTAACTCTCAGGTCAAAGAGTTTTGTTATTTCTGCCGATATAAACCTGTCAAGAGTGTAGTTTGTGATCCGGGTGAAAACTCGGCTTTTGAGTATTATAGTTGTCAGAACAGGAAATGGTTTGATATAGTTTATATCATCAACAAGTGTGGTCAGAAAGGGACAGTACTCACATTCAGGATATGAACTTACATTAATTACTATAAGTTTATATTTGAATACATCGTATAGTATAACATTAGTTGATAACTGATTCCGTTAATCATTCACATTTAGTCCTGAATATACAGTACTTGTTGATGTGATTCTTGGTCCATGTGTTAAAACTACTGCTGTCAACGCATAGCCTTGATCTTTCAGTGGGGGCTTTGGGCAAAGTGGGGTTAAGTGACTTGCCCAAGGACAGGAATTGAACCCACAACCTTCTGGCCTTAAGGCCAATGCTCTACCAACTGAGCTACTGTCGCCTACAAAGTAAAACAAGAAAATTGGCAAAATTGAAATATTCATATTGAGTTTAAATAGTATCCCGAAATATCGTAAATATTGTATCGGCCACCTGTAATTAGCACATGCATGTTTCTTCTGCGTGACTGCACAGCAAAAATACACGTGGGTCATATTTTGGGATGTTGAGCGTTTGGCCGCGAGGCTCGGTGGGTGCCGCATCAGTGTGCGTTTTGCATGCCCCAGGCCTCTGATCTGAGATCAGCCCCGTGGCACCCGACGTGTGAGCCTTTCCACTTCAAATGAACACTGCGCTGCATGGGGGACGCTAGGTACAGCAGAAGTAGGAGAAAACTAAAGCCGTCGCGGTCACTGGTGATAACTGGACGTCTGTCACTATAGTTATTTTCAATCGTCACAATTCAATTCAATAATTTCTACTGTGTTCAATGGTTCTATTCACTGTAAAATGCAACAACAAAAGCATTCAGAGATTGAGGAGCCTATTAGACAATCCAAATACTGTCTTTAGAACAGGTAAAAATGTGGGATTAATTGTGAGTTAAATATGACATTAATGCGATTAACTATTTTAATTGTTTGACAGCATTATACACAAGTCTTGGAGAGCTAAAGGGCAGGGGCAAATAAGCACAGTTAAAGGAGCCGAGTTGGTCCAATTAAGAGTGATCCCCAACAAGACAGTGATGAAGCTGATGATGAGAATCTTGTCCTTGTACAGAGCAGCGGCACAATGCATGATTAAAGAAGAGCACATTATCTCTTAAGGATGATCACTGGTGTAATCAATCCACTCCAGGGTCCCGCTGAGCACTTAGATACAGTCAGAGAGGTTATGGGGCCTGCACGGGCGCCATGAGGGGTCCCTCCCACGGTAAACAAAAGGAAGAAGGGGGAAATTGCAAGCTATTCATAGTTTCCAACCGAGCACTGATTGCACAGCTAGAATAACGCAAGAGAAATGTTCACACGAGCCACTTCAGTTTACCTGTCTGTGTCTCTCAAGGGAAAAAAGACAGTTATAATTCAAGATGTGATTGATGGCGTGAATGAGTAATGAGTAAATATTTGAAGCATATTTTTGTCCTCTGTATAATTATAATCTCTGACATCAATCCAAATTTAAAGTGGTTGGAAGAATTGAACAGCGACTTGTTTGGGTAGGAAAACCATTTCAACCTTTTGGTGGATCACCTTTTGAGTCAGTATACTTACTTTAGGTAAGTTAATAGGTAAGTAATGTTTATTTTTAAAGTGCATTTTACAGTTACCCAATGCACTTTGCAATGTTCAGAGTTATGTTAAGAATGCTCCGAACTGAAATCTACCACTTTGGGGCATCTCACTGGGTTTTAGGTATTTTTACCATCAAACAGCATCTCAATTGGTAAAGGCCCATCATTTTTTTTAAACTGGTGTTAAAAAACCCCCCAAAACAAACGTAGTAACACCCCCCCACACACACACAAATTACTTGGCTTAAAGAGTGAACTTTCAAGAGTTAATGTATGCAAAAAAATAAGAATTTGAGAAGCAGTTGTGGGGAAAGTACAGGAGAGATCAGAGGCAGCGAGAACACCGCCGTCCCTCTCCGCTTTGGCATGCAGGGCGTCGATGCGCCTTCTGCGGCTCTCACTCCGCAGGTGACTCGAGGCATGTAGTGTTCCAGAAATATTCTGTTCTTTTTGAAATGTTCTTTTTTTGTGTCATCTTCATTAGTTCACACTTTTCCCCCATAATACATAAGGCATATTAAGCCTGGTTCACACGAGATGATTTTAAAATTGTTTTCTGATTTTTTTCTCTGTGTGAGACCTCACACACGGAGATAAAAAAATCAAGGGTCTAACCTTTTTGGGCGTACACTGTGTGGTGCGCAGCCACACGGCAAAATTACGCAAACCACACACAAACCGATTTCTCCCCCGAGCATTCCCAGGTCAGACGGAAATCTCACAAAATCTCTCGAGATCAAGCGTGACTTCAGAGTAAACAATCATGGCGGACGAAGCGGATGCAGTGGCGATAGTTTCGAGTTTGTTTTTAGCAGAGAAAAGGCGTAATCAAAAGAAAAGGCGATGGTCAAAGAAGTGGAGACAACACGAGCATGGACTATACTTTCTCCATCGTGATGTGGAGGTGAGTTGTTTTTTTACGGGGTTTCTTCGCCGCCTCGTCACCTTGTCTTCTGATTGGCTACACGCCGCAGTCATGGCAACGCACTCGTCTGTCCCCGGGGGACACACAGTCCTTCTGAGCGACGAGCGCAGTCTTACCACACCACACATGGCAGGAAAATCCATCTGATTTTTTACGATAATTGGAGCGTTCTTAAAGATTGCCGTAGGGGTAAATCGGGTCCAAATTCTGCATTTTGACATCAACATTATTCAGTAAAATAACAAGAGAAATGAGATGTAATATTCTATGTTCTTAATACATTACATTTTTTCCAAAAATCACACACATCTCTATCGCATCTTCAACGCCGCCGCTTGAATTAAACATAATCATCCCGCGCGCATGTTTACAGCCACGTTGACAATTGCTGCAACACGCGCACGCCCTGCTATCCACATCCAGAGGCATATAAAAAAAGAATATGACAGCTTTGTGACAGTTTATTCTGAGAGTAATGAAACATCTGCCACAACAGCTCTGTGTGACCTGGAGCTGTATGGAGTAAATGAGCTGTGACATTGCTCTACTCTTGAGGTGGAGACTATATTAATGACAACAACAACAAAAATCTCCACCTGGCATTTTAATCTATGCACAAAACAAGCAACAAACTCATCTTGATTAGGAACAGCTGGCTTGGCTGTTGTCTGAGCGCAAAGATGTACAAAAAAAAAACATCCACAGCCATCTTCTTGACTAATGATTGTGCCAGGTCTTGAAGTTGGTCCAAATATAGTTGTTGTTCAGCGTATGAGGCCTTGGTTCTCTCCAGAGGGCCGTTCATGGCACTTCAGAAATATTTGGACTTGTGCTAATACTATGCAGAAAAATTTGATAATAGGATGCTTGTGCTGATCAAGAGAAGGGTTTGTAGATATCACGATAAGAGTACATTTATGGACATTGGTCATCTGCCCCTTATGCACCAATACAAATGTGTTTTTAGCATAATATTTCTTTGTGTTTCAACTGTTTGATTCTCTGATCTGTCTTGGCGAATTCAACGGTTTTGTAAAGTCCTCCAAGATAAGTAGTGTTGTGATTTAGGGCTACGCAAGAATACATTGAATGACCACGATAGCAATATAATTCTGGATATTAATAGATAAAAAATGGAACAACCTTATTTTAAAAAAGAAATAACTAAAGCAGAAGTGTAATAAATCCGTCTTATCACTCTCAAAACTGTTTGGCTCCATCACCAGTTTTCACATGCATGTATTTTTGACCTTTCTCCAATATTTCTCCAATAATTAGATCAGCTTTAACAAACAGAAAAGTGAAAAGGAGATGACCAACTCAATCAGTCAACCAATCAGATCTCAGTATGTAATATATGAAGTGATTTCTGATAAGATAAAGAGAGAAGCATCTGGCTGCAGCCCCCCCCCCCCCCCCCCTCGCAGACCTCCCTGTTTAGCCCCTGTCACGTGACCTTTGCCATGAGCTACTGTTACGTCACTTCCCTGGACTTGAAAACGTTTTTCTTCACAAAGTTATAAAGCTTATATTTAACATATAGTATATATTATGTAACAAACAAAAATAGTGACATTTGTTCCACAAATTGTGACCAGGTATTATGTATATGGGCGATCGCTGTTTTCATCTGGGCATTTGGGATGCCAAAGGACAATTCTGTTGCCATTTGTTTACAAGAGCGCCACCTACATGTCACCCATAGTATAGAACATGAAAACACGTCAAAGACAATATATATGGAGATACCATGGCGAGGCTTTATTACAGTAAAGAGCTGCAACTTCCATACATTTGTATTATTCTCGCAACAGCATTAAAGTTACATAGGTCCCAATATTTCTTTTTTCTATTATTTTCTAGAAGAATAAGAGTTAGCTAGACCTATAGGTCTACACACATTTTTTTATTTTCCTACTGTTCTTTAACCTGTGATGCAATACTGAACATTCCCCGTTTGTGGTGAATAAACTATCTCAATGATAAAGCCGTTCAACAATTTATCATGCGTTCACAATACAACACATAACCCCTTTTATCAACACATTCAACAGAAAAGAGTTCCATGTCCTCAATCTGAGAGAAGACAAACTTGAAGGGTTCCAAGATGTTCTCATGCTCCTCACTGTCCGGGTCTCCCTAAACTGAGAGAAGTCTGCTTGTGTCCAGTAAAGGAAGTGACGTAACAGGGGCTGAACAGGGAGGTCTGCGAGGGGGGGGGGGGGGGGGGGGGGGGGGGGAGTCTGCAGCCAGACTCTCTTGGATAAAGATGGCGTGCTGTGGTATAAATGGTTCTTAACATGTCCTTTTTACAAGACTCTTTCTGTTGGACACAAACATTATTTATGAAACCCAAAATAAATTGGTATATCACCCAGCCCCAGTAGTGAGTTTGTACAAAGCTGTTTTGGTGTTACTTGAATCACAAAAGCCCTATTCCCTATAGTGCTAAGCTAATAAAATAATACAATTAAAAAGGTTCATCCAAATTTTCTGTACTTTTTGGAGCCGTCATAGAAATAATATTGCCCGTGAGAATCAGAATCAGTTTTGTTCGTTATGTTAATACATTGTCAATTTCAGACCACATTGGCAAGTTTCTTTTTACTGCATTCTCACAAGATTGCCTGCAGGTATTTGGCTGGACAAAGTAAATCGCCAAAAGTTACATTCAAATCACGGATACAATAAAGCAAAAAAATAATTTCATAAATGTAATACAGAGATTGACAAAACGGGCATTGAAAATTGTCTAAGGTAGCAGCATCTAACCACAAGAAAATTGTCAATGACACACCTACTTTACAAGTCCATCACGGTGGTGGGAAATTGCTTTAATAAACGGATTAGTTTCACTGTTCTCTGCGTTAGTGTGGGAATCCGAGGACTACTTAAAAACAGCCCGACTAAAATGCATCCAAAAACATTCAGTACAACATGGCAGGAGCTCTGGTGTACACTGGGGTTGTCTTGCACAGTTTTTACAATGTGGTTTTACTGCAAATGGCAAATACATTCTCGAATTTTGAATGAGCAAAGGGTATCAGTCAAGATGTGGGATCATGCTTTTTCGTTAATTCCTCACGTAGAGTTCAGGATTGCTGGGAAGATTCGCAAAGGACGTCGAGTTTTTGAGGTATTGTAATATATTCTGGTTCTTGACAGGTCTGAACCAGGTCGAGAGTGGAGGACAGGAGGGGCACAGGCTCAAGTGACAGCTGCTCTGCTCCAACAGCCCACAGTGTGAAGCATCAAGGAAAGCAAGGATTCCAGGGACAAGACAGAAAATAATACACACACACACAATCAGTAAGTTAACAAAGCACTAGTGAAACCTGCTTCCTCTAATTTCAAGAAGGTCCCGGGTTTGCATGTGAGTTTGCATGTTCTCCCTGTGTCTACAATAGGTCTGGAATGCGCCTCCTGTATGGCCACCTCGCTGTGAAAGGCGCTATATAAGTAGATGACTTTCTTACTTACTTACTCAAAGTTCCCTGTAAATCTGTGCGTGTCGATTGAGTCTGTTTGGCGTACACTAAGATGTAACCACGTGAACTGGAAACTGCTGAGCCATAGCAAGAAGATGTGCTCAAATCAGAAATATAGGTCTTCCTGAAAATGTGAGAAAGGCTTCTTCTCTGACAGTGTTCAAGTCCAGGTTAAGAGACATTTTATCTACACTCTTTTGAAGGTGCTGTGATTATATATTATTGTAATGCCTTTGTGTGATGATTTTCTATCTTGTCTCGCACTTTGAGTTGCCTTGTGTATGGATTGTGCTGTACAAATAAACTTGCCTCGCCATTGGCTCAATTTGATCGTGACATGTTTCACTGGTTTGCTTTGTTATGCGAACTGCACAGAGATCATGGAGCGTTTAAGAGCTCTGCATAAATGTCTGAAAATCAAATGCCAAAAGTAATCCAAAAATTGTGTGGTAACATTTGTCGACGCCATTGAAACCCCCTTATGTAGACATGCACCAGGATGGTCTGACCGGTTGAATGTCGAGTCAAGGCTGTTTTATAGTGTAGTGTAGTGATGGTTGATATTCTCCATTTTAAGTTCAACCAAACACATAAAGACTTACGTAACCAAGAAACGACCTTGTAAACCGCCGCTGCCGAATTCTAAAGTCGTCTTCCGTGATTGCTAATTAGTTCAAAAAGGTTGCAACATTCACCTCCACTTCCTCTTTCTCCTTCACCCCCTACTGTCTGCTTGCCTCTCTCCTTCTGCCATCACCAGATGCATAAGCGTTGCAAAGATCTGCCAAATCAAGTTCAAGAACACAAAAGGCATTAGTATTTCCTCATCCCAAAGACTTAAGAAGATAGCTTTTCCCCCACACACACCGAGCAGAGAAATCCTTTGTGTGCTGTACGAAACACGGAACACAGCACTGGCGAGTGATTGAGGTCATTTATATCGCGGCAGGCACTTGGCAGAGACGGTCTCTCCATGTGGATCCACTGTAACACCAGAACGAGACCAAATGCTTCTCTCAATGGCAGACAGAGAGGGGGCCGAGGGCATCTGCTCAACATTTACCTAGTGTTTTATAATAAGATCGCCGAAACTGTTTGGGAGCTAAGCGTCTGTTCCGTTGTGGTTTGAACCAGAAATCTCGGACTGGAAGCAAGCGCGGCCGGCTGCGGGGACAGACAATTAGTGGATGTTATAAAATATGAGCCATATTGTGTGAGGAAATGAAGAAATCTAAGTTGAAAACACAGAGAAGAGGTTTTGCAGTGGGTTGTGACAAATGCTAATTGGTCCCCAGCAGCAGAGGGGCAACCTGTTAAAGCGAGCTCACATCTGGCACGCTAAGATCATCTCACTTTGTTTCACGCATTTAATTTTCTGCTAGTGTTGGTACAAGAGGAGAGGGAGTGTCGTTCTGGAGCATATGGCCTATGTGCTGGGTCAAACTGCAGATGTGCTTGTAGCTAATTAATTAAAATGTACAGTAAACATACAAGAAAAATGCAAGCGATAGCACACCAGCCAAGAAGAGTATTCCGACCTATTGACTTTTCTTCAATTTAAGTTCTGGGCATGGAGCCTCAAGTGCAAACAGAATTAAGATAACTGGATGGCTGGACCCAGATCCAGTACAGTACAGTACAGTTCCCCAGTACACTGTTGAGTATCTCTAGAACCTTTTAAATTATGCACAAATAGTCATTATTTTTTTAAATAGTTTAAAATAGTCATTATTTTATAAGTAGTGGCCCAACAAGCTGAACATGATGCTGTGTGACTTTTGAGGACAGGGCTCTGGCACAGGACTGAAGCAACTGCATGTTGGTTTTACCTCTAAAAGAGAGAATTATCAACCACCGTGATTAAGTGAATGTTGATTCCTATTGTGTGATCATTCATCCATCCATTTTCTACCCTTTAATCCATTTCTGGGTCAGGGGGGTGGCAATCAGAGATGCCACCCAAGTCTCATAGCACCAGCCCCTCTTTGACCCTCTGCAGGTGGTGATTCCACAGGAGGATGGCTGCTCTCTGAGTGTGAGCATGGCCTTGATCTTGCAGCGGGGGCTTTGGGCAAAGTGGGGTTAAGTGTCTTGCCCAAGGACACAATGACAGCAGTCATCAGTGGGAGTCGGTGGAGAAGGTGTGGAGGTGGGAATTGAACCCACGACCTTCAGGCCTGAAGGCCAATGAGCTACCAACTACCAACTGAGCTACTGTCGCCCCAGTGATCATTCAATCACCGAAAAAAAATCAAAATATATCTTAGGCTAACCCTAGATACTTGTACTTCACCTTTAACAATCCAAAGTAGGGCTGTGATTGACGACTATTTTTATAATTGATTAGTTAGCTGGTTATTTTTATGATTAACCAATTAGTTAGATCCTGAAAGGTCAGTGAATATGGGGTTTGAGCAAAACAAAGCTCCAGTAATGCCCCTGAAGAAGACTTGTTACACATTGAGTTGTTGATAAAACACGTTTTCACGTCATTCAAACATGATCTCCTCAGCATGTGTCTAAGTGAGGTTCAAATAACAATTAATCTATAACGAAATTAGTCGAGAACTATTTCAATAATCAATTAATCAATTAACTTGTTAAAAGCATTTTTGAGGCTTAAAACTATTTAGAAATACATGTAGATACTGCATTCACCCGGGGCAATCATGGCTCCTGTGTCGTTGTCGACAAAGAGACAGAGCTGGAGGATTCAGAAACTCCCCTCTATAATGTGGCTGCCAAATTCATTCTTTTACAAAATAAAAAATAGAAGCTGGGATACATTTTCCCCAAGCAACCAGGATATTCCAGTCTTCAGAGCATTTCCTGAAATTCCCTAGGGCTTGATATGATGTCTCAGTGTGCAAACAGCATCCACATGTACTTGCATAACCTCCCCCTGTGGACAGCATATAAGCTCACAAACACAATTTCCAGTCCCCTGATGAATAGAAGCCTGCAGATAAAAGGATGGAGCTGGACCTGTCTCCCAACATCCTTTGTGTTTCAAAACCTATTGCTATTGATTAATTCAATCCAAATGCATTGTCTAAAAATATACACCTCTTTATTCATTGATCCGCCGGTCGGTGCTGACAGCTGCAGGGAAAACTTTCACTCTGCCTGTCTTGTCTACAATAATGTGGTATTTCAAGAAATGTCAAATGTAAATCGAACAAAGTATATGGCTGGTATTTCATGAGGATGTAGTTCTGCATTTGGTGTGATGACAGAAGCACCGCCTCCTTCACATTGAACAAGTGTTAGAGAGAAAAAGGCACGATTGATGGCACTCTGGGGTGGTGACGTGCCATTGACAGTAATGGACTGGCAGTTGGCACTCCTGAGACATTTCCCAGACTGCACTGCTCTCACAAGCCCAGAGCACTGGCGATGACAGAGAGGGTCATCTGCAAACACGTCGCCTGCACTTGCACCCCACTGGGTCAAAGAAGACTCTTCAAAATCAAGTCTATGGTAATATATGTACAATCATCTTTTTGACTTTTTTTACAGAAATAGTGTTCAAAAAACCTTGTACCAAAGCATTGTACCAGGTTGATAAGATAAGATAGATTCTATTGATCTCACACTGGAGAAATGTACATTGTATTGTAATGATACACCTGTAGTCCCAGAGCAGTTGTTGTAAAACAGTAAAAATGTAGATGGATACATTACCATACATTATCGGACGTAAATTACCATTTAATTTACTATACAAGTTATTATAAAACCACCCAGCCCCCATTCTTCACTTTGTCTCTGTTCATACATCCATAGAAAAAACTCACACACACACACACAAAAACAGACACACACACACAAAGACAGACACATACGCAGACACACAAACAAACAGACACTCATCACTCAGTACTTGAAGTAAGAAAACCGATAGTTTAATCCAAGTTTGTATGTTTCTCTAAATGCATAAATCCCCAGCAGCTTCTCATTACTCTCATGGATGGACCTACACATAGTTTGTCCTGTCCAAGGAGAGTTCAGAGCATTGTACTGCAGCAGAACACCTCTCCAGCTGCTTCGTCGGATGCGGGAAAACAAAGTGCAACCCAGGACTCTACATAGATGGACAGTGCTGACCTACTGGCTCAAGTGTGCTCCATCTCACTCTGGCTGCTTTTGATTCACGATTACTTACTCCTCTCTGTAACCGTTTATGTCACACTCACAATTTTGAGCTTTAAAAATCAAATGTTTAGCAATTGATGTTGATATTGTCTTTGTAAATCCAGATAATAGCCCTAACAACTGAGCAATCAGAACTGCTGTACCCAAATTTGACTAAAGCTACAGTAGCTGGTAGCATGAGAGAGGACGGACCGGCGCAGATTCTTATGGCTCCTTTGTTGCTAGCCACGATATTTGCATACATTTGGCTCCACATTCCCCAATGGACTTTTTCTGCTATAAGGCAATATGGATGGTCCACGCTTTCATAGGTCCATGGCGATACGATACAATATGATCAAAACAACACAATCAACACCATTGACAAAAAGCAAATCTAAGAGTGATTCTGAAAACCAGAATTAGTCTGGTGTGTGTGTTGGCCAGAAGGGTTGATTGCACATACTGGTTGCCTCTCTTCTGCCAGTGTGCCCCAGGGCAGCTGTGGCTAAAGTAGTAGTTTATCACCACCGTGTAAGGAGTGAATGAATAATAACATGTAAAGCGTCTTTGAGTGTCCTGAAAAGCGCTATATATAAAAACGATGCATTATTCTTAACTCAAACTTGCTTCTGTTAATGTCGCACATTTTCTTGAGTAGTGACACAAAACAGCGAGGCCGTGGAGCGTGAGCTGCATATGGCAGGAGGCTCTCCTGAGTGTCAGTGTGTGGGAGGTGTAGGGTGCACTGCAGAGCTGCGGGGAGAACACCCACATCTCAGACATCCTACTGTGATCCAGCTTTCTCCATCTCTATCTCACACACCCCAAAGGAACATCCCATAAGACCAAGAAAAAAAACAATTAACTCTTGGCTGCTAAAAAGGGAAGCTATTAGAGCTTTAAATAGATTTTACAACCCAATTGAATTACATTTACACTGGCGCATCAACAGCAGCAACCCAGCATTGATGAGGCATTGATTTGATTTGGTTTTTCTAAAGCCATTGTGACGCTCTCATTGCAAATGCAGCTCATTAAAAGCAAGGCCTTTGCAACTGTGTCAGTGTGTCAGTGTGACAGCAGACGCACAAAGAGAGCACCGCCTGGATCACTGCATAAGTACCCTCGCCAAGAGTGGACAATGGGCTATGTTTTTTGTAGTCACTGCTGTTGGCCAGAGATAATACAGTTCAATGAAAAACACAACAAACAAAAAAACACTGCAAAGCGTCTAGTTTCTCAAGGACTTGCATAAAGTGATAAAGTGCTGATTAAACATTGTCTTTGTTTACAAGTAATAAAAGAGCTCTCAAATAGAGTGACGAATACATGCAAGTTAACAAAGGTATTTATCACCCAATCATAAATACATGTATGATCAAAGAGAACATATCAGCACTTACAGTATCTACAGTATGTAACGCAACATACATGGGCCTTACCACAATCAATTTTCTCTACCATTTTTCCTTTTTTTGCTAGAAACAATCATATTTGAAGGTGTGACGACAGCTCTCTCGCGTGACATGTGTGAGTGGGGTTTCAGAATCCAGGTTTATGTAGGTTTTACCTTAGACCAGCAGAAGTACACGGTTCAGAGCGTGTTGCACTTATGTCACACCTCTCTTATCTGGCCGGCAGCAGAGGGAGCTCTCTGACCCGTGCTGTGACACACGGCTCACCCAGGGGTCTGAGTGTCACCCATCCATCCCATGAGCACGCATCCCCCAAACCACACCACCAACTCACAGACAGAAAGTCATTTTTCTGCACTGAAGCAAACCCAAACCATATTGCACCTTCAAAGGATTCCAGCAGTGTACGACTAGAGCAATGTAAGAAAAGAATTGCGGAAATATTACAGAGCCAGACGGAATACCGAGAAACCAACACAAGGACCTGCAGCTTTTGTCATGTTTTTATCGGCTATAGATCTCAGCACAGCCTCTGCCCTGGCACCGGCCCATTTCTCCAAATGTCAGGGACGATGTAAGAGCTGATATCTCAGGGCGAGCAGCAGCTGGACCCACAACACATAGTGGAGTGTAGATAAGGGAGATTGTGTATTCAAACAGTTTTTCTCTGTGCTCACAGTATATGCAAGTTTAACATGTAAAACGTGCACACAAAGATAAGAAAAGTCAGAACCACCAAAGCAATAATCATATAATTAGGTTAACTCTTCACTTCTGCAAGGAATTTGGTACAAAAAAACAAACAAACTGGACTTTCTTTTTAAAATAAGGGCACACTTTGAGACAGTAAGGGACCAAAGCCAAAAACCCAATCTCCGGCAACTCCAGCCTCATCCGTACACTGGCCACATACAGTGGACGGCGCAGTAGAAAACAGGCCAAACAAGAAAGATGTGTGGTTAAAACAACACAAATGTGAGCTGGCTCCTCCCACTCATACAGAACATCCTCCCAACTCAAGAACCTAAGAATTCTAAAATCACCGAGAGGGCAAAAGACATTTCTAAGGGCAGGCAAGAGCAGGACAAGCAAGTGAGACTGAACCTGAGCTTGTTTTAACTGAGGAACAGAAGCTCGAGGTAAAGGTGTATCATCGTGAGCCTCTGAAAGAGCAGAGGAAACCAAGGCACATTCCGAAGCGTGTTCTTGAACGTGTGGCTTCAGTAGAGGACAAGAACGTGAGCCGCAATTTGCAGCCAGCCACTGTGCTGAGGAAATGTCTTGTACCCGTGATCTTGTGCTTTCGGTCCCCAAAAGCCGCAGCCAAACACACACAATTGACTGCAGTAAATGACAATCTGATGACTTTCTTACAAGTTGGCTGAATACTGGACCCATCCACATCTTACCATAAATCTCATTCCTTCTTTCTAGAAAACACTAAAATAATCTCATTCATTTCTTAATCTCCAATGGGGGACAGACTGCAGTTCATGATGGGTGGTAAATAAGTATTATCTGATATCAACCCAAAAGAATCATGAAAATACTGTATATGCCCTTCACCAAATCAGAGTACATTAACTTTTTTTATTTCAGGTCTGAACAATTGTATTTGTAAGTATGTATTTCTTAATCAGTAAATGATAACCGAGCACTAATAAATGCTTTGCAGATGCACATTATTGTTAAGTGTTACCTGCTTCTTGGTGCAAACTACTCATGAATATGTTAAAAATCATTTTAGCAGACATTTTTGGAAAGTAATAATTCTCCACTATTCAGCATCTCATTTTAGCGAGACAAACGGCTCAAGCGTTGTCCAATCATTCCATTTTAACTCAAAGCAAAACCAGTCGTGGCTCTCAGTGGCAGCTCCAGTGTGTAATTAGTGCTATTCAAGCAGAAGCGTTTAAAGCTGAAGATTCCTTGTTTTACGCAGCATCCACAGCTCCCTAATTGGAAGCAGGGAAGATGTTGCGTTCTTTTGAATGGTAATAAATTAATGAGGGCCCTTCTGTCTGCTTAAACACAGATAATCAACTCAGAGGCTCCTGGGGTCCGGCACACAGCCTCTCACGCGCTGCTCAGCTCTTTGTTTTCTCCAGTGTTTGTAGTGGAAAACACAAGCTGTCCAGTCTGTGCACTTATACACACACACACACACACACACACACACACACACACACACACACACACACACACACACACATACACACACACACATCTCACTTTAACTAGTTACGCTCGATAGAAGCACAGACACACTCGCACACAGTCACGCACACACACACACACACACACACACACACACACACACACACACATAAACACAGGAAGGCAAGGCAAGTTTATTTCACTTACTCTAGGTTGATGCCAGTGTTCCAGAAAACCACACGATGGGGAACCATGTACCACAGAACATTGCAGACTGATAATTAATTTAATGAGACGTACAAAAGTGTTAAAGTTGGAACGCATCTTTTTTGTACATGAATATTTATACTTATTTTATGTATACATTTTCGTAAAACATCGAAAACAAATGCCGTTCAATAAAATAAATATAAACTGTGCTGTATTGTTGTTAAAATGGCGAGCAATAAGGGTCTAAAAGGATTTGATTTCTTACTGAACCGCATCAATTTGTTTAGAATTATATCTTATTGAATTGTCAAATTGACAGTCCCTTGCATCTAGAAACGTATTGTATCGTGTGTCGTACACAGGCAGGCCTGGAAAAGTATTCAGCCCAAATTCTCCATGTGTCTCCTTGTGATCCTGAGTTCCACACATAAACATGTTGAATGAGACGGATTAAAACTTTGAGATGCAATGATGGGCTGGATCAGTCTTTTAGAAAATTGTAATCGATTCAGTTTACTTCTACACCGTCATGTGTCCAGTAAACAAAACATATGTATAGATTTATTGTATACCTTAATGCACATATCTAACTTTAACTTCGTAGTACCATCGCTGCGCTATAACCTGCTACCTGCGCGTGTCGATACGAGACAGGGCATTCCTCAGTTTGAAAATCAGCAAAATATTTGTTGGTGTCAGCAAAACTCTATGAAGCAGATCGATGTAGTTTACGTCTGTAGTAAATAGCACTGAAGTACCCAGGCCCAGCTAGACGGCAGAACCAAACCGAGTAGTTCTTGGGTCTATGTATGGTTTGAGACGATGGCCGCTGTTGTGTTATGCCCAGACACCACAATAAACAAGAGTACATGAAGGTAACACCACATGTCCTCAATGCTGATTAATAGAAAGACTAATATTAAAGGAGCAGTATGTACAAATCTGGCTACAAATGGTACTGCAACCTCTCCCACTCTCCCTGACTCGTGTTGCCAGATATGCAGACGAATCCAGCTGGGACCATAATATCTGAAAAGAGTTTTGTCAACAACAAATGTATAACCGACATCTTTTTCACAACGGCCTCGATAGGAATCATTGTAGATTTCCTTGTTTTGCTTTTTACGATTTGAGAATCATAACAAGACCTGTTTTAGTTCTGCGGCCACATGTTACTTTAGTGAGATTAGCTTGATACGGTGAGCTAGTCTGGATCACAGACTTTCTGATTGGTGAAACGGCGGAGGGCGGGACATCAACATGAAAAAAATAAGATTTAGGGGCTGTAAAACAAATTTTAAAAAATACAAATATCTGCGCTGAGCTACTGTTATTAGTTTAAGAAGTATTGGAAAAGAGCATTGTTCATTAATGTCTTTTGACGGATTAGGGCCATTTAAAGATGGCTCGACATGAATGTATTACATATTGCTAAATTATAACAACGCCAATCTAGGCCCAATCGCCACATTGAGTTTTTGATTTTCTGGAAATTTTAATGTAATGGAAGGAACGATACGAAAGTCCAAATAAATGTATACAAAGCCTGAGACCTGCGAACGAAAACATCTGGCATTCTGTAATCAGTATATCATGACTAATATAAAATAGAATACAATAATATACACTCGTCGTTTGAGAGTGCTTTGATACAAGACCCACACACACACACACACAAATACACACAACAATTGAGTCATATGATACTGGCATCAATTCATTAGAGAGATGCCGCGCTTCACTGGGGATTGGCATTAAGATAGTCAGCCGTGTAGTTCATTCTCTCCATTGCCCTTTAAACCTGATTGATGCTGCCACATTCTGATCCCAAAGCGAACATAAAACAAGAACTGGGTGTTACTCACGAATGACGCCACGCTGATGTCACCCTCCAAACAAAGGGGGAACCCATGACACTCTCACTCTAATGGATTAATGAGGCAATTGTTCGGAAAAAAGACAAAGCAATAAGGCTTTGGTGTTAGACCGAATACGATTTCTAAACACGTCCGATGCAAGAACCTGAGCGCTGCCGAGATCTTTCAAGACGGGTCGAACAAGACGTTTGACATCCGGCGGATACGAAGGAATTTGTTTTCTGGTAAAGTGTTATATGTCACGGTGTGCACTTTTATAGTTGAAGGAAAGCTACAGAAGGAAGCCCACGAGGGACATAAAGCTGTTTCTGAAGAGGTGCATTGGCTCGGAGAGGAGACAAGAGGAGTTAGGGGTTTTGATGTGTGGCTGAAAAGGTCAGGCAGGTTGTTATTGAGATAAGAAACAGATGAAAAGGAAAAGGTCAATTTATCAAGTCCATTTAAAGCCTTTCTGCAATAGCAATGTGTGAACTAAGACTGCATAGAGTTTGTATTCTTGCTTAGACACATACAAGTCTATAAATCATACAATTGACAATAGTTTCTTGAAAATGCCCAGTTTAAATATCTTTCCCCTCAAAGTCAGTATTGTATGTTTTAGGGCTGCACAAATGAATACAATTGCAAACAAATCTAAATAGCTATTTTGAGGGTTGCAATTACTCATTATTAAGGACTGTTATTATTGAAGTTATTTGCAAAAAATAAATAATACACAAATAAGTAAAAACCTCACTTGAGTTTTGGGAAAAGGTGTCATTATTTGAGTATATAGTGAAGATTTGTCAACGCAACAAACATGTATCTTACGCGTTGTTGTCGGCCAGAGGCATTATTTTCTCTTTCCAAATGAGATATAATTTGTACAAGAACAAAAATGTCAAAATGTCAAAACTCAGGTTTGACTTTACAAATATTGTGATCAATGATTGTAATTTAAGCTTGTAAGTTTCTAAATTTTACTACTAAAGTTTGTACTATAGGTTAGAACTCACACATTTTATGCCAGGGGTGTCAAACTCATTTTGGTCCGGGGGCCACATACAACCTAATCTGATCTCAAGTGGGCCGGACCAGGAGATGCTCTACAAAAATATCCAAAAACGGTACAAAGTCCAACTTTTTGTGCACATAAACACATTTATTTAAAACTTCCTTTAAAACACTATCCTTTAATACTCAGTTTTCTGTTACAAACTTAAATGTAACAGTGAGTTTTCCATAGTGCAAATAATGTAGCGTATTTACAATATTACATTGAAAATGGTATTTCACAATATGTATATTAATATTTGTGTGTTAGCTTTGTTTTAAGGCTCATTACAGAGAAAACCTGCTCACAAAGGTAAAGTAGGTAGATAGAAAAAAGCACTTAAACACAGCACCTCAGCTTAACCATCTTCAGTGTGGTAAGGTCCATGGTTATGTTATTATCACATTAACCATCTTCAGTGTGTAAGGTCCATGGTTATGTTATTATCACATTAACCATCTTCAGTGTGGTAAGGTCCATGGTTATGTTATTATCACATTAACCATCTTCAGTGTGGTAAAGTCCATGGTTATGTTATTATCACATTAACCATCTTCAGTGTGTAAGGTCCATGGTTATGTTATTATCACATTAACCATCTTCAGTGTGTAAGGTCCATGGTTATGTTATTATCACATTAACCATCTTCAGTGTGTAAGGTCCATGGTTATGTTATTATCACATTAACCATCTTCAGTGTGGTAAGGTCCATGGTTATGTTATTATCACATTAACCATCTTCAGTGTGGTAAGGTCCATGGTTATGTTATTATCACATTAACCATCTTCAGTGTGTAAGGTCCATGGTTATGTTATTATCACATTAACCATCTTCAGTGTGTAAGGTCCATGGTTATGTTATTATCACATTAACCATCTTCAGTGTGTAAGGTCCATGGTTATGTTATTATCACATTAACCATCTTCAGTGTGTAAGGTCCATGGTTATGTTATTATCACAGAGAAAGCATCAAACTGACCATGATTCAGTTGAAATGAATAAAACAACTTCCATAACCAAAGCAAAGGAAGGTTTCTCACCCATCATCTGTACTTCTTAGCAAGTTTTACTTCCATAACGTGATTCATTCTTAACGACAGCAGCAGTGTCTCTGTGTAAAATACAGTCAAATGTCCAAAAATCATCACCTCCATTTGCAGCTTTGTCACTACACCTGTTTTTACCATCGGTACCAGTCCACACTGTCCAACACACCAGCAACAACAGCAGAACCAGCACCAGCAGCAGCGCTCAAAACTCCTCTGATAGTTTCAGTAACACCACAAATGAATATGTGACATCAGTAACATCAGTCTCTTATCAATGGCAACATGTTGGTAAAAGCGAGTGGTTTCTCAGACCATGTCTGCAGCCTGTGAGAGTTTTAACAACTCTCTCTCACTGTGCGGCTGCGATGCTAATGCTAATGTTGTTAGCACAGGTAGCTTCCCTTTACAGCAGCAGAACTAACCTCTCGCTCTGGGCACAAACAGACTGCTGTGTCTTCAGGGCCAGACAGGTTTATCTTCTGTTTTCTCAATTCTTCGCTCAAAGTGCCGTATTTTTCGCCGAGTCTTGTAGTTTAAGATGTTATTCCTTCAGCACCGCTCTGGTGGAGCCACTACAGACGCACTGGACTCACCCCTGAGCGCGTCGCGGCGCCTCGCGGCGCGGAGCGGCTTTTTAAAATGTAACTTTATTATATTTTTACATAAATGAGCCACGGGCCGTGTCAAATCTCTTGGCGGGCCGGTTCCGGCCCGCGGGCCGTATGAATGACACCCCTGTTTTATGCAAAGTGAGGGAGGTAATCGCTTATACGTGTCTCTTGAAGTTGATATTTTTTATTCTGAACAAAATTACAGGATACCCAAAATGACATTGCAATTGCTACAGTATGTTGTTGAGAAATATCACAATTAGATTTTTTTTTAGATTTTGCCAAAATTGTGCACCTCTAGACACCACACGATTGGAACCCCAGCCCTTAAAACCCCCCCTCATCGTCAACAAGTTAAAATCACAAGTGAATATTTGACTATTTTCACAATACTATGGTGTAAATGTATTGCCAAAACAACACTTGTTTGTACCAATAGCTTCTTAAATAAACACTTAAGCTTCCCCAATCTGGTGTGGAGAAGCAGACAGCATGTGTATGTGCGATCCATGCCAAACGAGACCGAGAAATCTACAATTATACAGTCAGTGAGGCTCGTGGTTACGCAACACACTGCAGTCCTCCATCAAAACAAGGAGGAGAACAGCCGAGGACAGGGGCTATACGATGAGGAGGTAAATACAGCGTCTTTGCAAACAGCCTAAATGGGATTAGATCATCTCAGCATATTTGCGTCTCAATTCAGGCTCCAGGGAACCAGCGGCAGAGAGCACAGACGTCCATTTGTGTTGTAATCAAACATGCTTCTGCTGACAGATCCGGCATCTGGTTAGAAGCTATACAGCCCAGAAATTGTAGCTGGGGGGGGGGCTGGCTGAGACTTTACAAGAAATAAAATGGATTTGTGTTTGGATTTGTACACCCATATGTTTGTTTGGGAATGCAGCAAACAAAATTAATTCTTGTATTGTCAGAGCGAGTGCTGAAAGCCAATGTGATATTTCAGACTAATATTTCCGCTGGACACAAGATCAATCAAGCGATGTACGCCTGGACTCTTCCCCCACCCAATTGTGTGGCTCTTATCAATTTTAATGGCTGAGGGACATCCTTCAAAAACTGTAATGGGACAGGAAGATGGATGGAGGTGTGTGAGGGTAACGGACTGGAGATAGAGGAGAGGATGTGGTGCTGTTAAATGCATGGGACCAACAATTATGTGAGTGTAGTATAGAGAAGAACATACAGTACTTGTATTGCAGTGTGTGCGACATTTCACCGCAATATCCAGTTGAGGTTAAATCCAATCTATGTGCACAGTAGTGGTGGGAATTGACTCAGTATCAGTATTACGTTATTTTGTGCAATTAAATATTGATTTATATAATTATCTGTTTCATTTGTGTTGTCTGTGAGTTTACTCTGGTGTTTACATTTGTGTATTACATTCACAAATTGGCGCTTGATACTGTGTTTTGTTTTTATGTATTCATTCAACAGCCAGTTCAAATGAAAACGGCACTAAAATCCACTTCAGTTAATGTGCAGACCATAATAAACAAGTCTTACTTTCCTTATTTTTTGTATTTCCATTGAATAATATATGGGACAATAGCAATATATCGCAGAATTTAATCGCAATACCTACTGTATCATAACATGTTGAGAATTGCAATAATACTGAAATGTGGCCCAAATATCTCAATACTGTTGAATCGTGACATTTTTGCCAAATCCCACCTCTAATACAGAGTACGTAGTTTATATATAAACACACATGGTATAGCTACCTTCAAAGTGTGTACCATAGCTTCGTACTAAAGTCAGAATCTGTATTCATTGATTATTTAACAGTCAACTATCTCCCCGGGCTGTCAGGAGTTCAGCACCCATGCAATCCTCCCTTGTGTGATTTAATGACCAGGTAATATAGGGATCTTTATAATGGCCGTATTGGTTAGTTGATTGCTGAGAGAGTGGGTGCTTGTCTGCCCTTAGAACCAGTCAATTTGTGCTACAGGGCTACATGATAAGCTGGCTTCTATTGATTTGTAAATACTCCTTATGTTTATGTTCGCTAGACTTTAAAACACGCAACCATTTTCACAGCAATAAGAATAGTTTCTCGGCAGTCGACAAATATTATTCCTTGTTCATGTTACATGCTCTAAATGTGATTGCTCAGACTGTTTGAACGTTTGAACATTTTTAAGGATGTAATTATAATCAATACTCTCAGCAAGAAGGTCCTGGGTTCGAATCCCGGTCGGACCAGGGCCTTTCTGAGTGGAGTTTGCATGTTCTCCCCGTGTCTGCGTAGGTTTCCTCCGGGTACTCCGGTTTCCCCTACCACTAAAAATATGTCCAATACTTCTGGCATGCGCCTCCTGTACTGGCGACCCTACTCCCATCTCTATGTGGAGTGAGAGACAATTGCCCAAAGATTAACAATTGTAAACCGCTTTGAGACTCAGATCTGCAGTGAAAAGGCGGTATATAAATAAAATATTACTAGATTACTTACTAATACTGTGAGAGAGAGATGCTCAGGACACGTCTGGAAATGATTTAATCCTTCATTGCTACTAGGGCCTCTGTCAGGAGCAGTGGTCGCCGTGCGGGTGCTGTACAACGGCGACATGCTCGGCTTGGTCACGACTCCCGGGACTGGAGGATTTTACCAGTTGTACATGTTTTGAGTGGTAGGGGAAACCGGAGCACTTAGGGTAAACCTACACAGACACGAGGAGAGCCTACAAACTCCATTCAACTGATAAATTTTTACAGACCGAGGTCACCCAAAGTCCTTTATAATGTTCAGAGTTCAGATATTGTTCCAATCTCTCCACACACGGTGGTGATGACGGAAGTGAGACGCCGAACACACTGGCGCTTCAAAGCCCCCGACCAAACCATCCATTCACTCACTCCATTCATACATATTGTGCCTATTTTTTTGTGATAGGGGAAACCGGTGCACCCGGAGGAAACGAGAAGAACATGTAAACGCCACTCAGAAAGGCCCTGTTTCGACCAGGATTCGAACTCAGGACCTTTCTTGCTGAGAAGTGTGAGGGCTTTCCACTCAGCCACTGTGTCGGTTAAGGAGTTATATGGGTTCTTAAGATTTGCTGTGGAGTAGGTACTGGTAGGCTATTGTGCAAGCTGAAATTTCGTCCTTGAGTAGCTCTGTAAGCTAAAGCCTAAAACCGGTCTGCACCAGGCTTTCTGGACTTGCCCATCCATGCAGCTGGTAAAGACAGCCCGCCCTTTATTCAGACGGCCTGGCTCTGGTGTTGGCCAGTCAAGCTTCAAATGAGAGCATTTCCATTACACACACTGCTCCGCCTGTGTACGAGACAGAGCTTGTGCAGTCCACAGAGTTCACATGAGCCAGAGGGATCAGTTTAGCATCTTCTCTTCAGATTATCAACCCCTTTTTTTCTCTTCTTGGTAAAACTTTTAAATTGCAACTTTTTTTGGCAAAGCGAGTTGTTATGACTGAACTGTTTGTAGGTTCAGTAAGAGGGAAGTGAGCAAGATGTTTGGTGAAAATAAACAGGACTTTTCCAGACTTAGCAAACAAAAATAAGAAACTCAAACTATATTCAACCATCTCCAGGCATCCTCCTCTCCTCACAGGCATTTAAGGAAATAATCTCTCCGCAAATATTTGAGCAGAAATTTAAGCAAGTAATGCCCCTGCTCCCTGTAGCTCGAAAATAGACGATACAGTATAAAAAATGCACCTCATTGAAGACTAGGAGGAAAGATTCATTTGATCATAAAGTCATCTTCTGATTATCTGCTTTTTTGAAGAGAAGACAGCACAGAGTCTATTCCAAAATGTGCTTTTGGTCTGTTTTATCAATAAAGACTAGCACACAGTTCCAGATTTCTTTGAATATTGTTATTGGTCTAATTACAGATAACCATGAGTCAAAGCCTGTTTAAAGTGATCAAACTTAAGTTTTTTCATAAATCTGATGACACACAATAATGTCTGTCCCAAACTTGAACGTTCACCAAATGCGCGGCTTCTTTGGCCCGTCACATACATTCAGCTCTGTGGTGTAATAACTGAAATGTTCGCTAAGAATGTGTTTTTGTTTGCAGAGCCGCGCTGCGTACGCTGTAGTGTGTACGCTGTAGTGTGTACGCTGTAGTGTGTACGCTGTAGTGTGTACGCTGTAGTCTGTACGCTGTAGTGTGTACGCTGTAGTCTGTACGCTGTAGTGTGTACGCTGTAGTGTGTACGCTGTAGTGTGTACGCTATAGTGTGTACGCTGTGTGGTGTGTACCCTGTAGTGTGTACGCCGTGGTGTGTACGCTGTAGTGTGTACGCTGTGGTGTGTACCCTGTAGTGTGTACGCCGTGGTGTGTACGCTGTAGTGTGTACGCTGCAGTGTGTACGCTGTAGTGTGTACGCTGTGGTGTGTACGCTGTGGTGTGTACGCTGTAGTGTGTACGCTGTAGTGTGTACGCTGTAGTGTGTACGCTGTAGTGTGTACGCTGTGGTGTGTACGCTGCAGTGTGTACGCTGTAGTGTGTACCCTGTAGTGTGTACGCCGTGGTGTGTACGCTGTAGTGTGTACGCTATAGTGTGTACGCTGTGGTGTGTACCCTGTAGTGTGTACGCCGTGGTGTGTACGCTGTAGTGTGTACGCTGTGGTGTGTACCCTGTAGTGTGTACGCCGTGGTGTGTACGCTGTAGTGTGTACGCTGCAGTGTGTACGCTGTAGTGTGTACGCTGTGGTGTGTACGCTGTGGTGTGTACGCTGTAGTGTGTACGCTGTAGTGTGTACGCTGTAGTGTGTACGCTGTGGTGTGTACGCTGCAGTGTGTACGCTGTAGTGTGTACCCTGTAGTGTGTACGCCGTGGTGTGTACGCTGTAGTGTGTACGCTGCAGTGTGTACGCTGTAGTGTGTACGCTGTGGTGTGTACGCTGTGGTGTGTACCCTGTAGTGTGTACGCCGTGGTGTGTACGCTGTAGTGTGTACGCTGTGGTGTGTACCCTGTAGTGTGTACGCTGTGGTGTGTACGCTGTAGTGTGTACGCTGCAGTGTGTACGCCGTGGTGTGTACGCTGTAGTGTGTACGCTGTGGTGTGTACGCTGCAGTGTGTACGCCGTGGTGTGTACGCTGTGGTGTGTACGCTGTAGTGTGTACGCTGCAGTGTGTACGCTGTGGTGTGTACGCTGTAGTGTGTACGCTGTGGTGTGTACGCCGTGGTGTGTACCCTGTAGTGTGTACGCTGCAGTGTGTACGCCGTGGTGTGTACGCTGTAGTGTGTACGCTGTGGTGTGTACCCTGTAGTGTGTACGCTGTGGTGTGTACCCTGTAGTGTGTACGCTGTGGTGTGTACGCTGTAGTGTGTACGCTGCAGTGTGTACGCCGTGGTGTGTACGCTGTAGTGTGTACGCTGTGGTGTGTACGCTGCAGTGTGTACGCCGTGGTGTGTACGCTGTAGTGTGTACGCTGCAGTGTGTACGCTGCGGTGTGTACGCTGTAGTGTGTACGCTGCAGTGTGTACGCTGTGGTGTGTACCCTGTAGTGTGTACGCTGCAGTGTGTACTCCGTGGTGTGTACGCTGTAGTGTGTACGCTGTGGTGTGTACCCTGTAGTGTGTACGCTGTGGTGTGTACGCTGTAGTGTGTACGCTGCAGTGTGTACGCCGTGGTGTGTACGCTGTGGTGTGTACGCTGTAGTGTGTACGCTGCAGTGTGTACGCCGTGGTGTGTACGCCGTGGTGTGTACGCCGTAGTGTGTACGCTGTAGTGTGTACGCTGCAGTGTGTACGCCGTGGTGTGTACGCTGTAGTGTGTACGCTGTGGTGTGTACGCTGTGGTGTGTACGCTGTAGTGTGTACGCTGTGGTGTGTACGCTGCAGTGTGTACGCCGTGGTGTGTACGCTGTAGTGTGTACGCTGTGGTGTTTACGCTGTGGTGTGTACGCTGTGGTGTGTACGCTGTAGTGTGTACGCTATAGTGTGTACGCCGTGGTGTGTACGCTGTAGTGTGTACGCTGTGGTGTGTACGCTGTAGTGTGTACGCTGTGGTGTGTACGCTGTAGTGTGTACGCTGTGGTGTGTACCCTGTAGTGTGTACGCTGTGGTGTGTACGCTGTAGTGTGTACGCTGTGGTGTGTACGCTGTAGTGTGTACGCCGTGGTGTGTATGCTGTGGCTGCGCTCTGGGTGCTCCTCTCTCATTCATATGCATCAGGAGCTTATCAGGGAGCGCCGTGCCTCATTGCACTGGGAACAAACTGCTTTGCATTTATTTCTCCAATGCAGCCAAGCTGATTCTTCTCAATTCCAATAAAAACTTTAAAAACAAAAACAAAATGAAAATATAAAGACCCAAACCATTTATGGAATTCATGTGAAGTCACTTACTACATCCTGACACCCACACTCTTGGGAGTCCCTTTGTTTTCATTTGCTAATAAGGCCACTGTCAAAATCAAATGTATTTTATGAATGCTTGGTTACACCCGGAGACAGCCCCCTGACTTGTAGAATCCCGAGTTGCACAGTGTTCATCAACATCTGCCACCCCGTTAATTAGCCACAGAAAGACACACATCGCTGAGCTGCAATGCACAACAATCGGCACCTCAGGGACACGCAACAGTGTGAATGACACTGAAGACAATCAATGACTATTGAACAGGCTGGATGGATTTAGTCTAGAAAGTTCTTAAAGTCTTTGAAATCATTGATAAAGACAAGACTTTGGAGTGACATGCCATTGTAGAGTAGAGTAGCAGTGAAGTAGTAAGTATACATGAAAGAAAGAACAAAACAGATCAGTTCTTGTACTGGATATGAAAAACATTGGATTAGCAAATAATATAGCTTTCTCCAAAGAACCAGAAGACACTTTCAAAAAATTTGTGGAAAGGTGTCACTCTTCCATGGCAGGCTGTGCCCTTACATGCCGAATTGGTATTAAAGCTCCTCTTTGAAAACATGTAAAAGTCCTTATAACTGTAATCAGAAATGTGTGATGAGGACGAATTTTAAAGATTGGATTCCAGTTCAGACAAGAAAGCAATACGCTATAGAAAACATGGGTTTGAGCAGAGAGAGCCGGGTCGAGAGGTGAGCACGTCCGCATGCATCTTTGCCACTGACAAAGTCCGTTCCTCATAAATCTCACACAGTGTTGGGGTTAGGGCCAAGCTGAGAGTGTCAAAATAGTCTCTCGGTGTGAAGGAAGGAGGAAAAGAAGCCACCGCTGTGAAAGAATTCTGATTCAGACACTGCACACTGAGTTGTTGTGTGTATGTGTGCCCAAGTAAATAGGTTGAGGCTTTCTGATTCATGAATGCCCTTGAGGAATTATGTCCTCAAAGTTAGCCGTATTTAGTTTATTGCAAGCATTGAATCGTTGAAATCACAAACTCGGATTACAAACAAACCCACGCACGGCCATTCCTTCACAGATCATGTCCTTGCATTAAACTACAGAGATTTTGTTTTAGACTCACACAGTGGCACTCACATTTTTCACCCACCATGGCCTACGTAAATCATTGGCCACACAAGTGCAACTAGGATAAATAGAAGACTAATGACTAACCAAGACAGACTTAAATTAGAACCATTACATAGTTCGTGGAATTCGTGGATTTTGAAGCAATGTCAAAGGACTTCAGAACATACCAACATTGTTCTTTTTCTACCTGAGATGTTGCTGCAGCACAGTGTTCATGGTTTTGTACTGGACCAGACCAGAGCAGAGAGGATTTATGGTCCGAACCAAGAGGATCAGCCAAAAATCCACAGGAGGAATTCTAACTTATTGAAAAATGCTAATGAAGCATTCAGCATTTTACTTTGGACTAGAGCAGAGAAAATGGTCCAAACCAAGCGGCTACTCCACCCATGCTTCTGTGACCTGAAGGGCTGTTGCATTTTATTATTACTATTGTTAGCTTTTTGGGAAATCAATTTAAATGTTTTGTTTGTGTGGATGGATGTGTTTTTTCTGCTGCTGGACACCTGAATTTCTTTTACGGGGATCAATAAAGTATCTATCTATCTATCTATAAAAGAAACTGATTGAGAACAGAACCTGAGGTAGCAACGGTCTGAGAATGAGCCAAAAAGAAACAGGAGATATATTAAAGAGATTGACTTTGAGTTGTTTACCATGGTACAATATCAAAAAACAGACCTGCAGTTTTATTTAGATCCATTCAAGCTAATTTGAGGATCTTCTGCCACAAAAATATAACTCCGTCCCTTCTAGAACCACTATGGCATCACAGTTGGACCTTTTTTCAAACAAAATCCATTTTGGAAATTTCTCAGGTGAAATGACTATTTACTATTGCAGGTCTGAGTTTGCGAGAATTTTATGCATTTGTAAAAAGAAATTCAATTCAAACCAATTCAACTCTGCCCTATTGGTGGTGACATTTATTTAATCCATCACACTTATTTCACCATATTTTTTTTACTTAAATTATTTATTCACAGTCTTAAACATTAAATGACTAAGTAAGTAGTCTCATTATCCACATTAATTATGAAAAATAAGTTGCAAGACACTTAACCCCACTTTGCCTGAAGCCCCACTGAAAGATCTCAGCTCCTGTGGACTCACCACCTGCAGGAGGATCAGTGAGGGACTGGTGCTTAGTGTATTGGGTGCAGCTCTGACTGCCACCCCCCCAACCCAGAAATGGATTAAGGGGAAGAAAATGGATGGATGGAAGTTGCAATATAACTAATGTGAGGTAGCAATGGTCTGACTGTGAGTAAAAATCTTGATATTAACAGAACATTTCACTTTACTTTCAATCATTGAAACTGCATTTGGTGACTGACAAGACCAGCATGACATGAGCGATATCAGACAGGGATAGTAATAAATGTAATAAAATACTAATTCTAGTTCTGTGTTAATTCCATCACTTCCTAACTGCCTTTTTCACCCACCCTCCCTATTTTCCCCCTAACCACTGTACTTTAATAAGCCTCAATTCCCACTCCTGTCCTTATCCTCCACGCTCCATCCCCTTCGCACTGGCCTCCCACTGCGCGCCTCTGTCCGTGGTGCTGATGCAGCAGCCAGCTTCATTGGGTGGACAGGGCAGACGGGCTGCGGAGCTTTTGTCAACGTGAGTGCGCCCTCGAGACTGGCCCCCTCGGCGAGTGCTGATCCCCTCAGTTAAACCCATAACAGGACTTAAGTACGCCTTAACAATTCATGCAGGGAGAGTAAAAGCAAAGGTAAGAGCGAGAGACAGCACAATTTTTATGAGCCCTTTGAGAGCCTTACGGCAACATATTCATTCTTTTGTTTTCCAGTTACACAACTTTAGTCTAACAGAGAGAAGCTGAAACTCGGCCAATGAGGTCGTTGGGTGAATGGGCAAAGTCAGTCCAGGATATTATGCACAAACACAAAATACTTTTAAGCCTGACATATTTCCACCCAAACCTTGATTATGATTATGATTGATTTTCTTTTCTATTCAAGTAAAATCTAAAACAGTACATGATGCAATTGGCACACTAAGTCACAATAACAGTTTGATGGACGATATTTTGATACGAAAATGATTGTGATAAACGGTAATATCAGAATTACTTAATGCCACAAGTGCTAGTACAATACCTGTAAAGCAAGTTTTGTACGAGTCAATTTCATTAAAAAAGCATGAGTTATGAAACAGACAAAGTAACATTTAATCATATTGAACCACCAACAGCAAAAGCCTCATTGTTTTACATCCACTTCCAAATAAAATGTCCGCACGATAAATATTGAGACCCAAAATATATCAGGTATTGAATCGATACAGTAACTATGGCATGCAACAATATACAGCATTTCTCTACAGATTAAACATAAGAATTTGTATGAACCTGCGCCTGCTTGCTCCATGCAAAAACCGCCTCAAAAAGTAAGGACTTCAAATGTTCTTTTAATAGAAAAAAACATCACAATTTCCACTTGCTTTGTTCAGAACGGTTGAAGGCAATAGCCCCAAACAGGCAGTGGTTAACCCAGTCTTGTTGCCGCCCCCGCTGTCTCTGATGCCTCTCCTCACAAGGGTAAAGCAGAGACATTTCACGTCTAATGAATGCACGGGACGCTTGTATAAAACAGTTAATGAGGCTGTGAGCAGAGCACCGTGAAGTGTAGGTAGCGGCGTGTGCGACGGGGGAACGCACGACTTCCAGGAGACTTACGGTTATTAGGCTGTCACAGGGAGAAGGTTGATGAGTGGAGCGGGGCACGGCCAGTGTACGGGGGACTCATAATGTTTGTTTTGTATTTTGAACCTTCCGCCATGAGGGAAACAAAGAATAATAGCATTGCGTGAGTGTTAACGTACATCTGTGATAGACAATCGTATATGTGTTGTTATAACTGCAAAGGTTCATTTGATTTGAGCTGATATAAAGGGTTTTGTGTCAGGAAGAACTGGGAGGATTGTCAAATATGACATTGACGTAAATAAGCTATAGTAAGAATGAAATTGCCACACAAAAACCTAATTATTCATGTATAGTAGTCTATTGCCTTCCATTGTGTTGACAGCTGCTGAGTGAGAATCAGGTCGAAATTGTCCGATAACATTGCAACCACTCTCTCACAGATTGCCACCTTCCAACATTGCAGACTTGAGAGAATAAATGGTGCTGCTGAGAAAGGTAAGCACACCTGAGAACTGTAATAAATTAGGGCTAAATATAAAAGAGCTCAGGTGTGGAGGTGGAGGTGGTTGAAGCCCATAAAAAGTTGCTCTCTCAGCAACGAGCTCCCGCAGACGAACAGCCTCTTCGATCCGGCTCGACACAGAACTATCCATTCCTCCCAAATTTCCCGTCTGTTAAAGCATGAAAGGCAAACACGCAACTTCCCAATTATAAAAAAAAAAAACATCCCTCATTGTTGATCATTTATGCCAACGCAGCAGTGACTCACAAAAGACTCCGAGGGGTTCGCTGAAATTGCTCTCTCGTGACTACGGCCAGGACTAATCGCAAGAACGAAAACAAGTATGTGTTATCTTTGGCAACGAATGAGAAGATTTTAAGTGAAGACAAAGGGTGCCATAGACGACATTGACAATGGGATTCAATTTGGACTAAAATCAACCAAAACAATTCTAAACTGGTCTATAGCAGGGACAAGTGTGATCGCACCCAAAACAAAGACATGAGCCAAAACAAACCAAACCAGTACTTAAACACGCATAAACCCACAAGATGACAAGAAATAGCAAAGTATTAGTGCAAGATTAAGAACTTGCTCAATTCAACTCAGTGTATTCTTGTACCGCCCTAAATCACAACATTAGGTATCTCTGAGGACTTTCCAAAACCGTTGAAATCGCCAACACAAATCAGAGACTAAAACAGTTCAAACACAAGAAATGGAATGATAAAAGCCACATAGAGCCATTGGTCCTTAAGGGGTAGATTACCAATGTTGATAAATGTCCATAAATGCTCAATCAGTAAACAGGCTCAAGATCAAAAATCGCCTTAGAGCCAGTGTCGCTCACCTGTGCAATCTCATACAGCAGCTTGTAGTGTTCCTCGCGCTTCTGTAAAGTGCACAGATTGCAGCCCATTATAGTCGCTGTGGAGACGTCCAAATCTCTCTTCACCCTCCGCTGTGCTTCTCATGGGCCAGTCCTCCTTCGCCAGCGTGTCCCATTCATTCACGCAGAGGGATTGGAGAGAGTGCGGAGTGAGTGCGGAGGACGTGGAGGTCGTCAGCAGCAGCAGCAGCAGCAGCAGCAGCAGCAGCAGCAGTACTGTTATCTCCGGCGCTCTCTGCCGCGCTCTGTCTTTTTCACACGCGCCGGAGTTGTGGCTCAGAGACACTCCCCCTCTCTGCCAATGACTACACCAGGAGCGCCTGCATGGTGAGGAGAAGGGGCGCTTGGATATTTATGAGGTGGGAGGGGCGGGAGGCCGAGCCAGAGACAGAGAAAACGACAGACGGAGCGAGCTGGACTTTTACAGGCTGGACTTTTTTATAGCGGTGGGACATTATTGTATATATAAAAATGGATCCAAATAGTGTAGAAGCAGATCACACTAGCGATTAGGTATTTCAAAAGTATAACAAGAACATTTATTAATTAATTAAGAGTTCTTTTACTGATGGCTCTCTTCTTTATTATTGCTTGCACACAATATTTAAGTGAAACATGAAACACCGTCAAACTAAAAATAAGCATAAAATACAATTAGTAACACAAAACACTAAAATAATGCACTTACGCATATTACACACACATATACACATACCTCGCTGCCTCACTCACACTTCAGAGGTAGAGTTATGACCTTGTCAAATGTTCTCTTAATAGCAAACTTTTACCATACACGACACTTGACATGCGGACTTGCGTAACTCAATTAGTGTCACAGAAACGGGTAACAAAACAAAGGATCCTACCCAAGGATTTTAAAAATAAATCAATAATTTCACAAATAATTCTGAAAAAAAAAAAAAAAGTATGGCAGTAAAAGTCTGGATACTAGTTTTAGAAAGTAAAGAGGACAATAGGTGAAATTTCTTGAGCAAACTATAAAAGAAAAAGTGTAGAAAACCCCTGACCTCATAAAAGTCTTATTTTGAGTTAAATATGACGGGTTATTTTCCAAAAAGAGAATTTATAAATGATCTAGAATCAAAACAGACTTTGAAATGTACTATTGACAACACTATCTTTTTCAGCAATACAAATGTAAACAAGTGGGACATTTATGGTTATTCAATGAATTGTCCATTTTTATTTTGTTGGGATTTCTTAGAAGTTTCATAAAATATTTATGTTAAAACTCTAAAAAGGTTGGCATAATGCAACTCTGGTTATACCACTGCAACATGTCACTAAATGAAATGCAAAATCAAAGCTGGGGTAGATAACTTAAACCATAAACATGAAACACAGTCATATAATTCATTTAACCAGTTCTTTTAGCTCCCATGTCTCTATCACTAGTTTTCACATACAAACCATCTTTTCTCAGACAGAAACGTGCAGTAACAGTTTAGCAACCGGAAACCAGACGAGATGAGCCCTCATCATCTGCTCCTGGGCATCCCTCCTCCAGGGACTTTATAATCCCATTTTCTGGACTTTAATCTAGCTCTACAGCCTGAAGGCAAACCAAACAGAGCCTTGATCACACACGCTCACACTGCTCCATGATTGTACACATCCTCCACCTTTGTCTCCTCTGCCCTCACCACCGCTGGAGCATCCTCAAGAATCCCACAACAAGTGAGTTTGCGACTGTTGCCAGGCAATATCCCATCCTGGTGTTCCTCACTAAAGTATCTATTTCACATCAAAGGTTCTTGATGCTTGATTGCTGTGCACAGTGCAATATAACGTTTGATGGGCAGGGAAGCTCAGTCTTCTGAAATAGAGCATTTTCAAGCTGCACTCAAATCCAGCAAATTGAAAAAAAAAAAAAAAACCGTCAACCTCAAAACAGTTGCACTCACATCGTTCCGGAAACATACTGTAATATACTATTCAACTTCCTTCCCATAGTTCTACATTTACCGAGCAGAATATGGTTTTAATGATTCATTCTGCAAGAATACAAAGGCAGGCGGAATCATGGGAAATGGGCAGTTGTTAGCGCTCGTGGTTCACAACAAGGAGGTCCAGGGTTCCACATCCAGGCATTTCCGGAGTTTGCATGTTCTCCCTATTTCTGCGTAGGTTTGCTCCAGGTCCTCCGGTTTCCCCTACCACTAAAAACATGTACATGCGCCTCCTGTACTGACCCCGCTCCCATCTCTGCTTGGAGTGAGTGACAAAATGACTAAAAATCAACAAATTGTGAAAGTGTTTTGTGACTCTGCTCTGTGAAAGGCGCTATATAAAAAAATATTTCTGAAATCCAGTGCAAACAGGATAACAGCTCACAGCAGAAGACATCCGAAGACCATGTATTGAAAAGATACTGAGTTCAGATACTGTTTTAATGATTATTTTGGTAAGTGGTGGCTCTAGTGCAGGGGTCGGCAACCCGCGGATCTAGAGCTGCATGCGGCTCTTTAGTCCTCCTCGAGTGGCTCCTGGAGTGTGAGGGGTATATTTTATTTCTAGTTATCCTATGACGCGGACGCTGCTGTGAACAGTTTTGTTGCTACACGAGGAACAATGAAGCGCTAAACACCGTTCACGGGGATTTTGTGAAGGATTAATTCATCAAAAAGTCATAGCACCTATTTTCAGACTTCAAATACCTCTGCAAAGACTGTGAAAGAAAAAGTGAAAACACACATTTGATAATCATGAATGCTTATTACGTATTCGTAGCCTTTACTTTGTCATTTAGATATTAGGCTAATATAGCTAATACATATTGAAGCCTGTGTTACCTTCATATAAGCCTTATAACAAGGCTGTTTTTGTTTTTTTGCGGCTCCAGACGGATGTTGTTTTTAGTTTTTTTGTCAAATATGGATCTTTGAACCTTTTGGGTTCCCGACCCCTGCTCTAGTAAGACTAAAGAATCTTCTGAGTGGCCTGTACCCACACTAACAGTAAGAAGGTTGCTGGTTCAATCCCTGGGCTAGACTGGTTCATTTAGTGTACAGGATTTGAATGTTTCCTCCACTCTGGTTTACATCATAAACTCAAAACACCCACAGATGAGTCCCCATTAGTGAAACATTTCTAAATACTATGGATGTAAAAGAGACAAAAACTGCTTTGAGGACAGAATCCAAATGTTTGCCTCACAGAAGGATGAAGCCATCCGATAGGAGAGCCTTAACCATCAGCAGTAGTGGACTCACTGACCCCTAAAGGTTAAGATGCTCATTGGTCAGCCAAATGGACTCTCATCATCATCTATGGAGCATGACTGATACAGCAGCTCGTCCTGTGACTCCTGATGGGACAGAGGGAGTGAAGGATGCGCTCAGAGGAGAGCATCAAACAGTGATAAAAGCCAGCTCCGGCTGCTTTATGGCCCCAGCTTTTACTGCGTGATAGACTGGATTTACCTCATGCTCATTTTCAACGGACCTTAAGGCAACAACGACACGTTATATCAAGTCATTCGACAAAGATTTGTTTTCCCAGATTAGGGAAAGATCAAGGTTTTAAAATAATGAATAAAGTTTGTTTACTTAAGGGTCGGCATGTAGTTACAATAAAAAGTGGGCTACACCAGATTTAGCATCATGCTACTTTCCATCTGTAGTCCTCAATTAAGATGAGATCGATTTTATTGATCTTACAGCGGAGAAATGTACATGACACATTTGGCATAAATAGAATCACTCAGGTTGTGCAAAAGACAAACGAAATGTTAAAAAGTGAAAAGATAGTGTCTTTCGCACAAGATATATTATGTACAAATTAAATTAAAGTGACTACAGCAGTGCGAGTTTGCTGTTCTAATTAACTGTGTGGATTTCAGACTCCAGTCTTAAGTAATACATTTGAAAAAGAATTCATGTATTAAACATTTTATACAAGATCGAGCTTCACAAAGACAGGGACAAAAACAACATTGACATGATTAATCTTGAGTTTACTCTTAAAATAGGTTAGAGTTGGAGCACATTTGATAGTGGCAGGCAAAGTGTTCCATTTACAAGGAGCATAAGCAGTTTGGCGCTTTGCAGCCGCAGCTGCCCCACTGTGGCACCTGGGGTTGTCCACCTGCATGAAATAATCACACACACTGCTCCACCCCTTTCCCACTGCCCTTTGCTGCACCACACTGCGGGATCTGGCTTTCCCATGGGACCACCTGCCTGTGGCAGGAAGATCCCATCAGACCTCTGAAGCTAAGCAGGACAAGGCCTGGTTTGTGATGGGAGACCTCTGGGAACAGCAGGTGGCACATTGGGTGGCTGTGTCTTTATACAAGAAACAACAACAAGGTTTCAATCAATTGTAAGGTTAAACTGAGGATAGGGCCGAGCCTGTCCGCTCTGTTTACCATTGACCAAATGGAGAGATACAACTTCAAAGGAACCATGGGGTTCAACCACAGGAGCAGATATCCATCATGAGGATTACAGACGCCAGACGGACCCATAAAACAGCGGGATACCCATCTGGTGCCTTTTTCATGTCAACAGAGAATCTGATACGAATCAGCATTGTCACAATGCATTCCACGGACCAAGGGGTCCACCCGCGGCCCTCTGGCGCCCCCCAGTGGATACTGGACGCCATCACACCCAAGGCGGACACTCAAAGGACATTATTCGGTGATATTATGATTGATAACCGTTACAGACCTCACATGTGTGTATCAATGTCAAAGTAATGAAATACGGTGTGTGTTTGTACATGTGTTATGATCATTTGCATCAATCCGATGTGTTTCCTTTGCAAAATGTCTGTTGTGAAGGGGTCTGTCCACAGAGAGGGGAGGCATGGACACGCCTCCCCTGGGGAAGTCAATATAAGCACCCACAAGCCATTGTACTTTCTCTTGTTTCCCCCGAATTCATCATAACAACTATCCCGTTTGGTACGTGTCCCCTACACGGCCTACGCCCGCCACCATCTCGGGCCTGTACATCCACGAGGACAGCAACCACTCTCGCTGTCGGAGACGAGGACCTTCTATCGCCACTTTCGGGCTCCTTGGACCACCCCACCACAACGCTATTCTAGACCGTGTCGTGTGTGGAACCCACGCCTGGACCCGACCTGCCGGCTTCCTCCTGCTCCCTGTTCGAACAAAGACCACGTGGACGAGACATCGCCTCCATCCTATTCTTCATTCTCATCCTCCCATCTCCATCTCCATCCTCCTCTTTCCATCAAACATCTCCTCTACGCTCCTCCAAAGTAAGACTGTTCCTTGTTAAATGTGCAATTTGAATGAAATGTGTACGACTCCTACCTAAATGTGACCAGAAATCCCTTTTCGTTATATTTTTACCTTCATTTTGTAATCAATAAACCTCTTTCCTTTAACTCAATCCTATCAGAGTCGTGTTGTTAGATTTCGGAATATCCCTGGCAGATTTTCGTACTCAACCCATTAGATTCATAAGACTGATATCGAGGCAAATACCCTGGTTCTGTTGTAGACTCTCAACCGTCTGCTGGTGCCCAAAATAAATAAGACAGATCCATTGGTGGAACGGCGAGTTCCTAATCCGGAGACTAGCCGCTCCACACTACTAAATTTATAACATAATCAGCAATATAAGTAGTTACCCTACACAATCAATCAATCAATTTTAGAAAAAAGTGGATTTGACCAGCTAAAGCACTTTAGCTGGTCAAATCAAAGGCTGTGTAGACTTTAATGCCACATAAGTCCCAATTAACTGGAACTGGATCCCTCTGTTCACCGTTATCCAGAGTTGACCAAGTCAGTGCGAGTGTTCGCCATGAGGCCCAAGTCCTTCAATCAATCCTTCTAAACGTTTATGTCCTTCCATAGACCAACAGCGCTGGGACACAGAGTTGACTACAACCCTGGTCAACTCACGGAAACTCTCCTTGTTTTCCGCGGAAAGCCGCTCGTAAATCTTTCGAGTGGACATTCCTCTGACAGTGCGATAGATCAGGCCAACTCCAAATCTAATCAGGAGGAACCCTGCTTCCTTGCTCCTGTCTGTCTGCCCCAGGGCAACTATGGCTACTGTTGTAGTTTATCACCACTGTGTCTGAAGTGAAAGAATATGTAAGAAAATGTATGTATATATCCAAACACAGATGTGCAGTTTCTTTTTAAGCAATAGCAAACACAAAAACTGCATTATTCTGTTCACAAAGCATAGTCTTTACAGTATTATATAAGAGCTCATGACGGAGGGCTAGGCCTCCATAAGATGCTGTGCCTTCTCCTTTTGACTTGTAAAGTTGTGCAAACACAACAATGTATGCAGCCCAAATAAAATCACGTAAAAAAGAATAGCACCAAGTGAAGCGTCTTTGAGTGTCCAAAAAAACCAAGGCATCGTTATTCAGTAAAAAGTCAACTCCAAAAAGATTTTCTTCTACACACTGTACACAAAGTTTGACAAAGAAGCAGCGTCTGATTTCAAGCACAATATTTGTGTTATTATTGTTTTTGTCTTTAGAGATTAGAGTTGACGCTAAAGCCATTGGCAAAATATTATACTATGAAAAAAGAAAAGCTACTTTTCAAAGAACCAACTTATTATTGTAGCGCTGAATGTCAACCATTATCCTGCTTCTGTTTTTGATTAAACACACCCTGAGAATAACTGTCCTCAGCTTTATCATCTGTATACACGATTTATTTTCTAAGTAAATACAAAGTGAACAAAAGTTAGAATGGAACCCTGTGGGACTCTTATGCATTATGAGATAAAAATATGTAATAGAAATATTTCCCACTCTTCTTGTGGTTCTGGTTTAAATGGCAACGTTAAAAGCAACTTAATAACGTGTCTAAAATCCAAGACCACAAACAGATCGTCAATGGTTACTTCACAGAGGAGATTGAGGGTTAATCGATTGGCCGTAGTCTGATAGTAAACTCGGCCTGCAGCCTCGATAAAGCATTTATCTCCGGACCTTAAGGATATTTTATAGCATCATCTCTGTCCTTTTGACTTTGCCCGTGTCTTTGCCACTTGTCCACCGGTCATTTATCAAACAAGCGCCCTTTGCCTGCTCAGGTAGAAACAGCTCCTCAATCCTACTCTTCCTTTCTGCTAATGGGACTCACACCTGGAGCATGGAGGAGACATTTTTTCCTTTGTGTCATACATGTATTTGAAGGTTTTTTAATTGCATTTCTGACAAACCGATAACTGAACAGCTCTGGCTCTGACCTCCAAGCCAAGTTTATAGGTTGAAATTGCTGTATATTTTTCCTCTGGGCTACAAAAGGACTTGACTAAATGTGTGGCGCATTGCAACAACATAGTTACTGTTCTGTCAATATCAAATATGAAATCCTAATCAGTGCCCACAAAGTCGCTTTGTATTGATTTCATGTCTTGGGATAAAGACCGCTGTCTGTCATTTACTACACCGCAGAAGTTGGATCAATTTGATATTTCACTGCATCCTTGTCAATGGTCCAACAGGGCATAAGAAAGTCTTTTCCATCTGCGTTGTATAGATCTACTATTTTAGAGAAGGTTGGTGGATGTGAAGGGTGAGAGGAAAGAACCATGGAGCTGCTTTGACAAAATCACAATTGTGCGAGGAATTTATTAATTTATGTAAACCAAAAGGCGGAACAATGCTTAATAATTTCAACAGGATCAGGCTTTCTGTAAGAGTTGTCATTGCAGATTTCCAGTTTTAAAAAATCAAATCTAAATAGTTCTAAATGTAAGAATTTCCAATGAGTTTAACACAGGATTTTACAGATCCATTACCAGAAGTATTTTGGCCGTACACAGAGATTGTTTTCATGTTTAATTACTATATCTCCAATGTACAGATGTAAACATACTGGGGCTAACATGCTAACATATAACTACATATTGCTTGCATTAAAATACACAGTACTTTATCCTTGCCTCTTATTTTGCCAAATGTAATTTTTTTATACTTCTTTATTACTATTATGCTAAAGATAGAGATTTTATACCTTTTCTTTGATGCTAGACTTAGAGATTTTGTTTTATCTTAATTAGCATAATCCTTGTTCACTGTTGTGTAACGTATGATGCAACACTGAAATTTCCCCGCTGTGGGACGAATAAAGTATCTCTTAATCTTAATCTAATGTAATGACATTGACAAAGAATGGGATCAGACCAGTATTGGTATCGGCACACACTTACGAGGCCAAATATTGGTAGTGGACCCAAACATTTTTATTTTCATTTTGTAACAACCCTACAAAAAACTTTCCCTGATATATTGGTTGATTTATGTTATTATATAAAGACATTTCCCCACCACGGGACATATAAAGGTTATCTCATCTTATTGCCAAAACAGCCAGAAACAAGAATGTGTACTCGGAGCGTGCATACCCCGCCAAGGCCATGGATCGTGCCAAAAATCTTCCTACCATCACAAAATTTCAGCTCTATCCATCCAGTGGTTTTTGCACCATCCTGCCAGAGGACAAACCCACACAGACCTTCTCTTTCACCCCTTGGCGGCGAAACTATAAATGAAAAAATATGATCAAGGCAAGTGTATTTATCATTTTTGAGAAAGACTCTGTGATCTGATACAACCGCTCACACAGGACCCCGTTTCCCACACTTGCGTAAGACTATACACGGTAACCTTGACAACAAACAGCAGAGTATCGTAAAGCGCTGGAGCTTTAATCAGGCAGTTATGATGTGATTACTGATCTAAGACAAGAGTCCCAGCAGTGAGCTTGGACTACATCTGCCGTTTCACGTGCTCTTAACGTGAAAGATGTTACAGTGGACATATACGGTCACCCTGCTGTTTCTCCTGGTGATCTGGCAACCACGTCGGGAATCGCATCGGGCCAGAAAGAGAGAGAGAGACAGATTAAATGAAAGTATTTTATGAATGACTCACTCTGAGGTTCTCTGACAGCCCTGACAGCACTCGTTCCACAGGTGTAGCTTCAAAAGACACTGCGTCCTGGTCGTGGGAAGCTTACCCAAACACCTCTCTCAATGACAATCAATTATTAAAAGGTTCAACTCTTTAATGTATGCGGGAACCAGACCAGACCTAGATATAGATATAAATAGCACGGCGTAAGGCTGCTTTATATGGTAACGTATGCAGTGTAGCTCAACATGGAATAAGAGCAGTTGAGCCTTTGACATGGTATTCTTACTTAAAGCTGTATAGATACTGTATGTACAATGTATTTTGGGATTGAAATGGATTCATCTATCAAAAGAATAATTGGCCAACTAATTGATATGTACAATCAAAATGTTGTGGCAAAAAAATCAGATATTATGTAAGCAAAAAATTAAGTTTTTTCCTTTGGCTGTCAGACTGTACAACAGACCTGGATGAGTCTTCTGCTGCTGGACACCTGAAAAAGCTCCAAAGGGGGCTCAACAAAGTATCTATCTATCTATCTATTACAATGCATTGTTTTAACATAGGGAGAAGGGGTGGGATTTAATAATCTTTGACTTATTTCTACTCCTTTTGAAAGTAAAGTCTTGTTGAGCCTTTGTCTTGTATTTATTGTTTATTTTTTGTTCTTGTTCTGTTGGTTTTAATCTATGTTAAAATAAACTTTCATTCATTTAATCATTCAATTCATTACTATTTGACCCTTCAAGTAGGGTGGTCCTCTCTCTTTCACTTCTGTTTGAAAAATATTATCAAAATATATGAGGCCAAAAACACATGCATTTGAAAACTAGTGATTGTGGGCAAGGAATAATATATCTATGTATTTTTTTTACATTTTTTACATTATTCATTTTTGGTTGTGGTTTGAAAGTTAGAAGCCCCATACAATTTTCATAATAAGCTAATTACTACCCCCAATAAACTATAAATCATTCAAAAATGAATCACTTATTACTAACGTGGGGAGAGCAAGCTGAATATCAAACACATTTCAACTCATGATTCAATAATAGCTAATAAATCCATGTCAACACATTGGCTAGCTGTAGTATAACAAGCACCCATGTTTTTTTTTTATTTATTTTTTATAACATATATATTCAATCCTAACCTTTACAAATCTAATTACCACACCAGACGAGCAGCAAACCCAAAGTTGAAAAATTATGCTTTGGCTTGAATTGCGTAGCCTTGTGAAAGAGGCTTCATGTGTCAAGCAGGCAACATAGGCTCTGTCAGGTGAACGCATGTAAGAAGCAGTGACCTTTTCAGCAATACTCAGCTTAAAGAAGATTGAGAGATTGGCAACTAAAGTGTAAACATTTTTTATTTATTTATGCATTCACCTCTGAAGCTCAGGCATTGGCATAATAGAACTTATAACGCCAAAGCTTGTTCATAGACTATGTCACAATGATAACTTTCATTGAGAGAAAAAAAATACAGCTTTCATTGCTTTGTAATTGTTTTGTTTATAGCAGCGATGTCCAACAACCTTTTTCGTGCCATAGACCGGTTATCAGCGCAGACCGGAATCCCAGTCCCAGCCCATGGCAGAAGATTTTTTTGTTTCTGTTGTTTGTTCATTACAGCATGACGCATACATGCACAATGGGTATATTTCTTCACACTGACAGTATCTACAACGTGGCCGAATGTGCTCAAGATATTCTGACCTGGTTCTGAGCATTAACGTGGGAAGAAAAGTCCACCACACAGTCCACAAGTACAATACAATACCATACCATTTATTATTGTATAGCCCTAAATCACAAAAGCAGTCATCTCAGAGGACTTAGCAAAACCACTGAAATCACCACCACAGATCAGAGAATCAACAGTTAAAACACAAAATATACACATATGAGAGACCATAGGGAGAGACCAATGTCTATGAATGTTGATTAATGTCCATACATGTTGAAGAACTTTAGAGAGTCCTGGATCATCACCACAGTCCTTCTTGTTAGACACTATGCATCGGCAAGGAAAAACTCTATAACCCAGTGGGAGAAAAGTGAGAAACTTCAGGGAGATCCACATTGAGAGAGGGATCCGCTCCACACGGACAGATGGGCCATAGATCCAGGACCTAAGCTACAGAACGAGGACCAAGGCCAAGCAGCGGTTGCAGAACGTGGACAGGTCCGATGTAGGACTGAAGCATTCCCAGACGAGTTTCAACAACACTTCCTATGATAAAACAAACATCAAAATACCATTTATCATCAACAGCGTGTGATTTTTTCTTTTCTGTTCTCTTACCGTGGCAGTGAGGTTGGACTCGGAACCACGTCTTCCTTATTATTAAAATGTCTCAATGGGCTTCTTTTATCTTTCAGAACTTCCCTATGAAGCAGCAGACTTTTGGATTAAACAAAAAAACTCCAGGTAATAAGAATAGACAATCAACAAACGTGTGTTGAATTTTTCTTGATGCATAACAAAAATTTTGCTTTTTGTCATTTGTCATTTTTGTCGTCTTTATTATTCCATTTCTTGGTTGGGGGGGGGGGGGGATGCTTATTTTGGGGGGACTTGCTTTATTGTGACATCAGAATCAGAGTCAGAATCAGAATCCTTTTATTGCCATGTGAGTACAGGAAGTCACAAACTAGGAAATTGCATTATCTCTCGGTGCAAACAAGTTAAAGCAGAATAAAAACAAGAAGGCATAAATAAATAAAAATCTAAAATATTATACATATTCGGCAAATGGAAATACATTGGTTTAGGTTCAGTAATGCCACACTTCCCAACACCAACTGGATCAATGCTTCAAACTCAGTCAGAATTATCAACGGTCATTTGTTAAGTCAAGCTAACAACACACGGCAGCATGTACAACAGCATGTCATTGATCACAGACCCCTCACTCTGCAGCTCGGCTCCTGTCAATAGCTGCTCAATACCACTTTGAATGTGGATGAAAGTTTTGCGCTTCAGAAGAGACAGGCAGCAGGATCTATCGGGACAATAATCTCAGAGGGCGAACGGTACGGCTCCCCAAGAACATGTCCACGATCATCTATTCACAAGCTTCAATAATGATTCTGACACAAACTGCGGCCGCTGCATTGTGTGTGTGTGTGTGTGTGTGCGCATGTGTGTGAGACTGCACGGTGTGTAGTGTATACTCTGTCCCATTCACATATTTGCCCTGTGACCGCGTGCACCCACGGCCGACTAGTCCTGGTCACTCTTCAAAACATTTAGGTCGCCAAATTAAACATTGCTATTTCTTAAAACTAGAATTTTGAACTAGCCTTAACTAAACATATATTTTTTATACATATTATTTAATGTGCTTTTTTTTCTTATTAAAATGAAAATAAACCTTTTAAAACTTTCATGGCATTTGTCTCTTTTTAATGTAGGGTGAGAAAAGTCGATATCACACATAACTTGAGTTATGTATTTGATATCGGAGAATTGGATCAAAAACAAGCGTGTAGTAAATAAAATAATTCATAATAGCAATATTTCGGGGCACCAGTGAATTAAATCACAACTGATAACGTGTGTTCGACGTCACGTTATTTATTAATTGGCTCATTTATTGATTCAGTAATCATTTGAGTAATTCATTATTCAATTAGCTAGTTACTAGTCCAATTCTATTCAATAGAATCTGAAGATATGAATACTTTCACAAATCAGTGACCCAATTTATGGAGTTAAATCAGTACAAATATCGCTTTCAGACAAAGATGGTTTTGTAGATTTAATGCAGTATATACAGATTAGATATGAAATATGCAAATTGTCAAGAATAACATGAAGGAAACGTTGATTGCGAGATACATGGTTAAAATGCTATGGCTAAGGTGAGCTAGTCTAAAGCAAAGCCTTTGTCCCTGAATGGGTTGGAAGGCCGAGAGATTAAGAGTTCTTAGTTTGAATTGTAGATTTTAATTAAGCCAACAACTGTGTGTAGCAAGAGCAGATCATACAACAGAATGGGCCCTTGGTCGATGGCGGTCCTTGTTGGGTCTTGATGGCGATGAGTGGAGAACAGTCCTTGTCTTGCAGTTTAATATAGACGGTCCATTTTCCTCTGGAGGGCCGAGAGAGCAGAGAGATGATGTTCTCCTTACGCAAACTTCTTGGGAAGAGAGTGTTTCAAAATGGGGCTGGGAGTTTTGTCAAACCTCTTGGCCCCCTCTCCCCGGAAGGCAGAGGTCTTTATCAGGGCGGAGGAGGGCAGCATACAGGGAGGTCATTTTATTCCTCCTACATTAACTATTCACTGCATTCTTACCTGTGTACCATAAAAACTGTTTGATTGGGCTCTCTCGGTTACAATTAGTTAATAATAATAATAATAATAAGAATGCATCTGTTTTATATAGCACTTTTTTTGCCTCTCAACCCCCCTTCACATGTCATTATTCTTTCTCTCAATACATGGTGATTATCAACTACTACTGGAGCCACAGATGCCCTGGGGCACACCTACAGAAGGCAGCAAGTATGTGCAATCGGCCCCCCGTATATTTTGTATATCCATGTTTGTATATCCATGACCACCACCAGCCACTCATGCACGTTCAAAAAACATTTTACTATTTACGCATCGAGACAATTTCTGTTGGAACCTGTGTTTTTCATGGAGAAGTATTGTTAGGAACCCCAGCTTTAATTAGTTTGGATGTAGCACAAAACATCTCCAGGTCAATTGTACGAATAGACTGTATGTGAGGTGTGGATTGATCGCAGTGTTAGCCTTATTTTTTTCCTATGTACTTGTATTGTATTCATGTTTCCTCAACACACACTGTGGCCTATAGAGGGCGCCCCAAAGCCCACTTCGGGGATCACTGGGCTAAGTCTTGTTGTCATGGAGACGTAAATTGTATATATTCAAACTGCTGCGAGCTCACTTCACTTGCTGTTGGTCTCTGACACTTGTGTTGAACTGAAAATTCTCTTTGTCTCATTTGCGTTTGAGGATAAAGCGGTGGAATTAACACTGAGGCACTAATACACTGTGCAAAACCAGTTTGTTGATACTTTTCCAGGTCTGAAAACTTCTTTGAACAACACCTTGTGAAGGATGGCTCGCCCCTCCCACGCCCCGGACTTTCTGCCCCTGGTCCCTGGAGGTAATCACTGAAATGATAACAAAACATTCATCTAATAAACGAACATGACGCTAGTAAACAGTTGTGTGGCTGTTTCGATGAGCCACGTGTTTGTGTGAAGAACTAGCTAGCATGTGCGCTGGGCTACTGTACGAAAGTGCTTCATTACAGAAGCTGGACTTTTCTCTTTTCGTTTGGTAACATGTCAAAACAGCTGCTGATAATGGCACAAGTTGATCAGGAAGGCTGTGAAGTTGTGTTTGTGGGCGACAGCATGTATCAGCGTCTTACAAGTTCATGAGCAGTCACAGCTAGTTGACATGTAGCTAAACATGGAGGCACATTAGATGTTGCTGGAGACGCTGTACACAGGTTTATCTGAGTGTTCCTCATTGATGGTGGTAAGAGTGGTGCCTGTACACTGTCAGATGTACTGTAGTGCTAGAGAAGGCCCACTGAGCTCACTGGGATCAGCTAATACTACACTAAGTCTATATAATGTGCCATAATGTACGATCATAGTCCACACAAATACTTTTTTTGAGCAGAGAAAATGTCCTTCTTATCCAGACGCCTCTGCTGCTTTCCAGCTCTTAACTCATTGTGTCCCATTGACGCACAAATACGTCAAAGCAAATAGTAACGTCGTGTGCCCTTTTTCGCTATTTTCACGTTCCCAGATGTCTATTGTATCTAATATGTATGGGGATGACTTGAGACCATATTTTATCGAGCCAGCAGGTGGCAGCATTGCTCTCTGAATGGTTTGAAAACATGTAGGTGCACATGTTGTGCCTCTTTTTTCTCAACTTTCTGGTGATTTCTGGTGATTTCAGTAAAACTTCCCTCTACTCAACGGAGGATTACAGGGGAACGAAAAAAGCTATAAACAAAATTCTTTTTGCTGAGGAAAGTAGACAGTCCATTCTTTTAGGATCTGGTGTCGGATTTCAGATAGTCATAGTACACAATATTCTGTGGGTCTTGAAAAATCAGTAAAAATCATCAGAAATGGCTGGCACTATGGGAGTACCTGTTCTGAAATAGGCTGGCATTCAATGAGTTCAAAATGTTTGACTGTGTTTGACTTGTGAATTTGACAAAACAAAAACACTTTAGTGTGTGAGGAAATTGATGTTGTCAATATGTTTCAGCGGTTCGGGACCCCCTGGACGCTCTGGAGGACCCTGACCCCTCGTCAGACGAGGAGGACGCAGGTGAGTTGCCGGTAGGTAGGTATTTTGACATAATGCGTGAGCGAGGCTTGGACGAGGCTTCTGATGAAGAGGATGAGGCCTCTGATGAAGACGACGAGGCTTCTGATGAAGAGAATGAAGCAGACTCTGGCTACGGCAGTCTCTCAGAGGAGGACGTCAGTGAAGAGGAAGACGAGGACACGGAGGGTGAAGAGGAAGACGAGGACACAGAGGGTGAAGAGGAAGACGAGGACACGGAGGGTGAAGAGGAAGACGAGGACACGGAGGGTGAAGAGGAAGACGAGGACACGGAGGGTGAAGAGGAAGCCGAGGACACGGAGGGTGAAGAGGAAGACGAGGACACGGAGGGTGAAGAGGAAGACGAGGACACAGAGGGTGAAGAGGAAGACGAGGACACGGAGGGTGAAGAGGAAGACGAGGACACGGAGGGTGAAGAGGAAGACGAGGACACGGAGGGTGAAGAGGAAGACGAGGACACGGAGGGTGAAGAGGAAGAAGAGGACCCGGAGAGTGAAGAGGAAGACCAGGGTATTCCTTCACCCCCCCGTGGGACCCCCCTGCGGACGTGGAGGATCCTGTGGAGGGTCCTCAGCCGCGACCAGCGAGCAGCAAGCCCTCCTCCAGCGCCCTGTCCCGTCTTTGAAGAGGAGCGTCGTCCAGGGGGGTCCAGACGCCACAGGGATGAAGATGAAGAGGAAGAGCCCATCTCCAAGAGGCCACGCTTCTCCAACTCTGAGGACATCGAGGAGGAGCCCACCCCCTCCACCTCTGCTGGGACGTCCGGGGGATTCGTCCACTACTTCCAGCAGCTCCCCCGGCTCCAAGACTCTGATTCTGACTGAAGCTCAGCCTGAGACTGGAGAGAAGGCCACGCCTGTTTCTACAGCACTGTGACACATGTGCAGAGGAGGTCACAAAGTGCTTCACAGGGACACACGCGCCACCATCAGCCGCCCATTTCTCCTCTGGACATTTATTTATTTCTTGATTGATTTATTTATTGGGCAAAATGTTGCCATTTAGCCAAAAAAAAACAAAAAACAAAAAAAAGATTCCCCTAGCACAAGGGTTTTCAGCCTTTTGACAGATATATGTTTATCAAACATCAACTATTCATTCATTAGAACACAAAAGGATGAATACTGCGTAGTCACAGTTATAAAGACACTTGTAGATAAAGCCTTTCAGAGGACACTTTGAAAGGCCTGGAGAGCCACTGGTCGCTCCACACTATAGGTTTAAGACCCTTGTTCTAGGATCAGTAATAGTTTGTTTCAAAAGAGGAGAAGGCAAAGAAAACTATGTAGGACTTGCATAAACTTCCTGAGCAGTCTCCAGAGCAGAAGCACATTGAGCATGAGCAGTAAGTCCACATATGATCCTCACGTGAGCAGAGATCTCACTCTGTCTTCCATAGTACTCCTTGCTTTCTCCTGTGGGGAGTCGCCCAATAACCAGCCCTTTGAACTTTATGTAAATAAAGTTTGTTTATTGATTTATTGATGGTTGCCGGTGCGATACCCACTGCTTTGATGTACTTTTTTTTAAATCAAAGGACAGAAACACTATGTAGGAACATTTTAGACACAGATCAACTTTGACAGAAAAAGCCACAAGTGACACAATGTTTTGATTATATTTGAGAATGGATAAATAAGAGCTTACGCTGACTCTAGTGTGGTTTCCTGCATAGTACGCCTGGCCTTGTGTTCACTCTAGAGCAGGGATGCCCAAGCTGGGACCCGTGGGCCACATTGGTCCCTCTGAGGGTCTAATATGGCCTATGAAGGGGTGAGGACATTGGTCATTAGTCATTCCTTTTGGTGCAACACATAATTATCTTTGGCCCTCTGCCCACCAATATAGTTTTAGCCGCAGATTGAACGCTTGGCCACCCCTGCTCTAGAGCTGAGGAGGATCAGCAGGAGAGGAGGTGGAGTGCCATCTACAGAGTTGGGGCTGTGATCCCTCCTCCTTCCAAAGATTCTGCTTTATCCGTTGATGGGTTGCGATGGCAACAGTCTAAGACTCTAAACACAGACACCCGGGCTTCCCGATCCACACACCCTTCCTCCAGCTCATCCGGGGGAATCCCGAGGCCAGCTGAGAGACATAATCCCTACAGTGTGTCCTGGGTCTTCCCCTGGGTCTCCTCCCAGTGGGCCTTGCTCTGAACACCTCCTCAAGAGGCGTCCAGGAGGCATCTGAAACAGATGCCCGAGCCACCTCATCTCACCACCTCTGGACGTGTAGAAGCATCAGTTCTACACTGACCCTCTTTCTAAGGGAGGGACACAGAGGAAACTCATTTCGACCACTTGTATCTGAGGTCTCGTCTTTTCGGTCATGACCCAAAGTTCGTGACCAGAGGTTTTCATGAGAGGCTCACTCGTGAACAAGACCCTGAGATACTTGAACTACTCCAGTGGAGGAAGGACCTCTGCACCTGGAGAGGCACCTTTTTCTGATCGAGCCCCATGGCCTCATATTTGGAGGTTCTGTACTTTATTTCACTATAATCCTTGACTTCCCAGTGCATGTTGAAAGTCCTGGTTTGTTTGGAGCCAACAGGACAACATTGTCTGCAAACAGCAGAGATGAAATCCTGTGGTCTCCAAACTATGGTCCCCAACTATGTTACTAAAGTATTTTCATTTTATTCATTATTATTTGTATTTTTTTCTGTTTTATTTCATCTATTTTATTTGTTTTTTGTTCGACATGGACAATGTCGTCGAACATATTTACCAAACTTAACTGATGTTATGCATGCAGGCAACTGCTACTTTACAACATTCTGTCTCAGTGGGGGGCTTTTGTATTGTCACTTTAAAACCTTAATGAAAACAATGATAAAGGTACAATGTCTCTCTTTCATTTCCTCACATACATACATCGTATTTAACAGTTTTTAACAGTATGTCAAAACCATCGACAAAGAGTGGGTCTTGGGTCCATGTGTCCTTGTGTGAATGCACATGTAGAGCCTTCAACAGGGCTTTGGAGGCCGTGGCTTTAGATTCCTCGGCCAAAGGTAAGACATGTGCATTCGTTTGGGCTGAGGACAGAGACAAGGCACTTCCAGCTTTGACAGCACTGAAAAAGACACACACATCCCCACATGAGATAGGAGTTTGTAATAAAGTCATTGTGTCATTATCAAAGATGTCTTCAGTTTGTTTCCAGTTTTGTGTTCCAGTTGGAGTCCGCTGCATCATTATGTCCCGGTGAGTCATCTTCAAATAAGTAATGAACTTATGAATGAAAGGCTCCGTCTGCTCCCGGTTCACAGATGGATGTGTCGCTGATGGAGCTGTCCATGGTTTCAACCACACTACTGCAGTGAAGCGCCACTAGAGACCACCCTGATCCTGACTCTACACAGTGAGAGGCCATTCTGACTCTGGACCAATGACATGGACATGTGTCTGGTGAGCTGGACTCTTAGGGTCCATTTAGGACCCACAGTGGAATGCAGACATATTGTTACTTGCATGAATGAACTTGTTTTCATTACAGGAACTCAAGCTCAGAGTTGGAAAAGTCTTGGTTTTCTACAACTCCAATGACTGTTGTACTTCCAGCTCCAGCCACATATACTGTTGTCCAAAGAACACACGTCCAAACGTTCGTAAGTTAATATCGGAGATGCAGAGTGTTGAGCGTTCATTAGAATGTAAGTGACACCAAACATGTATTTGACCAACTGTAGGATCTATTCTTGTGAGAGTGACATGTGGATGCTGCAGTCCACTTCAGGGGAAGAAAGGAACAAGTGCAGCCACAAAGAGACCAGACTCATCCCACGTGAGAGGCCTTCAGTCTGTGTCCTGCTGCTCTTCTGAACTGTGCTCTTAAAACACATTGGTTTTGTTCAGGGAAAAAACCTGAGGGAGGACTCCAGAAGACTTAGGATTTACAACAAGATGACAGTCTACAGTCAGAGCTCTATCAGACTGTTGTGATGAAGAGGGAGCAGCGTCTACAATCAGAGCTCTATCAGACTGTTGTGATGAAGAGGGAGTAGCGTCTACAATCAGAGCTCTATCAGACTGTTGTGATGAAGAGGGAGCAGCGTCTACACTCAGAGCTCTATCAGACTGTTGTGATGAAGAGGGAGCAGCGTCTACAGTCAGAGCTCTATCAGACTGTTGTGGTGACGAGGGAGCAGCGTCTACAATCAGAGCTCTATCAGACTGTTGTGATGAAGAGGGAGCAGCGTCTACAGTCAGAGCTCTATCAGACTGTTGTGATGAAGAGGGAGCAGCGTCTACAGTCAGAGCTCTATCAGACTGTTGTGGTGAAGAGGGATCAGCGTCTACAGTCAGAGCTCTATCAGACTGTTGTGATGAAGAGGGAGCAGCGTCTACAGTCAGAGCTCTATCAGACTGTTGTGATGAAGAGGGAGCAGCGTCTACAGTCAGAGCTCTATCAGACTGTTGTGGTGAAGAGGGATCAGCGTCTACAGTCAGAGCTCTATCAGACTGTTGTGGTAAGTACATAAACATCAAGATCTAAAAGGCCTGTCTAAATAAGTGCGTCTTGAGCTGACTCTTGAAGATATCCACAGACTCCAGGACACGCAGGGACAGGGGCAGCTCATTCCACAGGCGAGGGGCAACGGCCTTGAACGATCTGTCTCCTCTGGTGACAGATCATGAGCTTTGGAAAATGGCCCAAAGGACAAGATAGCAGATACAAGGCTCTAAGTGAGTTTCCTTCTGACTAGAGCCGCTGCTCCTTCACGTCAAGAAGAACCATTTGAGGTGAGAAGAGTGGATTTGGCACAGAACTGTTGCAGACTCCAACCAGCAACAATACACTCAATGTTCTTTCCAACTGCCCCTTTGTTGTCAGATGCAGTGGGGCCTCCTCAGCACCACAGAGAGCCACACCTCCTGCTCCTGACCACAGCCCACCAGTGAACCAGTGTACATAAGACCAGAGCCATGTCTGCCACCGGAACAAGGAGAAGCTCCAACAGAGGTGAGAGTGAAGTACCTCTAGCAAATCTGTATGAAGATTTACAACACAATTTCATTAATACCATTCTTCTGTTTAATTGTGACTGCAGGCGCTGAGGAGCAGGTGGACCTGTGAACCTAGCGGAGAAACTGACCAAAACAAATCTGCAAATGAGAACGCCTGACTGGGACGGTGTGCAGCTGAGGAAGAAGCGGCTCCAATAAAACTCAGGCCATGGTTCTGTACCGGAGACAGATTATCATACCCTCTCCAGGTGCTGAGAGCTCCTTCCTCCAGCGGTGGAGTTCAAGTGTCTCTGGTCTGCTCACTCCGAAAGAAGGAGCAGCGTCTGCAGTGATACTGCCTCTGTATGGGACTGTTGTGATGAGGAGGGAGCTGAGTCTGGAGATGGCCTGGGAACGCCTCATGCAGCTGGAGGAGGTCCGTGTGAAGTGTGAAGAGGGGAGTCTGGGCCACTCAGACTGCTGCCTCTGTGACCCGGCCCAGGATAAAGTGGAAGAAATAGGATGGATGTTTCCAGATGAGCCCAGAACAAGTGACTGAGGGATGGAGAAAGCGCAACATAAGACTGCGCTGAACAAATCCAAATGTGGTCATAATAAAAACCAACAATGTCCAATTCAATTTTACTTTTATTTCTTATTTCAGTAATAGTTTGTGTTGAAGTGCTGTGTTACTTGTAACCAAAAGAGAACAGTCACACACTATTTTATAATAATTGTTCCTGGGGCCTCCTAAAAACATTTACTTTCCCACAGATTGTGTAAAAATGACTGTTTTCCTTCAATGACTTTTAATAAGTACTATAACAGTTGATTATATCTTGATGAAGCTCAGTCCAGAACCAGTTCAGAACCAGCACCTTGAAAAGGGGCTTTAACTGCTCTTTTAAGATTGTTTGTAAGCAACAGAAAATGGCTGAATTGGAATTTCATTTAGGTTAAAAGATATAATCCTCACATTTCAAAAATTAAACATAGATTTATAAACAAAATAATAATGTCAAACGCTGAGTAGTTACACTTCCACAACTAAAAGCTGTCAAATTGACTGCTCTGGGAGTTCTGCTGGTAAAACCGTACATTGGGCTTATTCAACATCACCCTCAGTCTGTGCACAAGTCTCTCCATGATCTCACACCAAAGCACATCTGTGACATGTTAATGCCATATGAACAAGCTCTGAGGAGCACAGGGACTGGACTCCTGCTGGGACTCTGAGGAGCACAGGGACGGGCCTCCTGCTGGGACTCTGAGGAGCACAGGGACTGGTTTCCTGTTGGGACTCTGAGGAGCACAGGGACTGGCCTCCTGCTGGGACTCTGAGGAGCACAGGGACTGGCCTCCTGCTGGGACTCTGAGGAGCACAGGGACTGGTTTCCTGCTGGGACTCTGAGGAGCACAGGGACTGGACTCCTGCTGGGACTCTGAGGAGCACAGGGACGGGCCTCCTTCAACTATGCCGGAATTGGAAGAGAAGAAATATAAATAGACACAAGAGTAAAATATGGAGGAGTTTGGGAGAGGTTTGTGGTGTGTTGTGTAGAAATAAACAAAGTAGATTAATGTCAGAATCAGAATCAGAATCATTTTTATTGCCACGTGAGTAACAAAGTTATCACTTGGAAATTGTCTTGGCAGAGAGCGTGCCACTTCGCCATTTGCGGCGCTGTGTGCAGCAAGAAACAGCAGAGAGCAATAACATACAGTTCACATACAATTGGATAGACACATTGTGCTTTTTATAAACCACAGATTTTTTTCTCGGGATGAGCACCTCTGACTGCCGGCCCAATGTGGCTGTCAGAGGGGGGCGGGATCAGGGAGGGGGTGAGTAGGAAAACAATAAGGAATGGAGGGGAGGGAGGGAGCAAGATGGATAGGTAGAGGGAGGCGGGGGTGAGGGATCCTTGCTGGAGACTGAAATAGTGTGAGTTGTTGTAGATTGTGGGACCTTGTTTATGGCCTTGGTCAAGGAATGTGAGATAAGAGTGGGGAGAAGACACAGCAGGAGAAACACAAATCGCCTGAGAGGGATAATATTATATGCAATGTAGCATCAAAAGCAGGCAGATATTCTATTAATTCCAATTAAACCGAATTACGGCGCCCTCAGACCTCCGTACACAGGGGCAAATCCAAGCCGGGTCAGAGAGTTCAAGCCTGACAAACAATGTCATTCAATCTCAATTCCAGAGTTTTATGCCCATCGAGTGAACGAGCTGCGAGATCTTTGATCAACTGTTCCACCAACACCACTCTCCGTTGTCCAGACACGGCACTCTCAACCACGACACGGCTTAGCTCCTTGTACATCCCATCAATTTTGTCGGCCAGCAGGTCGTGAATCTTGCGAACTGCCATGCCACCGAATTTGTGGTAGAACAGGATCGCTCCAAACCCAAACAGGAGGATTCCCACCACCAAAATGCCAAAGATATATACGTCTTCCGAATCTTCAATGGACAGGGTCGACAGACAGAGGGGCTGAAACTTAATGTTTCTGTATGTGTGAATTATACACACCAATATATATATTTTTTTCATATAGTTCTTACTACTGTAGTTGTTGTTGTTTAAGTTTTTCAAATCATTTCATTTGAAAGAAATAGCTTGAATGGATTTCCATGAAATAATATAAACATAATATTTGTATGATGTCCGGACCCTGAACTATTGAACTGATCAAGTAAGTGGACCTCGTGCCAATTTAATTGGGGACCCCTGGTCTAGTGTTTAGGTTATGGTTTTGTCAGGTTTGCGGTGTCGTGGAAAAGTCTGTACCCCTTACATTTGATTGTTTTGAGTTAATTCTCTCCTCTTTTGGATAAGACCTGACACTGTTCTCCCTGTGCTCCAGGACTGGTTCTGGTGGAGGTTTGAGTTCCTCACTGCTGCACCATCAGTCCCCTCACGTGCTGTGGTATCTTTGCACTCACCCTCACTGCATGTTTAGTTATCCTAGATCTGGTGTGTGTGTGTGTGTGTGCGTGTGTGTGTGTGTGTGTTTTTGGGGGGCTGCAAGATTCAATTCAACTTATTTTTGTATAGCCCTAAATCGCACCAGCAGTCTTAACAAAGGACTTTACAAAGTTGTCAATTCGCCAAAGACAGATCAGGGAATCGAACAGTTTAAACACAGGAAAGGCAAGAGTAACAATCACATAGAAACCCTTAGGAAAGTGATTGTTCTCCAGATCGCTGTCTGGATTTTAATTTTATTTTTTCAAAGCAACGAATCTGCCCTCCTTGGTTGAAGTATACGTTCTTTTACAGTTAAGTCATTCACAAAATCTCCAAAAGAACTCTAAAGGCATGGATCACAATATCTGCCATCACATAATTAGATTTACATTATCTATATGTGCACGCTCAAAGTATCGGGACCACGGCTTTGAAAAACAACAAAAAACAACAAAAATATTACATAGAAATAAACTACACAGAGAAACAGAAAAAGTCCCAAATTCATAAAGACCAAGAATATACATGAGATGAGTAAATACACTTCCAAAACTAACAGCCATCAAATTGACTGCTCTGGGAGAATTCTATACTCTTGACATTCGCTGTGATAGACAAACATTCCCGATGATGGTATGGTACAAGTGCTTTTATAGTTTCATTTTTATTTTACGCCATTCGGGAAATCTCCAATAGATCTGTAATGGATCACAATATCTGCTATCACATAAATAGATACACGTGGTCTATGTGCACGTGTGTGTGTGTGTGTGTGCGCTTACGGTCAAAGACAAGACCAGGGTCATGCTTTTTTGACATACAATAGCTGTCCTCTGGTTCTTTCCCAATGTCACGTATTCTTGATCCAAAACCAGTTACTTTGAATATAGCATTGTTCTCTATGGGAATGATGAAAGATCTATCCTAGACACAAAAACAGGTGTACCTTGTTTATCGTGGGAGTAAATATTCTAACATTAACCTGCAAAAAGCCAATTCTACGAAGTAGCAGCTGTGAAACCAGTGGGGGCGGGTCCCGGCTCAAAAGTGGCAAAAATGACGTGCACTGACATGCTTGCAATACCACCCCGGGCCGATGGGGGTGGACCCAGAAGAAGAATTAGCCAATGCTAACATATAGCATCTTCTTACCTCTTGAAAACGTCTTTACAGGATGGGCCAAAAGTTGGCTCTTGGCCCAAAGCTCCGTTCCACATGTGTGTCAATGCTGAGGGGGGTGGATTTTTTTGGACCACTCTAGTTTACTCACTGTGAATTTTTGAAGTCTCTCGTTCAAATGAATGGAGCTGCGCCGGCTGACGCATGCACAGATGTGTTTTTTCACAATTTTCTTGTGGGCGGGACCACTCGCGGCCATTATGGATCGCTCCAGTAGAGCACATTTTTTGGCCCATTAGTTAGAACGGCGGAGATAGGCGTGACTACGTCCATTAATTTTTACAATCTATGTGTGAAACCCCTCACCAAACACTTTTTACACGTTTCTATCCACCTGAACCCACAACTGCTGAAGAACCTGTTAGCTGTAGGTCTGCTGTAGCTTGTTTTTTTTACAATGTATGCTCTGCTTTTGACACAGCACAGAGGCGTATAGGACTAAGTAAGACATTTTTCTTCATATAGCGTATTTTTACAGACCAAGGTCACCCAAAGCGCTTTACAATTGTTGAGAGCTCAGATATTGTTCCATTCTCTCCACTCACAATGAGGACAGAAAGCAAAACACACTGGAGCATCAAAGCCTCCAACCAACACCATCCATTCACTCACTCATTACATTCAGACCTATTGTGCATGTTTTTAGTGGTAGGGGAAACCGCAGCACCCGGAAGAAACCTACGCAGACACAGGGAGAACCTCAAAACTTCACACAGAAAGGCCTGGAGGTGGAATTGATCCCAGGACCTTCTTGCTGTGAAAGACGAGCTCTAACTGTGCCTTGCAAACGAGTCACAAAAGCTTTCTTCTGACTTTAAATAAATGCAACTGCGATGTTATACTAGCGGTTATATGATGTTGTATTTGATGCACACGAAGATTTCACGAAACAGCAAGGATAAGAAAGTGAACTGTTTTAGTGAGGGACCACAGGGTAATTGCATACATTGTATTGCACTGGCGCAGTGTTCCCCAACCTTCTTGAGCCGTGGCACACCTTTCTCATTGACAACACCCTGATACAAAAATGAAACATGGCATTCTTTATTAACAATGCAAGTCATTCTCATTGAGGTGTATTGCATAGAAAAGAAAACAGGGATAAAAAAAAAAAAGTTGCTCTAATCTTCTCTTTCTTTCTTTTCACAGTATTTTAACCAATTAGGTGATATTGGATCATTTTCAAAGGCACACCAAACATCTTCTCAAGGCACACTAACGTACCACGGCACACTGGTTGAAAAACACTGCACTAGAGTGTACTACAGAGTGTACATATTTGCACTAGAGTATTCAGTTTTTTGTTAGTTTTTTTATTGTATTCTGTTTTAGTATAGGGTTGTACAATACTTAATATTCACTCATCTTGTGTTGTGTGCTCCTCATTCCTACTGTTTTGCAACTTGTGATGCAACACTGACATTTCCCCACTGTGGGACGGACAAAGAATCTCTTAATCTTAAGCTGGAGGTGGCTTCACGAACCTAACTCTTACTCGTTTCTATAAATTTTCTCTTCGTCCACATTACAAGGAAGATCTCTGAACTTGAACGATTTTTTTCTTGTCAGCTGCGTTGGTGAGAACTTGGCACAAATCCACATATTTAAGTCTTGAAACTCTGCATGAACTTTCTCTCCACCGCAACTTGTGTCAAGACGAAGGGTAAGAGAAAGTTACTGTATGTCCAACAAGAAATAACAGTACGCCCATGGAACAAAAATGTGCAAATATGCCAAATATGAACAAAGTCTATACTGTCCATTCATGTAGAGTTGGAAATCCTGCAGCTATATTGTGAGTACTGGCACGAGCGCAGATTCCAGGTACCGTGATTCCAACGCTGGATTGGGGGGTGGGAAGAGAGCACGCCTGAGGATCAGCTTAACAATGTCAAACTACCAACACCGCTCCTGAATGAGAACGGCCCCAATCCGCCAGTAATAACAGAATGGACGACATCACATGGTCTCTGTTCGGTACATAGATTAACTGAGAATTATGATGACAGCCACAGGCCAAGAACCTTATTTTCTCTCCTGCTGATAAGAAAACAAGAGGCGAAGACAGGAGGAGGGGTCTGTCTCTCGCCACTCGCTGCTGTACTTCTAATAAACAGACAGGGGTAGTAGCTATGGCTACTATCCCATTGACTGAAAATTGACAACATTCAGTCAATGAAAACACACTATATACTGTATACACAAGTGGTGATAAGTCATTGGCACAGCTAAAAATAACTGTTTTCAGAGTTGAGAGTGAAGATTGTTCCAGATTATAGGTGCATAGGCCTGGAATGCTGTATTCAGGTATTTGAATATTTAAGTACTGTATTTTTGGAATATAAGCCACACCTGATCATAAGCCACTGGCTCTATATTTTAGAAAGAAATTGAATTTTGTTCTTAAACCATCCCAGGGTGTAATATTTGAAAATGTTGCTCAAAGTCACAGACCGGCTGTTCTTAATCTTCCAGTGTAAGGAGACACATCTACCAGTACTTTTTTCACTTTCATGTCTAAACAGAGAACCAAAAAACAATGTATATACTTTTTTTCAGTATTTTCCATGTTGGGTGAGTACAAATGACTGATTAACATATCAGTCCAACTGTTACTTGGCAAAATGTTTTTGCCAGCATAGAAAAAAAAAAAACATTAAGCTGCACCTTAGTATAAGCTGCAGCAAAGTGCAAGAAAAATTATCCAGAATATACAATAAGTATAAAATGATGAATTAATCAGTGTTGTTTCACCATTATCATACAATGTTTATGTTGCACAGTAAGACAAAGAACATTCCAATGTCAATAACAAATCCGTTCTGATTCTCAGACACTAATTTGTCCACACAACATTAATATTATTTCTTGTACACAGTGTACTTAAGATTTGGAAAAGGGCAACAAAAACTATTGCATGCTTCAATAATTTACATCTCCTTTTTTATTCAAAAGGAAATTGTATCCAGCAGAGATATTAATTGACTTTGCGATGGCGATAAATCCGCCTGAACACAATCTGTTGGAGGACACTGATAATTTCACCAAACATGTGCTCCCGCATGTGTTAAAGAAAATGTCCACAAAAGATAAGAAAAAAACAATTTCACAAACCAGTGAAAAGTGGGATTTCACGCACCGCAGTCTCCCCCCCTCCGTTCTCTCCCACAGAACAAAGACCAATACCCAACAACAATCTGATCCTCATCACAGATTCACAAATGAGCTAAATATTTCACACAGTTGTCACATTCATAATCACAATATCGAATTCACAAACGCCACGTCTTACATCAGAGCAGTTCAAGAGCTCAACTTTTTATTGAGGGAACATGGCCCCAAATGCACCCACAAAACATTCTGGGTGTTTCAGTAATACGTCTGGCTTGTCTTGTCAAGTCATGTTTAGTTATATAGCGCATTTTCCAGACCAAGGTCACCCAAAGCGCTTTGCAGTGTCCTGGCATCATGTCAAACAGTATATCCAAAATGCTGCAGCTCGAGCCCTGACGAGAACCAGGAAGTACAATCACATACGTCCAGTTCTCAGGTCTCGCTTCCTGTGGCTCAGAGAATAGACTTTAAAACAGCACCGCTTACAACAATCTCCATGGCTCCGCACCAGAGTACATTAGGGAAATGTTAGTGGCATATGAACCAAGTTGGACTCAGCGGAGCACAGGGACTGGACTCCTGCTGGTGCCCAGAGTGAGAATTAAAAATAGGGAGACTAAAATCTAGAACAATCTTCTTGAAAATGTGAGACGAGCTTCTTCTCTGACCGTGATTGAATCCAGGTTAAAAATAGTTTTACTCTTATTAATGTACAGTGATTATCTATGAAATCAATTCTTGTGTGATTGTCTCTATCTTGTTTGGTTCAGCACTTTGAGTTGCCTTGTGTGTGAATTGTGCTCTACAAATAAACTTGCCTTGCCAAAAAAAAAAAAAAGATGAAACATCAATGGTCCAGACTACTAATTTCTACCTGCCTAAATATTTATCTATAAAAACAAAGTCATGTCCCAAAAGACATTGACCTGAGCGCAATAATCAACACCAAATGATTGGGTGTCAGATGATGAAGTGTGTTGGACCGCGGGCAGTTCTCCAAGATGGGATTTCTGAGCCATGTCGTCATGGTAACGGGGTCTGTTTGACAAAGAGGTTGTGATAAAAAGCCGCTCTTCCCAGATTTATACTGAAAATGGGAGGTTTTTCTTCTGCTGGAGGCTGGACCGGGTCACCGTCTCCCCCGACAACTCGCATACACCTTGCAGTGAATTGTATTGTGTATCCTTATAACACCACTGGACATTTCATTCGTCGAGCCCAGTTGAGAAAGTTTCTTACTATTAAAACTTTTCCCCAAATACGAAATGTACTTTGCTGCTTCCTACAATGCTGTACGCTACCAACACAGCTGTAAAATAGATTTTCAGGGTTGAACAAGGTGGCCAGCATCCAGTTCTAACAACATTTATGGTCCCACTTCGAGATGAAAAATAAATAGATTTAATTTGAAAGGGACCTAATCTTATTTTGTTGGTATATTGTGGTCTTTTTTTGTGTTAAATACAACTCATTTTGACAGATAGTTTCACCCTTAGCGGTTTCTATCAATAATTATCATGCAAAAAGACATTCGCGGAAAAATTGCCGAGACCGGAAGTGACGTACACGAAGGGGTCATTGGGCTTTGTTGATATGCATTTGTAAGCCATAACGTTGTATACGGACGTTTTAAACAGATACTTGTTATTTAGTGATGGACAATACAAGTCAGGGGCTTTTATTTATGAGCCCTTGCGTACTTGTTATGACAGTAATTCTGATTTTGAGGACTCTGACTCGGTTCAGATGAGGCGCAATCTGCAAGAAATGGACATTTGCGGACATTAGGGCCGTTTCCACGGGCTGGAGTATGGATCTATGGTCCGACCGGGTCCGATCCGTCTCGACCCTGTTTGCGGATGCGGTCAGTTTGAGTTCGATGGTGCCACTCGAGTGAGTGTAAATAAGTGTTAGCGAAGGTAGCGCTAGGGACGGAGGAGTACATCAGGGACATCGTAGTGCAGAGAAAAGTTAAGAAGCGTAAAAGTGACTACCGTGAAATGAAAGATCCCAGCCGTAAAAGTGACAGAACTGAAAAGTCTGGAGGTGGTTTGACAACATAGATTGTAGGGCTGGGCGATATGGCTGAAAACTATATCACGATATAAGTCATTCATATCGGTCGATAACGATATATATTGAGTTTTTTTTTTTTTTACCTAAATAAATACATTGTGATTACGTTGTTAGTCCTGGTTTAATCCTGGTTTTTTATTCCTGGTTTAGCTGTTTTCGAGGGTCTTGTGTCCCCGTGACCGCTCCGTGCGGCTCTCTGTGCTGCACATGCTTCCCGAGGAAAAAGTTAATCTCTTGCTTTCGCCGAATACATCGGGTGTGTCCACTGCCTCTGCCGCCGCACATGTTATTCCGCGCACGTACGTGCATAACCATTGACACGGCATTGAAACACGAGCTATAGATCCATGGACGCTGCACATGGTGCGGTTGTTGGTGTTCTTGCATTTCCCATAAAGTTTTGCGGTTCCTGCTCGGCTGTTATTGGTCGAGAAGCCTCTGCCTACATCCCCCACAATGCCGCGCGCTTATGAGTCGGCTTTACTTCCGGTGTTTTCTTCCTGTTTTTCCTGACGGAGTTAAGTTAAACTATCGAACATTCTATCGAACCCATTCTCTATTGATATCGAACACATGTCTATCGCGATATATATCGTTATCGTTTTATCGCCCAGCCCTAATAGATTGTCGCTATTTTTACGGACACCAGCTAACACCGGCTAACACGTCAATACCCGCAACTCCAAGAGAGAGAAGCCTCAACTCTGTGTCCCAGCTCCAGATGTTGAGAGAAATGGTGAGTGTCTTCAATCAAATGCAAACATGTATGGTCTGAACGTGTGTCTGTGGTTCTAAAGTCTTATACTGAACGTGTGTCTGTGGTTCTAAAGTCTTATTCTGAATGTGTGTCTGTGGTTCTAAAGTCTTATTCTGAACGTGTGTCTGTGGTTCTAAAGTCTTATACTGAACGTGTGTCTGTGGTTCTAAAGTCTTATTCTGAATGTGTGTCTGTGGTTCTAAAGTCTTATTCTGAACGTGTGTCTGTGGTTCTAAAGTCTTATACTGAACGTGTGTCTGTGGTTCAGCAATTTCCTAGTCTGTGACCTCCTGTTACTTACGTGGCAATAAAAATGATTCTGATTCTGATTCTGAAAGTCTTATTCTGAACGTATGTCTGTGGTTCTAAAGTCTTATACTGAACGTGTGTCTGTGGTTCTAAAGTCTATAACATGATGGTATGTGTCATATCTATATCTTTTACTAAACGTAGATAGAGTGAAACATGGATTCATGGTTCAATGACAGTTGTTGTGTTTTCTGCTGAATACTGGGTTGAAACTCGTAAACTTGGTTTTAGTTGGAGCTTGATAGAACTAGTTTCATGGACCTGGCGCTGGTGACCGTGGCCTTCTCTGAATGAGTCAAAGACTGTAGGGACTGCTGTTTACACTCTTCTTTTGGTAACTTTCATTGTTGCATCCCGGGGCCGTACAAAATACACCCATTTTAAGGTTTATTGTGTCAAAGCGGCAGCAGGAGCAATGCCATAAACAGTGAGGCATTTTTCTGGCCAATCAGAGGCGTTGATAATTTTACTGATTTATTACACACAAAAACACATTGCAAAGGTGGGAAATACATGCTTTTAATGTGTTTATCAGAGAAAAAATAGTTTTTAATAACGTTAGTGCCCTTTTAATTGCAAAGTATGTATATTTTGATTCCCATGTGCAATTTTCCAGCAGATACAGATTTTCAAAGTACTATATGATTGATAAAAAAATACATTTATCTAATCATTTAATATAGGCACATCATACGCTTTATGCTCCTGCTTTTACCACTATGAGAGTTTGTTTTAAGTTTTGTCCCACAGTTGGGAAATTTCAGTGTTGCATCACATGTTACAGATCAGACGGAATGAGTAGCAAAAACAAAATTTACAAAATCTCTAGCATCAAAAAATATAAAATCTCAACATATCTTTAGCATAATGAAGAACGATAAAATCTCTACCTTTGACATAATAATTTTAGTCTTTTATTGTGCAGCACTTGTGTGTTGATGAAATGTGCTATAAAAATAAATTAGATTGGATTGGATTAAGTCAACATAATGTTTCACTACCATATATTGTGTTTATGTGTCGCAGACCCAACATGACCGCAAATGTTTTTTTAATAATAACTAAATGGAAACCAGCGCTGTTGACAGATTCTACACCTCATCAGACCTCACCTGCAGCAAAAAGATACCCGACCGCAGGCTCCGGGTATCTCGTATATTTTTAATAACTAGGCTCATCCTTTAATAAGAGTCCATCTCAAGGTTTGTAGGTCACCGTGGGTTCTCCCCCTCCATTTACTGCTATGTGGAGGTTGGGTGCATACATACAGTACGCCATGTCCTGCCAGGCCGCACCTAATACTCAGGAGATGAATTAAGAGCCCCCCCGTGAGCTGCCTTCTGGGAATAGTTTCTGCCTCACAGCACACTGCAGATTAAACCAAAAAAGGGAACAGTATTCACAAATCAGACACTGGTTATGGGCCAAGAGGTAACACTATCTAGCCTGACAGCGTTTCTCTTCTACAGCCTCCATATTGCCTCGAACTATATGCCTTCTCAGAGTTTTGCTAGTGGCACAATGGTCAGGGACTGTATATATATACGCTTGTTAAATGCAGAAGTGAGCCGCTTTAAGTGCCTGTTAAATTAAGAATAATAAGACAGGCTTGTAAACAAAACTTCTCCCATGCCATCCAATTACAGCTTAGTTGATGGCAATTACAGTATAGAGCAATTATGTGGTAGTTGTGTACTTCAGAAACTGATAGAACTTTATTTGTTGTAAGTGAGCTGGGCAGGGCTGGGCTGAGATGAGTTTATGGCAATAGCGGCAATTACATACTAAAAGGAAGGGCTTTGTAGAGAGATGACAGTGCGAAATAGTCATTGGGTATGAGGCCAAGCGAAAAGCAATCAGTATGTACTTTTCTGTCAAATAAAATAAAATAGGGAGGCACGTTTTAAAAGCAATCGGTAATCATACGTTTTTGTCCTGGTCAAAATGTGGCTTAGAATGGCGGGTCCTAAGCTTCTTGCATCGGCCCTCTCCTTTTGAGCTGTGTTCTGGAAATGATATGTACCTGTAAAAATACATTCTTAACTGCTCAAATAACTTACTACTACTATCCAGAGAGCTTGAGGAGCAGTATTATTCTAAAATATCTTAAAAACGTCATTCTTTTTTGCGATGCATACAACTGAGGGATTTTATCTTCACTCTTGTACAGTTTAATGTACTGTGATTATTTATGAATTGTGGAATTCAAATAAACTTGCCTCGCCGAGTGATCCTACATCTATGCAAGATATGAGGTGACTCAAGTAAACTAATTAGAGGAGCTGCATTACGCCAAGTCAGCTTAAAGTCTGCCCGGAAGCTATTCAAACAAGACTGAGTAATAAATGAGAAGCAGCAGTCGAAAACCATATGATTGCACTGTGCACTGTGCAACGAAATGAAAGTTACAGAAATGCTGTTTAATAATCCATTTAACCTGTGATTATGAACAAATACTCATTCAGTTGCTTGCATAGTCGCCCACATGGAAAATTGTGCAACACAGAAAACTAATCCAGGCTGTTTCTTCACCAATGTGAAAACCAAATATCAGGAATATTAGTCCATAAATAGTGCAGTGCTTATCGCATTTGCTCCGTGTTAAAGAAATAAATTGAACCAATTTCCTCTTTGGTGGCAGCTGCTGTTTATGGGAATGAGGGCTGCAATTTATTATAATAAACAGTTTTGTTTTGTCCATGTATAAAACAACTTCAGGAGAGTTGAACTTTAAACTGTAACACACATTTTTTCATTCATTAAAATGGAAAAACTTTAAAAACCATATTGTTTATTCAATTGTATTTACTACTACTTGCTTAAATGCATTACATATACAGTATTAACCCTAGTCAAAATAGAAAATGCAATACCAGTGACTGGGATCAACAAACAAAACACATTCTATTCCACTCTTTGGACCTAATGTAAACAGTGTTCTCTCCTGCACCTTTACAACGCTGGTGAATGCTCATTACAGGGAATGTTTGACATATAATCCTTCCTTTTAAAGCACCTGAACATGCCCCAAGAGCAGGTCCCTGGACACTTCCGGGAGGTGCATCCGTGCCCCTCCTTCACCCAGTCCAGCTCATCACATCATAAAGTGCTGTTAGCTAATACTGTGTGCTTAATTCCTCATTGTGGAGCTCACCTCAGGGTGGCCCTGCCAAACTCTAGCTCCGGGAGATTTACTACCGGCCATTTTGTGGACTAATTGCCCAGTGCAAGTGCAAGGAGGTCAGCCGCACCGCCAGGAGGGACGGCTCTGCACCTGCTATGAGCCGAGCGAAAGGCCAGGATGTTCAAATGTCCAGGAGGCAACCCGACAGGCTCTTTTAACTATCTCTATGTGGACTATCACATATGATTAGACTCAGCACATCCTGGATTGGAGATAAACAAGGGACAAAGCATCAATCTCTTTCAGTGTGTATTGCTGAATATAAATAAGAAGCCTGGGAGATATGAACCTCTTCTCTATGGATTCTACCCGTGATTTATCTTCCATAGATCTGTATCCATGATTTATCTATATCCTTAATAACCATGAATACTACCAGGACATTGTACTACCAGATCAATAGTTACTGATGCCATCATGATTTGATGGAACAGGTGAATCCTTCCCATTACTCTTAATCATTCTTTTTAACACTTTAAGAACACCAAGTACTATATTCTGGGTGAACATGTGAATTTGTACCTCAAAATTATGAAGAAATTAAAGTTCAAGAGAGATGAGTTCTACAGATGGTCAAGCTTAGTCCGGTGCTCATCAGGATCAGCAATGAATAAAACACTGGAAACTTTTGAAGAAAGGAGAACAATCCGAGCCACTCTTGACATGCAACATTCAACAACATTTATGGACATTGGTCATCTGCCCCTTATGGACCAATGACTCTGATTCTCTGATCTGTGTTGGAGAATTCAACAGTCCTCTGAGAAAACTAATGTTGGGATTCAGGGCTATACAAGAATTGAATTGAATTAGATTGACAATAACATAAAAATCCCCTTGATTCACAGGGATTTAGACACGTCTTTTGGCCAATATAGAGAAATGATTGCAAGTTTAGATGACCTTTCATAATACACATTCTTTTGAGAGCTTTTTTTCAGCAGGACTTTGCCATCATAATGAGCAATTCTATAGTGTGAACATTCTATCATATGTTTACTCACGTCCCAGACAAATATGCTCATTTTCTTGCTTTTTTTCTGTCCATTTAAATACTGCTTAATGAACGTCTCCTCCAGGCCCCGCGCTGGTTGGAGTGCTCTGTTTGATTAGCAGTATCACACATTGTTCAGTGGCTACCTCGACTTTATCACCCGCTGTAACCCTGTAATCTGTCTAATTACGCACAATTTACTAATCAGAAGGCCACACTCCCTTCCGCGGCCGGAGCGAGGACAAAGGCTTGTTACCAGGGCCTCGTCGTTATCCCCGAGAGCTTCTGAGAGATCCTTTTCTGAGATCAAGACTCTGTCAGTGTAGCATCCGCACTGGCAGGGCTACAAGAGGAGGCAATGTAACAAAGACATTATAGAGTCTAATCTATAATAACATCCAGTTGTGTGTTTTTTTTTTTTTCTTAAACGGCTGAATATTGGAAGCAGATTGATTGGATTCCTTTTTGAAACTGAAAAATGTGTTTGCAGAAGGAGGTCTATTGGACAGGGATTCCCAAACTTTTTTTTACTCAAAGTGAATATATATTATCTGCAGGCTAAGGAACATTCTGCATTGATATTCCTAAGAATCAAATATTTTATGATGGGGAAATTACAATGACCTATTTCAGAGGAAAATGCATCAAATCAATACTTTTTCAAAATCTCAAAACCTTGTTGTGGGCCAAATAAAAAACCCTGCCTGGCCAAACATGGCTCCCAGCCCAGACTAATTCCTGTGAACATTGGTGCATTTCAACCACTGTTTTCATGGTTTGTTTATCTTATTTGCTATTGATAAATCATCATTATAGGGAAACCCATTAAGAGGGTGTGATTTTTGGTTGTGCATAAATAAGCCCCTTATAGTGTTAATCTTAACCAGTGGTGGATTTCATAAAAAACGACAGAGAGGGATTGGATAACTGAGGGTTACTCAAAAGTGCAAGAATCTGTCAAAATGCATTACAATTGAATTCAAGTTAATAATGAGGGAAAGTTGATCCTGGACAATACTGTTTTTGGCATATTATCAAGCCCCGTGATGGACCACGGATGAGTGACCCAACACCTGGACACACACTTCCTGCAGCTTAGGTACATCATTTCAAACTAAAAACTAGTGGCTCATTAAAAATCAGTCAGATTCTCTCAGCATTTTTGGCATCTGTCCCTTTTTCAGACAGAAAAGTGAACTCAGCTCAGTCCAGAGCGTCAAATAAGACTCGAAGACAGCAGGTTGTGTCCCAGTTAAATTCCTGTGCTCTTTCCCTCTTGTTGTCAGTCCATTGTGTGTTTGTTCACCAGTTCTTGTCTTCCACTTCAGTGTTTTAAAATCAGTAGAGTATTGTTTTTGGATTCTTTTTGATTAAATTTCACAATTTGCAGTATTGTATTTTGGGTCCTTAATCCTTTTTTTTTTTTTACTATTAAGACTCTTTCTGTTACAACACACAACATGTACTTTAAAGACCTTATGACGGGTTTGATTTATTTAGAAATACAGTTTTAATACCATTTTATATTAGAAGAGAACTACTAAAGGTTTCAAAATCAGTTGTTGTTTTTTTTGTCTGATCCCCCCAAATCGAAATAACCCCATAGCAACGCCCTCAGAAACGAAAAACTTCACAGCCCTTGGTGACGTCAGAACGGGTACGTTTCAACGCTGTAAGTTGTTTACAATTTGGTATTCGTTCTTTTTTCGCGGATATTCAAGATGACAAGGCCGTGTACAGCGAGTCTAAGATAACTACTAGAAAGTAACATTTTGTAATCACTGAGATAGTCCAGTGGTTGAGTCGATGGACTGCCAATCCAGATACTAGGGTTCAAATCCCACCTTGGACGCTTTTTCACACTCAAAACGGCAATTTATGTGTAGTGAGCAATTGTCACCTGTAGAGGGCAGTATTGTGTTGGGCATCAGTGGAGAGAAGAGAGAAAAGGCAGTCCTGGTTTTCAATGCATGGTTTTCAATGCATGGGCGTTACCCGCTGTGACGTCACACACAGGTTAGAGCATAGACAACTTAAATTCATGAAAAACACGTTCTTTTTATAAAATGTAGGATTTTTTTTGCCGGAATCTCTTTCAAATTGACATTGTCATGCAATTTTGATATCCACTATTTTTTTTTTTTTAAACCCGTCATAAGGTCTTTAAGTGACACCAATCCTGCTTTAAATCAACAATGCAGGAGTTAGATAGCACAGTTGCTCAAGCTAGTCACCTCTGAGCTGAAAGGTGCCATCCTGCTTCAGACATAGACATTACTGGGGATCATGCCCCTCAATTCTATTTTTGAAAGAATGCATATTTTTGACCATATGACCATGTAGTATCATAAACATTACTTTCACATAGTCTCTCCTCTGGGCATAACCACCACTACGAGAATTATAAGCTAGACTAATTACGAACAGCTTAACTCTTTTCGTCAAACGCAGGAGGCTGTAGGGTCTAGCATGGGCGGGTCTACCTGGGACGTCACAATTTCGAAAGCAACTGCTATAAAGAACTGTTTGTTAATTAGATTCAAGAAGATTAACTAAATGTGAAAACGTTCAGGCAGAGTATCTAGAAGAAGTCATAAAAATCCCACGGAGCATGCTTGGTTGCAGCAAAAAGAGATGGAGGGAAAAAAATAACAAGGGAAAAAGGTGCAGTTTTAGTTTTCATTTCACTCCAAGACAAGGTGAAAAATCAATACACGGACCGTTGGTTTGTTGCCAACTCTCAGAAAGAAAAATGAGACTATAGCCATAAGCAGCAGACTTTTACAATTACATCTCACAGTGGAGCAAGGCAACACAGATATCTGTATCAGTGCTGGGTCCAGGAGATCTCAGATGAACCATTTACAGTAATTCAGACAACTATTACTTCATATCGTCATATTGTCAATTAAATTTAATTTTTGTATGGCCCGAAATCACAACAGCATTTATCTCTGAGGACTATACAAAACTGTCGAAATCGCCAAAACAAATCAGAGAATCAAACCGTTCAAACAGAAGAAATGCAATGATAAAAACACATTGGTCAGGGGCAAATGACCAATCAAAGTTCAAAGTTATCTTTATTGTCCCACTAGGGGAAATTTGTTTTGCAGAACAAAAATGTGACAGAGGATGTGACAAAGCTAGCTAGTTTCAGTGCAAATGCAATCGTTTGTATAAAGTGTTTGGAAAAACGTTTGGAAAAATGAAATTCCCAATCTTTTTGTCCTGCACCCAATGTCAGTAAATGTTGATAAATGTCCATATTTGCCGTTGAATGTCGAGTGTCCTGGATCATCACCCCTGTCCTTAGACCTTCCTGCATCGGCAAGAAAAAACTCCAGTTCACACATAGCCATAAGCCACTCATCATAAAAACAAGGGCATCTTTTTCAGAATCCTATCTAGTTCTGTATCACTAATAGTTTCGGCAATGCATGGCTGAATCTTCTGTAAAGTGAGGCCCCATTGTCCAGTGTGCTTCCATATGCGACAGGGTTGGGCAGTAAAAGCCTCAGAACAGCTGCAAACGGTGACGGGCATCAATAACCGGCCAGGCCTGTGTGCTTCATAATTCTGCTCCAGGGGGTCAGCGTGCGGTCACTGTGGGGTCAGTAAGGCCCTGTCTAATGAAGGGAGCGCTTCAATACTCCACACAGCCATCTGCAATCCCAGGCCCCATTGCTTCTGTCAATCACATCAACACTTCTATGCATCGCTCTCCACTCAGTACCTCAGAGCAAAGAATATATGCTGCTGCGGCTGACGGAGAAAACATTTTTGCAGAGCTTGATCAGAGTGATAATATTCCAGAGCGAACTGGGGTGAGCTGTTCTGAAAGGGCTTGATGAAGGCACCAGCGACCCCCAATTTTGAAGAACATGTAGAAGGCTGTGTTAGAAATATAATACGACAAATCAAAATCATATTTCACCTGGCTATATGTAAATGAAGACAGGCGCTAATTCTAACATTGGATACTTTAGTTGCTTTTCATCTTGCACCATTCGCATTATCTAAGGACAAACCAGATGTTAGTGAACAATGTGTTGCGTTTACGTTATCTTATGAATAAATTCACCAAACTACTATAATTGATGCGCCCTCGATTAAATAAAATCAAAACAAAAACAAGTGCATGTCCCTGATGAGACTCTGAAGGACAGATCTGTCTCAACTCCTGGGTGATCTCCGTGACCAGACATCATTATTAGATAAAATGTAAAAAAAAAAAACATATACCTTTCCCTAAGACTGCAGGGTCCTCTACTGAGGCCGGTCCGGTCCCTGTATGACCGGAGCCAGAGCTGCGTTTGCATCACTGGCAGTAAGTCAGACCTGTTCCCGGTCCAAGTTGGCCTCCACCAAGGCTGCCCTTTTTTCACCGGTTCTGTTCAGTGTCTTTATGGACAGAATTCCTAGGCACAGCCAGGGGCCGGAGGGGGGTGGGTCCGGTTCAGATTTCATCTCCGCTGTTTGCGGACGATGTTGTCCTGTTGGCTCCAACCAGTTCCTGAAACATGCACTGAGACGGTTTGCAGCCGAGTGTGAAGCGGCTGTAATGAGAATCAGCACCTCCAAATCCGAGGCCATGGTGCTCGACCGGAAAAAAGTGCCTTGCCCTCTGCAGGTGGGTGGAGAGGTCCTTCCTCAAGTGGAGGAGTTCAAGTATCTCGGGTCTTGTTCACGAGTGAGGGAAGAATGGAGCGTGAGATTGACAGGCGGATCGGTGCAGCGTGCGCAGTGATGCGGTCGCTGTATCGGACCGTCGAGGTAAAGAGGGAGCTGAGCCGAAAGGCAAAGCTTTCGATTTACCGGTCAATCCTCATTGCCTCCCTCACCTATGGTCATGAGCTTTGGGTAATGACCGAAAGAATGAGATTGCGGATACAAGCGGTCCAAAGGAGCTTTCTTTGCAGAATGGCTGGGCGCTCCCTTAGAGATAGGGTTAGGAGCTCAGTCACACGGGAGGAGCTCGGAGTAGAGCCGCTGCTTCTCCACGTCAAGAGGCTCAGGCATCTGTTCTGGATGGCTCCTGGAAGCCTCCCTGGGGAGGTGTTTCGGACACATCCCAATGGGAGGAGACCCCGGGGAAGACTCAGGACACGCTGGAGGGACTGTCTCTCTCAGCTGGCCTGGGAACGCCCCAGATGAGCTGGGGCGTGTGGATAGGGAAGTCAACATGACGTGTGTTGACTTCCCTATCCACACACACTTCTGCTTAGACTGCTGCCCAACAATGGATGAAGCGGAAGAAAATGGATGAATGGATTAATGTTTTGTCGTTTTTTTTTTTTAACTCTCATCCTCCGCGGATGGTCATGCCTCTCTAAGCTCAAGTTTGCTACTCGACATTAGGGAGCTTGAGGGTTCTGTGTAAAAATATGCTGTTCCAAGAACTGGGTCGAGATTTCCGAGATTGGTCGAGGGATCTGTTGTAGCCACTCCTCCAGCTTGGGGAAAAGTGTATTTAGTGTTTTGTGAAGAGTTTTATAGCCATAAGAGATATAGCTGCTACTTTGCAGATTTATTGCGGGTTATTTTTTTAACATACTCCCCAATAAACCATACACACACATGTAATATATAATATAAATATTTATTTTTTGTAATTGTGTTTGTGTTTGTGAGTGTGTGAGTGTCTGTATGTTTATCAAATCATGACTTTGTGCATCGTTATAGGAGAGATTTCATACCTCCATAATATCATATCGCCGATGCATTTGCCGCTATTCACCACAATTGGCAAGAATGCCCCCATACCTCCAATAATCCATTGTTGCTGAAATCGAACTAGACTTTCAAAGTCTTAAACCTACAAAGCCAATTTTGTTAAAAGTTTGTCCTCCATTACACCCTGAGGTATAATGAGTTTTGTCACGCTGTGGAACTTTCTGTAATGACTTTTTAGATGATGAATTAATTGCAAGATAAGCACAGAAAACATGCATGAAAATGCCCCAGTATACTCATATCCTGACTCAATTTTCTTTTGCCTCCGACAGAAGCCCCTGCCAATGGAGGTAGAAGTCAAGCTGGAATTGAATTAGTGCAAAGTGAATGGCTTCTGTTACAAGAGGCACAAGCTGTGTCCAATCAGTGTCTCTTTTCCCTATAACTCCCAGAAACAGCAGTCAATTACAATGGGTTTTAATAGTGAGGAATTTGCCAGCAACGGAAAAACAAGAGGAAACGAAGACATGTTATTGGCGGCAAGTTATATCCTCAGAGAAAATGTCTGTCAGTAACCAGCCAGACACCACCACTGCGTATAAATAACTTCTCCAATTACAGTTTCCAGGCATTTCTTTAGGATGCTCCCAAATTGTATATTGCTTTAAAAAGCAATATCTCTCCACTCCACTCCACTAGTTTATGGGTAATTTATGTTTGCTGCTCACCAATTGCAGTTTTCCTATTATGTGTCGAGAGTAGGATTTGTCAATACGGGACAACTAACCCCAATGTGAAGGCTTTAACATGAAGATTCAGTTACTAAACCTTGATTTTATGGGCAGGATAAAGCTTGGTGTGATATAAGTGTATTCTCCAAGCATCTGGAACTCCCACAGTATCAGCTCATCAGCCTATTACTTTCCATAGGCATACCGTAATTGGCTATTTCACACATGCTACGGCTGATCTGGCAGAGGGTAAAGGCCAGGGAACCATGGCTGTCACTGTCCAACACCAAACTCATCCATCAATTATTATCAAGCATCGGCAGAGCCACTGTGGACCTGAGCCGCTCTGTCAGAACCGATCCACGCTGTTAACGTGTGCGAGGTAATTTAGCAACAGTTTTACACATCTGCAGTAAACTACAAACTTAGAAATAGCACAGCACTAAACATGATAATACTAAATAAAACTAAGTAAAGCCCTAAGTAAAGTTATTTTATGTTTCAGATGATGATGGTGCAACGCTACATAGCTTTTGTGTATCTCTTTTTTGATAACCAGGCGTGAGCATTGCTTTTAGCGTCTGCAAATGCACAAGCACCTTGTTGGGGCAAGTGCAATGTACTTCTTAATCTGCACCGCACTAGCACTTTAGTTATTGTATGTACATTGTTGCTTATAGTGTAATCCTGTGGTCTTTAACTAGTGTATTTTTTTGCACCGATGAGACTGTGCAACACATATTTTTGTATATATATTCTTGTGTTGTGTTTGTGCACACTATTGTCCCGACATTGAGTGTGTCTTCTTGGTTTGTGTCCAACCTCACTGGGAAACAAATTTCCCTGAGGGGACAATGAAGTTGAACCTTGAACCTTGATAATCCATTGTTTTTGTCTTTTGAAATCTTCTCAACGGCTAAAGTTAGACTGAAGGTTTAAAAACAATATTGTCCTTAAACATCGAAGCCAATGTTTCCATTCTCATTGCATTTAATTTGCGAACATTTACTCTTTCTTAAGGCAACACAACAGCCCACCTCAGCATGCACCTTGATATTCATAAAAGCCAATGAATCACTCTGTTCTTTCTGTATAAAATAATATATGGGGAGTGCAAAATAAAGGCTTACGGTCGGTCGGGCGAGTTGGCTGCTGGGTCCCTGCTGACAGGTTGTGATAGGTGTCATCTATCACCTATGAGAAGGCCTGAAGGCTCACCGCACCAATCATAGCTCTGCCAGATGTTACAGCCACAGCACACATTTACACACCCACCGCTATATGTATGCAAGCATAAATCAGACACAAAGAAACAACCTGCCAGTTCAATACAGCAGAGTCTGGCTATTGTTATTCACAGTAAACAAATATAAACAAAAATATTGGCACAACTGCGATGCCGTCTGTGTGTATGAGAGCAGTTAAATGCATACAATTTACAGTCAAAAAAACAAATTGAGTGATTTTAAAAAGTATTAATTAGTAATGATAATGGTTTAATCTTATAGAGCACTCCTCCTATTGTTTTCACTGTTTTGTACAATATTTTTGCATTTACCACAAACTTTCCACTACCACATTCCATTACCATGCCCATGACAAATGTCCCTTCAAGATTAAGATAGGGTCTCTTCAAACCCTCTCCCAAGTTATTCTGCAAGCCCACCCCACGTACTTCCACGTTCTTGAATTCAATAACTGGAGTGTGATTCCCCTCCTTGATAAAAAAAAAAAAAGCAAAGAAAGGCGCTGGTGAAACAAATTGTCTCTTTGCTACAAGTTGTTTGAAAAATCCAGACAGTCAAAAACACCAGCTGTCACATGTCATACGTATGCAGAATAAATACATTTCTTTTAAAAGTATTATGCAGATTTAGGTGTTGCATAGGAGGACAAAAGAAGAGATTATATTGAGTACAGTCATCCATATTGGACCCAATGGAAAACACCCCCTCAACATCGGCAGAAGAGGAAAGACCAAAACACATGAACAATTACTGCAAAAACTTCACATGTCACTCACACCCCGAAGGAGCCCAGACGTTATGAGCACCTGTCAAAAATGTACTGTACCCACTTCCACAAGTCTACCTCCTGGGGCTAACCCTCAATTAGTTGAATATAACTCTGGTTCAATTCCTATATTCCACATACTTACAATAGACTTTACTAAGGGCTTTGTTCACTTCACAACGGTTTGAAAGTCACTGATCCGTTTCAAAGGCAGTGAGCTGACTGAGATAAGTGAACCAGGTTGTTTGGGACTTTTACATCTCCACTTTGGAAAAGGAAGCTTTAAGGGCATCAGTGTTCACTTCAAATAGACCAAATGTAAATGCTATATTCAACAAAGATTTGCAAAAAAGTCTAGAAAAGTGATTAGCGCCCTTCCAAGGTAATAGGAACATTTTTGCTGGAGGTCTCTGGGGAAAAGAAGTGTTTTCCACAAGGGTACACTAGTTATAATTTGAGTGTCTCCTGTCTGTTGCCGAGTTTATTTTGGTGCTCTACGATCTTTCACCTCTTCCCAGCTTTTTCTGCTCTTTCATTTATTTTTGCTGAAATCACAAAGAACCAGTGTTGGCTGCTAAAGTAAAACAAACACTCAATCAACTGCCGGACGTGTGCTAGCGCGGGAATTGGGGTGGAGCACAATTATTGACAGTGTGGTATTGATGTATTATTAGCGTATGTGTAACTTTTTTAAATGGCACAAACATCTCCTGAAATACCTTAAACAATGAATAGATAGAACTAACTCACTAAAATTGCATCCATATTTTACATTCCACACACAATGCATCTTTGAATTGTAAAATAAGAGCTCAGTTAAAGAGCCACTCAGACCTGTCTGGACAGATACTGCCCCACTGTGAAGTTTTGATTATTATTCTCTCAAAAAAGGACTGAAAAAGTGTTTTTTGCCGTTCAATGGCTCTGTAATGTTTTATTTTTATGTCAACATGAGGTTACTGTGAGGTCTTCCATCGTATCCCCTCGGAGTGGAGGGAGAGTGGAGGAGGGGCAGGATGTTGGTCGAGTTAATGGACCCCTTCATGCTGGGCAGCCCGAACACATTGGTGAAGTATGACGGCCGATGTCGATGCTATGGCTGCCTCGACGTCCCACCCTGGGATAGGGGGGCACGAGTCAGGGAGAGAAATGCTAATGTCGATTCTGCAAGATTGATAGTGATGACTGAATCCAACTGAGCCTCGCTGCAAGGAGTTTGTCCAACATAACACCACATGACCCACAGGAAAAACAAATGAACCATGAGCCTCCAACAATGAGGACTTTTTAGCAGACCTACACGAAAGAATCCAGAACCATAGATATGTCAGGCATGTCCAAACTAAGGCCCGAGGGTCCTTTGCGGCCCGCTGTGTCATTCTATGTGGCCCTATGCCTTGCTAAGCCAAAATAACATTGAGATTATAAACACAAGTTCATAGTGTCATCCAGCCAACTTCTGCTTATTCAATACAGCTATACCTTATTGTAAAGCTTTTGAATCGATTTGTTTGAATGCACTGAGATTTGGTTTTCATTATGGACCAAAAATATGTTCGTGGCACTGATGTAGCTATCGAGAGAGCTATTCTACTAACCTCAGCTCTTACAGATGTGTGTATTTGTATAAATGGTCATGTTTTACCTCATTTAGCATCTCAAAATAGACCAATTCTAGTCAAAATAGTTGTATAATCCGTGTTGTCGGCCCCTGTACAAATCTGGCAAACTAAAGTGCCCCTCTTGTTTAAATGTTTCGACACTCTTGACCGATTTAGTAGCAGGATTTTGAGAATCTTTTGTGAGAAAATTCCCCTGACAACAGAGACATGACAGAGCTCAATAAGTGATGTGTGCGTCTACTGTGGCGACAAAATAAATTTCAATTACAGCCATGTAGAATTGGATTTCCTTGGAGCATTAGGGGATTGAGAAACGTTGAGCAGCTTCATGCTACGGCTCTTTTCTCTTAGATTACTGGCCACGAGAAGAATAGTGTAGCCTGGTTTCACTATGAGCTTGACGAGCGGTGTTATGAAATCAATAAGTCACTTTGGACAGAATTGTTTGCTCTTGAAAAAGCCAAGGTGGGATTATAGCACATGATTTCAGGCCACAAGCAGGTGCAGGCTACATTCATTACCATTGTCTAATCCAGCAATTGCCAAAATCGGCAGCAATAGATAAGAAAAAGATAAAACTTCATCTCAAAATGGTGAAATGTACATGTTACATTTGGCATAGGATACACATGAAGAATTAAAGTGAAAAGAGTAATTCTAGCTAGTTTGTGTGGAAATGACAGCAATATAAAATTAGTAATGCGACAGACAATGGACTTTTATTTATTCTACATCTTCATCTCATTTCCATGCCTTAAATGTAACATTGGATGACATCTTATTGAACTAAGAAAAACACAATTTCAAGGACAAAAACATCTAAGGTTGATTAAAGAGGCTTTTTGGTCAGTAGAGGACAGACCAAATAAACGTTTGGGCTTCCATTCTCTTCACTGGTAAATTCCATACTTGCATTACATACTTGATAATGCATAGCCCAGGCCTGTGTACTTGTCCCTGACTGCTGTGTGACACTTGGAGTCAGCCTTTGCTTGTGTGCAAATCAGATTCAGCACATTCTGATGACATTTCGCTTTAAGAGCCTTCTTCCTCAGTCTGCTGCACACCTTCACTGTTCAATGGTTTCCCTGAATGAACCCAAATGTGCCCGGCTCCACTGACAGGCTCATTTTCACAACAGGCCATAATGATAAGAAATATCCCATTTGAGCTGGGATGTGTATAGGCTGCACCGTGAGGATCAGTCTTGTTGAAAGCAGGCATTACTGTCAGTAAAGACACACTCAGTGCCACTGGGGCATCCATCAGTACTGGCAGAGAGGGGCTCACAGATAAGTGAACCCCGATGAAGGGAGGAATCTGTAATGCTTTTGCCACATCTGTTTTACAATCACACATCGGGCTTATCAGTGCATGGTACTCACTTTCAGTCAAAGAGGAAACACGTGTTTGATGTATCCATATGCACATGATGTATTCTGTCGCAACATTATGATGATGACCCTGATCGTTACTAGAAACTAAAAATGAAACGAAGGATGTTATGCTTTATGTACAGATGTTTACATATAACTGTATAGAGTACTTGCTTTTTATAATGCTAAAGATAGAGACTGTATATGTACTTCTTACTATGCTAAAGTCAGAGGTTTTATACATAATTCTTGCTTCTCATTGTGCTAAAGTTGGAGATTTTAGATTTGCTTCCTTATTATGCTAAAGCTAGCGATTGTATACGTGCTCATTTATTGTGCTAAAGACTTTATTTTATTTTGTTTAGAGTTATTATTCATTTATCTTGTGTTGTGTGCGCCTCATTTCTACTGTTCTGTAACTGCAGACGCAACACTGAAATTTCCCCACTGTGGGACGAAAAAAAATCTCTACGTCTTAATCTTTTAAATTCTTGTTGTGTGAATATGCATGATTTTAAGGCTTCCTTCCTTGTTTTGTAATGTATTCAAGGTGCCCTGTGTGCTATATATATAATTCTAGTCACCTCATCTACAACTTCAACCACTATCTCTTCCTTTTTCTAAATATTCATCACACTTTCATCACATAAGCTCATGTGTTGGTGATGTCGCTTGAGAGATGCATGCATACATTCTTACATCCATCCATACATGTACTACCAAATCATGTGTTTTTCAGATCAAGTACGGGTAACTTTTATATGAATCGACCCGATCTGCTTCTGTGCTCACAATCAGAATGTGAGGGCCTTCAGTGGGAAGTGCCGTCAAATGTCAAAAGACAGAGAAACGAGAGAAATTTGCAATAAAACACCCCAAACAGACCGACTCATTGTCAGTCATCAGTCTATAATGTTCAATTGATCCCTTTGATGATCCTTCCTGTGTTTGGTTGTACTGTTTTCATATATAAACAGTTGGATTGATAATGTTATATTTATACTTTCACAGTCTACATGCATATTCAATACATACTGTACGAGTGAGCCCAGTCAGTGTAATATATAATGCATATTCAGTCCTCACAGCTGGCTCTCGGAACACCTTCCACTCTGATTATGCAGCAGAGGTGGGAAAGCGCCACACAGCCATGATAGCAGCAGTTTTAGCTCAAGTGAAGTCAAATTCTTCTACATTTTTTTGAGCACACATTATACACATTTCAATCTTAATTTCACATGTTGGACTGGACCTTAGAAAACGTTGAGATATTTAAAAGTAACGTCTTCAGAAAACTCAAAAATATGAAAGTGAATGTCCGCTACTTATCCAATCGTGAAGAGAGAAGCTTTTTGAAGACAAGTACTAGTAAGACCAGTGCTTCTCAGTTTCTGACAAGCTCTGCTTAGGAAGAAGAAAACATCTTCAGCTCTCAGCTCAAACAGTCAAAAATGACCTACAGGGCTCCTCCTTAAACGTATGCAAATAAAATATAAACATGAATTAAGATGAAGACGAGCTGATGTCATTTGTTCACAACATTTCACTTTTGGGCACAAATTGTGGAAGCAGCCAACAGGCATTATTAATGGAAGGGGAAATTTAGGTACCCCAGCTTTAATGTAATAAATTATCAATGAGACACGGAGGGAAACATGGAAACTTCCCCAGGTTCCCATATTCCAGGTCTTGCAGTGGTGTATTTTTCCGCATGTACAGGTCACGCAGAGACGCAAACTTTCAGCGAGCCGTCCAGAGAATGGACATGTTGTGCTGGTCACATTAGCAGAGCACCCTTGGCCTGTCCGCCATCATCAATGACTTCATCAATACAAAGTCTATACGGACTGCATTTACTTTGTAGATGAGGATATTTGTCTTGTTGTCTTCCCTGTTTGGTGCGATATAGACGGTGGGGGTTGATCTGACGCAGTTGAAAGGAGTGGAGGATGTGGAATCTCGTTCAAGTACGTAGAGCAAAAACATGTGTTTGTGAGATGCCACTACTCTGCCCCACTTTGAAATTCTTTGAGGCTTGGTTTTACTATTCTCCTTGAGCAAATCCGACTGGTCAAAGTTATGCCCGGGGAAGAGACTATTTTAAATTGCAGCATTGAATGTAGTATTGAAAAATACTACATACCGGTACTATAATTGTAGTATAATGTTCAATGGTCAGACATTATTAAAAAGAAAAATGTAATACAATTTAAGTTGCTGACATTACCTTCAAGTATCTTATAATGTTGCCCCACAATTTTGCTATAGAATTCTTCCAAAAATACACCTGACCTACAATACAAACACTCATTAATTCCATTAAGCTGAATAATAGCAGCAGTTTATTAGTGAATACATAGTGTAGACGCTGTATTCAGTCTGTATTGCCCAACATACACACGCCTTACGGCCTTTGCATTATTTGTGGCTCCATTAGAGGTTTTCAAAGGCCCAATGTGTCATTTCGACGTCGAGTTGAGTTAAAGCAGAGACACAAATCAGAGCCGGGCCGCTGAGTGACGCCCCCTATCTGCCCCCTCCTCCGGTGCATTGATAAAGGGCATGGGCGGCATAAATTTGGTGCTAAATGGCCACCTGTCGTGTAGAGGCTGAAGGATCACATCACAGAGCAGCCACGAGCAGATGCGTGTGAAGGTCTAATGGCGGTGACCGGCTAACCTCTGCTTCCTGTGACGTGAGACCGAATCTCAGACACCCCCATTCACCCACGCTCCAGACGAAAGGCCGCACCCGCCGTATTAAACACTTTTATTCTGCAATTTAGGCCAGTCTATACGTCTGGAAGTGGTAGTTTGAATATGGAGAGAAATTGAGAATATTATGGCAGCATGATGACTGAATATGCAGATAGCTGGATAGATTAATTTCAAATCACATAAGACTAGGATTAATTTTACACAATATTTTTGTAAAGTTTGAAATCATACATGAGCAAAACATGAAAGAGGTAGAATGTCCTTCAAAGGTTAATCTATTTCTATAATTCAATTTATCATACATATCTATATTACTTGCCTACTTCAATCTGTATTATTCATTCACTTCATAGTAAGTAAGTAAGTAAGTAATGTTTATTTTATATAGCGCATTTTACAGACCGAGGTCACCCAAAACACTTTACAATGTACAGAGTTCAGATATTGTTCCATTCATTCCACACACGGTGATGACAGAAGCGAGTTGCCGAACACACTGGTGCATCAGCCCCCAATCAACACCATCCATTCACTCTCTCATTTACATTCATATTGTGCATGTTTTTTAGTGGTAGGGGAAACCGGCGCACCCGGAGCAAACCTACGCAGACACGGGGAGAACATGCACACTCCACTCAGAAAGACCCTGTTCTGACCGGGATTCGAACCCAGGACCTTCTTGCTGAGAAGGTACACTGTGGTGATGAACTACTATAGCCACAGCTGCCCTGGTACAGACTCACAGAAGTAAGGCAACCATCGGCCCCTCCGACCACCACCGTTAACACACACACAAACACACACACCAGTCTCATTCTAGGCAATGTGGATGGAGTGTATTGCCTAATGACACAATGACAGCTGCCCCACTGTGGCACCTGGTGTTCCCAGAGGTCTCCCATGCAGCACTAACCAGGCCCTGTGAGTGCTGACATAGGACCGAGAAACCAGCTCTTTTGGGTGTTCTCCAGTTGTATCAAAAAAAAAAAAAAAGGAATAAATAAAAAACAGCAGCACAAAAATCTATCCAAATGTGAATCTCACTGAGAAATTGGTGGAGGAGCAGCAAAGGTCACCCAGAGCCGCTGACGTAACGCTGTTTTATTTTTATTTTTTTTATTGAATGTAACTTTATCTAGAGGTGACACAAGCTTAAATTAGATGCATTAGACACTGGGCTGACAGAGCAGTGTTTGTTTACTCCTAATGTGGTCAATGTTTAGTCACAACAGAGAGAGGAGAGCATCAAAATCTGCTAAAAACTGCTTTGAGAATCAAGCAATCGATTAGTGGGTCAATGCAGTATCTGTATGCACTTTTATTTTATTTATATTATTATGTATGTGGGACAACAATAGAAAAAGAGAAATTAAGTGAATGTGAATTATATGAACCTTAAAATTGTGCTTTAATTTTGGTATTGCATTAGCCTGGTCGTACCACACCCTCGTACAAATTACATTTCCTACTAAGGTCTGGCTATTGCCTAACTACAACCATATATTTTGGCGCAAACTCTTGACGTCACCCACATCTACCTACAACACCCGCCTACCTCGCTCGCCGATTGGTCGGATGGGATTCAACAGATCAAATGGCAGACACTGGGACTAGACCCACAGTTCTGAAGATGGCTCGCAACTCTGCAGCCGAAACAGGTTAACAAGGTAATACATCTAAACTTTTTAACTTAAGACAAAATGAACCTTTTTGAATTGGGACTAGACCCAGACGGTAAATGCAGGGAAGTGATAATCAACCAGAGTTTACGGATGGCTAAGACCAGGCTAGTATTGCATATGCTTAACATTTATTATGAAGTTTTTGTATTTACTTTTTCAGTAAAAGCAGTTATTGTTCATGAATATCCAAGAGTAGAATAAGAGTTTCTGTGGGTCAACTAATGGCACAGTGACTAAAATATGTAACTAGAGCTTGTATGATTGAAAGTCAAATGGTCATTTCAAATTTCAAAAGTGCGTGTGTGTGTTTTTGTGTGTGATTTTTCTCCAAATTGTTGCTCCGTTTACAAGTTTCAGTTTACAAGATTAAAAGCTACCTGTTTAACCTAACCTTGAATAGATTTGCATCCATTACAGAGAACCACCTTGTTGTGTGAGAGGACAAAGACTCGTGTGCCTTTCTTTTGTCTTTCCCGGAGTCTCAGAGTATCTGGGGATGAGCACATTCATTAGCTGCTCCTGGCAGCGCTCTGCGAGGATTAACAATCCCTTTATGCTAAACCTAATTGAAAATACGGCCCGTCCCCTTTTTGAGTCAAATGTGATTGGATAAACTACTGTTGTGGTCAAAGTGGCCTCGGGTAAGGCTTGATTAGATTAGTATAATTGACAGAACAATCAGAAAGAGTAGTTTAATTTTAACGAGATAATGTCAAGTGATATTGAGACTTTTTTATTTTATTTTTATTTTTTTAATCACTGTAAAAAAGTCAAAGACATTAAGCATGATCCTGACAATGGTTGATCCTGACTTGTTCCTCACTTGGTTTTGTACAAACCAACTCATAATTATAAATTGGTACTGAACAAAACATACCATCAGCACTGGAAAGTAAACAGTAAACTATAAAGAAATGATAAGAGTCTGTAAAAGATCAGCACAGTTTAGGAGAACGCTTTTGTCTGTGAAAAGGAGTAAACAATCGGGAAAACCAAAAGTCGGCTCAAAATATCTATGTATAACACATTATTCTGTGCGTAATGAGTTCAATTCAAATCCATCTTTATTTGTATAACCCGAATCACAACAGCAGTCGTCTCGGAGGACTTTACAAAGTTGTCAAAATAAATAATCACCCTTAAGTAGCTACATTTGGTTTCTCTACTTTCCTGCGGTGGATAAAAGCACTAAGCTGTCGTGCTTTTCCCATTGCATTGTTGTCGAACAGAACATTACCATTCTATTCTATTCTGAATGTAAAATATTCTAAGACAAGGCCAACGTGACTCGGTAAAGCACACAAGCGCTGAAGGGTCATAAAGAGGACACATACATGTTAAAATATAAGACAGTGTTGCATTATTTGACGGGAGATGTTTGAAAAATCAATGGAGTGACGAGGAATAAGGGGCTTTTAAGATGCCCTTCAATGTGATAACGCAACATGAGGACTACATGCAGAAAAACCCATTTCCATATGCTGTCAATATTATGAATGAAGATGTATTGGGTGTTAAACAAGGGGCTTTAAACGCATGCATATGGGATGTGCACGTTGAGTGGACTGTCAGGCAATTTACTCTAAACTAATACAATATATAGTTACAGGGTCTAGGTAAAGAGTGTGATGAGAGAAAAAGTAGAAAAGCAAAACAGTTGGTGGGTAAAGAAATTCACATGTAAAATTAAGGCTTTTGTATTTGGTTGTATTGGTATGACCAGCACGTATCTTTATTTAGTCATCTATATCTTTACAATGCATCAGCCACAAGTGACAATCTTCCACCACTGCCAGAGAGTGCCATCTCTAATAATGACATATGGAGAAAATAACTCCATTTTCTCCTGCGTTGTGATCAATATTTAATCCATCAGGCTGAGAGCACCTTGAGGACAGAGAGGAGGAATAGGTTATCGCCGAACCGAAAGTATCGTCCTATATTTCTGCGTGAGCCCGGATTGGCAGCTGGGAATGAGGCGAACCCACAGATAAGAACCAAACCCCCGTCCTCCCGCCATCTATTGTCTCGTGCCTTCAAGCTCCGCAAACGAATATCATGAATGAAAGAGGACGCAAAAAAAAGGTGCTTGTAGCTTGCGTCTGTGTTTATTGGCTCATGAATCAATATGTCTTTTCTTGTACAAAGCGCTGCGCTGTCAGGGAGAGTGGGGCATCTATTACTTGCACCCGGAGCTGAGGAGCACCTGCAAGGTCACTGCTGATGGTCTGAGTGAAGGGGATGACAGCCGAGCAATACGGAGGACATAACTCATGGAACTCATCTCGCACAAGACCACGGTGCATGTTCCTGATTAGCTGCCGTGATTTAGTGGGTCCCCAGCGCACGGCTCGTAAACAACATAACACGGAACGCCACATATGCTCCTCTTGGATGTTGATTTTGTACGCCATTAGGTCCATTTGCTGACCCTCGGCGGTAATGGAAGACGCTGCTTTATAAGCCGTTAGCAGTCTTTAAAAAGGAGCTAGTAAACTGCCTCAAAGTGTCAAAGTTTGCCATAATATGCTTTTGTCTGACATATAATCGTTTGTGAAACCCGCGGCTCATTATTATGTATATGGTACCTTTTAAAATAAAAAATCTTGAGCCAAAATATAAAAGAAGCGAGTCTGCACACTTCTGTATATTCAGTCCTGTCCCCTTACAAGACATCAGGGAAACATGGGCACAAAGTAGACTAATTTTGAGGCATATTGGCATTTAAGCGTTCCGAAATACTGATGATAATGATGATCCACATGTGCCATACAATATATCGCAGATAAAAGCGTGATATATATTCTTTGAGACTAGAAAAACAACAAGATACAGTATAAGTATGGAACAGTCCCTTAAATAGTGCCCTGAGAGTAAATTTTTGACGCTTTGGGCAGAGTAACGGTCTCACAAGGTGTTACTGCGTGGAGTTTGCATGTTCTCTTCGTACCTGTGCAGGTTTCCTCTGGGTGTTTTGGTTCCCCTTTCCACTAACAAATGTACAATAGGTGAAACGTGTGAGTGAACGGTGGTGGCAGCTGAAACATGCTTTAAAGGAATAGGCCACCGTTTTTACATACTGACATATGTTCTTACCTTACTTTAGACTAAAACTCTTCCACATGTTTCCTATTTAAATACAGTTACGTGACGTGTTACACTACCAAGTATAGTAACACAGAAATGTAACATGTCGATTTTCTCAGCGGATAAAAAGGGGTACTATATTGTGAGGCGTAATAATATGAGGAGCGCTTCGACCGCGCACTAACTCCCATAGACTTCTCTCCTGCTCACGCTGCTTCTATTGACGGAAGTGAGCGGGAGAGAAGTCTTTTGGAGTTAGTGCTCCTTGTATTATTACGCCGCACAATATAGTACCCCTTTTTATCCGCTGAGAAAATCGGCATGTTACATTTCTGTGTTACTATACTTTGTAGTGTAACACGTCACGTAACTGTATTTAAATAGGGAACACGTAGAAGAGTTTGGTAGCTTCTAACGGGAGCTGATTTGGTACGATACAGTATGTGGAAGAGGCTGCGTTTGTGCTCCGTTTGCATGACAGAGCGCACGGACAAAGACCAGACAGGTACATAACAACCAGTCTAAGGTAAGCTAAGAACATATGTCAGTATGTAAAACTGCCTTTAAGATAGTCTTCCAATGGTTCCTATGGTTCCTATGTTTTTTTATTATTGAATTTCCTGTGTTTGAAATGAGTCTTTGAAGGTCCTCTGAGACATCTGCTGTTGGGATTGAGAGCTATACATAGATACATTGAATTGAATTGAAATACTGATGTTATTGTATTATAATTTTTTTGGGAAGATTAGGATTTAACTTCAACTTTGTATAAACGATACGCTGTTGTTTACTATTCCAATACCTAAATTTCAACTCAAATCATTCTGTGGCTTTGAATTTGACATACAGTACTGCATCGTGTTGCCCTACTCCTGAACCTCGCATGTAGTGTCATTAATCCGGTCCAACTGGAAATCCCTCCAGACCAGTGGGGGCGGGTCCCGGCTCAAAAGTGGCCAAAATGACGTGCGCTGACATGCTTGCAATACCACCCCGGGCCGATGGGGTGGACCCGGAATAAGAATTAGCCAATGCTAATATACAGCATTAGCTGACCTCTCGAAAACGTCTTGGGAAGTTTCCGTCTTTTGAATGTGTCATTTGAATATGTGTCTTTTAAAATACAACAAAAACAATCTCCTCCAATACTCTTCATAGTCCTATACAAGCCACCGCAGTCATGTCACAGTTTTATTGATAATTTTACCGAGTTGCTTTCAGTTGTATGCACAGATTTTGATAGTTTAGTTATTACAGGTGATTTTAATATTCATGTGGATAATGTTAATGACAGAAATGCAAAAGAGCTGAGTTCTTTACTTGATACCTTTGGTCTCACTCAGCACGTGAGTGGCCCCACCCACAGCAGAGGGCACACTCTAGACCTGTTAGTTACAAAGTGGGTGAATATTTCAAATGTAGACGTGGTCGATGTTGCGCATTTCTGTGTATTTTTTTTACATGTGTTTCACTAACAAACCACCAGTGGACTCTGCAACCGTTCGAAGAAGACACATAAATGAAAATACGATTGAACTATTTATGGGAATGATAAACTTTGAAAATGCATCGTATTCTACTGTAGATGAACTGTTTAACTCTGTCACCTCTAGTGTTTTGAATGTTCTGGATACCGTTGCTCCTGTGAAGGTTAAAATTGTGAAAAATAAGCAGAAGGTGCCGTGGGCTAAAGCAGACTCGGTCAGAGCACTGAAGAGAAAGTGCCGGAGGGCCGAGCGGAAGTGGCGCAAGTCCAACCTCCAGGTTGATTACAAGATATTCAAGGATAAGTTGTGCGAGTTTAACCGGGTGCTACGTAGTACGAGAGAAAGATATTTTTCTGAAATGATTGAAGGCTGCAACAACCTGCGTGTTCTGTTTTCAACAGTTAACAGATTAACAAACCCCCCTGTTCAGATGCCATTAGAGCTAACTTCCAAACGTAAATGCAATGAGTTTGCACACTTTTTCAATGACAAGGTTCAAGGCATCAAAAACGCCATTGTCTCCAATCCACAGATAACAATCCAACAGCCAGAAAGGCTCTCTGAGCTAACTCACTTTGCACCTGTAGGTGATAAAAATGTCCAAGAGATAATCTCCAGTTTGAGCTCCTCCACATGCAGCCTGGATGTACTACCCACTAGATTTCTGAAGTCTGTTCTGAGCAGTCTGTTACCTTCACTCACACAGATAGTAAACATGTCCCTTCATTCTGGAATATTCCCAAAGGCCCTGAAAACTGCAGTCATCAGGCCCCTGCTAAAAAGGAGCAGTCTGGATGCCACTGTACCTAACAACTATCGTCCAATCTCAAATCTGCCATTTATGGGGAAAGTCCTTGAAAAAGTTGTCTACCTACAGCTTACTAGATTTCTTATTATCAACAACTCATTTGATATGTTTCAGTCCGGCTTTAGAACCCACCACAGCACTGAGACTGCTCTCGTCAAGGTTACAAACGATATCCGGCTGAACACTGACGCAGGCCAAGTCTCAATCTTAATCTTGTTAGATCTAAGTGCTGCCTTTGACACCGTCGACCATGAGATCCTCTTACAGAGACTAGAGGACTGGGTTGGCGTCGCTGGCACCGCCCTAAGTTGGTTTAGGTCTTACCTTGAAGACAGGAAGTACTTTGTGGAGATTGGAAACTGTGTCTCAGATCATATGGCCCTGACCTGTGGAGTACCACAGGGGTCGATCCTGGGACCTCTTCTGTTCAATCTCTACATGCTGCCGTTAGGTCAGTTAATACGCAGAAACAAAGTTTCCTATCATAACTATGCAGACGACACTCAGATCTATGTCTCACTGACTGCAGGACAACATGGACCAGTGGACTCACTCCTTCACTGTATCCAACAGATCAGTGAGTGGATGCAAAACAACTTCCTTCAGCTAAACGCAGACAAAACTGAAATGATTGTCTTTGGTCCCCAGAAACAAAGAGAGAGCGTCATCTGTCACCTACAGTCTCTCTCCCTAAAACCTTCAAACAAGGTCAGAAATCTAGGGGTAATACTGGACTCAGACTTAAATTTTAATAACCACATCAAATCAGTAACATCAGCAGCTTTTTACCATCTAAAAAACATTGCCAGGATCAAAAACATAGTGTCTAAAGCAGACTTGGAGATTCTTATCCATGCATTTGTCTCCAGTAGGTTAGACTACTGCAATGGCCTGCTCACAGGTCTGTCCAAACAGCCTGTAAAACAGCTGCAGTACATTCAAAATGCAGCAGCTCGAGTCCTGACTAGAACCAGGAAGTACGACCACATTAGTCCGGTTCTCAGGTCTCTGCACTGGCTTCCTGTGGCTCAGAGAATAGACTTTAAAACAGCTCTGCTTGTGTACAAATCTCTCCATGGCCTCGCACCAAAATATATTAGTGACATGTTAGTCCCATATGAACCAGCCCGGACTCTGAGGAGCACAGGGACTGGACTCCTGTTAGTGCCCAGAGTCAGAACTAAACATGGGGAGGCTGCTTTTCAGATTCATGCTGCTAAAATCTAGAACAGTCTTCCTGAAGATGTGAGACAGGCCTCCTCTCTGACAATGTTTAAAACCAGGTTAAAAACAGTTCTGTTTAGCTGTGCATACAACTGAGGGATTTTATATTTGTATCTTTCTTTTTAATGTTCTGTGATTATTTATGATTTTAATGCTTTCTTGTTTTGTTCAGCACTTTGAGTTGCCTTGTGTATGAATTGTGCTATACAAATAAACTTGCCTTTCCTTGCCTTGCCTTTACAGGATGGTCCAAAAGTTGGCTCTTGGCCCAAAGCTCCGTTCCACATGTGTGTCAATGCTGAGGGGAGTGAATTTGTTTGGACCAGTCTAGTTTACTCGCTGTGAATTTTTTAAGTTACTCGTTTAAATGAATGGGGCTCGTGCCGGCTGAAGTATGCGCAGATGCGTTTTTCTACATTTTCCAGCCCCCGCGGCCATTTTGAATCACTACACTAGCCCAATTTTTGGCCCATTAGTTAGAACGGCGGAGATAGGCGTGACTACGTCCGTTAATATATACAGTCTATGCTCAAGACTTGTCTTAGAAAACCAGAACAAACCAGTGCACCTCCATTTTCCGTTCGATATGATGTTCATACTGGTCATTCTTCCACAATAAGGAAAAGGCCCAACGTAATAAAAGATTTCCTCAGTGGAACATGCATTTTGTAACAATGCAATTTCATCATCATTATTTGGCCCTAAAGGAAACCAACCCTATTACATTGACAAGCCTGTTGAAAATCAAAGCAGCCCCATTTTCATTTTAGCTTCTGTCATTTATTGTGCAGCGAAGTCGGAGCAGCTAGATATTGCTGTGTTCATCTTGTCTGTGCCACCGCAGCCCAAGTAATCAGCTTCATATCTTCTAACATGGTATTTTTCCTGCTCCTCTGGTCTGGAAACGCCACCGGCTGGTCCCCTCGGTATATGGCAACACACGTCAACCTCAGCAGGCTCATTTAAGGCTAACGATAGGCTCCCACCGAGGAAATAGAACAGCAATTTAGATTCCTAACATTGCGGTGGGCGCTAGATTGACTGGCCAAAAACAAGTATAAATCACATATTTTAGTTGATTTGTATTTTACTGAAAAAACTGTGTGACTGAGGTTCTCAACCCATCTCCAACGTCCCACCCTGTGTCTCCGTTCCATTGCGAACCCTTTTTAACCCTTTTGTTTTTTTGGAGAAATGTATGGTGAAATAGACAAAATGTGACAATTTTAATCAATAATATTGGTCACACGAGCAGACAAAGGCTTGGAGAGAAAAACTCAATCCATGCTCTAAACCAGGGGTAGGCAAAGTGTGTTATCAAAAGAGCCACTTTGAGCTATTCTCTGTTCAAGGCTTTCTATTGCAGCCTGTCATGGAGTTCATCAATCTTTTTTTAGTTAGATTTTTTTTTTGTCACAGGACTATTGATCAGAAATTAAGGTTTTAGAACTCTCAAGTCCGGCTCATGTAGATATTCGATAAATGGAAAGTATATATACACAAGAAATACATTTAAAAAATGGCCGGTATTTTTTATTTATATTTTTTTCATTGTCGAAAAGGAGCCATTGAAAAATGCAGAAAGAAACAAATGTGGCTCTGAAGCCATATGTTGCTGACTTTTCCTCAAAACTAGGGATGCACCGAATCCAGGATTTGTTTTCGAATTCAGCCGAATATTGGATTTTTTGACGGGGTTCGGTTTCTGCCGAACCTTTTAATTTTTCCCCACCGAACCGATCCCTACGCTTACACTATGCGCGCTACGCTGGTCGACGCCATAATGCCGCCGTTGATTATAGGAAGGTGTTTACGTAGGTGGCCGGTTCGAATGCATTAGCTCAGGCTGTGTGAGTGAGAAAGTGAAAATGGAACAGAAGTGAGCAGAGAATATGTTGTTTGGCAGTACTTTCAGTCCAAAGAAGGTGATTCTAGTCGAGCTACATGCTCACTTTGCAATGCAGAGGATGGAGTAGGATTCGGTATTCGGTTTCGGTTTCGGCAGAATCTTGACCAGTGGATTTGGTATTCGGCCGAATCCCAAAAATCTGGATTTGGTGCATCCCTACTCCAAACAGTAAAGACAACATCCAAATCTAAAATGTAAAGGCAGTTTGTATACAGAATTTATATTGTGCAGGTTACTTACTAAAGGCGCTATCATGCACTACAGCTTTTATATATATTCAACAACATTTACGGACTTTGGTCACCACCACATAGAGCCTTGTGGACCAATGGCTCTATGTTTTTGAATCATTGCATTTTCTTGTGTTCGAACTGTTTGATTCTCTGATCTGTGTTTACTTTGTCCTCCGAGAAAACGACTGTTGTGATGTAGGGCTATACCAAAATAAATGTAATTGCATGGACTTTATTGATAATAGTATATACTATACAGTCTTTCTATAGAATATCTCAACCCTTTCAGCTGTTTGCCTAAAGGTACAACAATGTTTAACCTGTGGGCAGAACCATAACCACATTTCTGTATTCTTACAACCCAACAGTGGCCCTCGCCCTTTTACACTTGCTACATTCATAAACATAAAGGGCAAGCCTATAACTATACATCCGTGCTCTGGACCAGTAATATTTCTCCAAGGACTTCACATAATCCAATATTGGCCTAAATGAAATGAGACCTTTCCATGCGTCAGAGCTGTCAGAGAGGAGAGGAGAGGAGGGGGTCTGAGACAAAGGTTTAAAGTGGAGCTGGTTACAATCACAGGTTATGCCCTAGTTTCCAGATAACAGCTAATTGAAGCCTGCTCAGGTTTCAGAGAGAGGGAGAGTTGATGAGCCTACAATGAACAGACAGGAAATGATCTCCCATTGAGAGAATTGTTCGCGAGAGAAATTGACACCTGGCAATACTTCGCTGACAAATTGAATACTTAAATTGCAAAAACAAATCATTAGAATAGTGTTTAAATATTTCCTGTTCCCACCGTCTGTGATTCTCAGAGGAATTCTCACACATGTCCACCTTTTGTGAAAATCACCTCTCTTTCACACCACACCGACAGAAGGGAAGAAGAGTTGACAGAGGTGTTTTCATCATTCTTTTTATTGATTTCAGGCCATGACAAAGAAATGGTTTCCATCAGTGGCGCTGAGGCAAACAAAGAGTTTTGAGGTTCGCTGGTGTCCACTCAGATGAATGTCTGACTAAAGGCTATTCTGCAGGTTGTAGGGTTGTAATGAACTGGTCCCTCGCACCACCATATCTCTTGTGCTACATGACGTCTGAAGACATAGGCTGTTCTCGGAGGCATCACTCAGGGCAGTGTGTTTGGGCCCACAGTGTCTATACAAGTCGAGATATTTATATCATGAATGATAAATGGGTATTGTAGCACTTCTTCCCCTCAGAGAGATTGAATGGAAATCAAGAACTAGCAAAAAAATCACTGTCATAACCAACCCGGTCCATCCATTGTTGTTCATTATCTTTAAATTAGAGCTGCACAAACATGTAATTTTCAACTGATACCGAAAATCAATCAAATCAAATCCTAAAATACATATTTGTATAATTGTATACATGTTATACAGTTAAATATTTGTTTAGTTTACTAATTTACATGATTGTATGATAGTCTAGTCTAGGATCCAGGCTGATATGCTGGCACATGCTGGACTATTCATTTTCATTTTTTTTCAAGCCCTTTATTGTCCATTTCTGGGTCAGGGGGGTGGCAATGAGAGCTGCCACCCACCAGTCCCTCGCTGATCTTCTGCAGGGGGTGAGTCCACAGGAATATGGCTGCTCTGTCAGCGGTGAAACAGCCTTGGTCTTTGGACTGGCTGGACTATCAGAATCTGATATCCCCGCCCTAAGCCAGGACATCCAGCCAGGTACGTTTTGTATCTGGCTGGATGTCCTGGCTTAGGGCGGTGTATTAGAGTCACATGTGCACCATCACAAGCTAGGACAGAAACAAAGATGGCAGCACATGTGAGAGTTCATTTTATACAGCAGTAAACCTGAGTTCTAAAAGTCCGAAACTACATCCAGTTGTTAAAACCACAGCCGCTTAAGGCCCTGAAAATGGTTTATTATCCAAACTGGTTACCTTCTTATCGAGAGGTCGCAATTGACCCCTTGGCCTATTGGTACGGACTGACAGCCCAGAGGGAATATGGAATATATCAACCGAGATATCAGACTGGATCTCAGGTTATTGATGCACCTCTGTCCATCCTTCACACACCACTGCAGTAAAAACTTCCGTCATGACGATTGCTACACAGGCGTTTTTTGGTGAGTAAACTTTTCTCAAAAAGGGTTAAAATTCACATTCCAACTCTTCCACTGCCTTCTCCCTCTGCCTCTCAGTCCCTGGAGCTGTGTGTATGCTTTGAGGAGCCAAGATCAGAGCGGGGCCAAGAGGAAAGGCAATATCTCCAAGGAAACGCAGCTCAAATCCATGTTTTCTGTTGTTTAAAATGATCAAATTAAATAGTCTGGGAACATTTGAATTTTTACCGTTTATCTGCCAAAATATTGTGCATCCCTTCTTTATATTCCAATTTATTTCAAAACAAAAATTCTCTTCACCTCTTGCCCATGCACTCTCTCTCATAATAAGCTGAGGGGCCCCTGGGACACCTGTGGGGCCGGTGTGTCACTGCAGATGTGAGCAGGTGTTGGTGCATAGGCAGTGAGGCAGCAGAAATAGGACATTATGCACAGCTCTGGAGTTGGAGAATCACCACTGGACTTCCTGCGTCGTAAAATTGACTTGTCTACTTCAGCGGTCTCTCAATTCATTCCAAGTTGTGAAAAAAACCAAATTTTAACAAGTCAGGGCTATGAAGACATTTTCCAGGAGATTCACTTGATCTTTGTTTAGATCAAAATCCAATATTCACATACCTTTCTGGTTGTAAACATTTGATTAATTCCTTGAAAGAATAATTGGCCAACTATAGGTTCATTACTAAAAGAAGTACACATAAAAACATTAAGATCAATAAAACCGTGGTTCAATTCCACCTCCAAGTATTTCTGTCTGGACTTTGCATGTTCTCCCCGTGTCTGCGTTGGTTCCCTCCAGGTGCTCCGGTTTCTCTTACCACTAAAAACATGTACAATAGGTCTTGCAGGCGTAAGTAAACTATTTTTAGGTCTATTGCGGCCTCTCTCACACACACACACACACACACGACTCAAACTGATAACATTAACATAACAATTTATCAAACTTAAGAGGATCGATTATGTTTATCTTTTAATCCTCTAATGGAGCATTGAATCAGGCGAGAGGCCCATCGCTCCCCGGGTTTTTCTGTCAATAACAATCATACACATTTTTCAGCCCAACAGCGAACAGCCAAACGAGCCCTTAATGCGTTCGCTTTGTCCCCGTGCGCTTAACATAAATGAGGAGCAAACCAGCGACCAACGGGATCATTAAAACCGCAGCTCTGCATGTCTTCCGCGCAGAAATGAAAATATGAATGCGGGTAACCTTTAACCAGGGGTGTCCTTATTAGTGCTGCAATGCCTCGGTATCTCTTTCTGCATTAAATCATGGGAGCTATAGGAGCCAAATCACGCCTAATGATACAAAACATATCCGTCTAAATTAGCCACTGTATCCAGACGCAAGTGAGGTAAATTATGCTACACTTTCCTGACATAACCTATTACAATCTAAGTTAATGATCCGTGCGTTACAGATGGTAAATAGGCATGCTCCGTCGTTGATTGCTTAATTAAAAATGAATTTGTGCATAACCAGATTGTTTTCAGCCTTTAGACTGCACAAAGTTAACCGCACAATAAATCAGTGCTGACAAATGGAGGAGAAAGTCTGCAAATTGGCGTGAGTTAATGAAGTTGTGCGTGACTTTGGGGCATGCAGTGTAAGTGCAGGACTTCAAAATATGATTCACATGTATTTTGTGTGCGCGATCTAAAAACAGAGAATTATGGACCAATACTGCATCTAGTAAGCCAATGTATAGTTCATTTGTAAAAAACAAATAAATGCCAATATAAAATTATCAGAAAGGCTAAAAAAAAGGCTTTACCAAGTCATTTTTTGTAAAAGCTGGATTTATTTTAGTGTTGTAGAATTAAAGTTTCACCCCTTCCTGAGCAAATCCTTTCAAATTTGCTGTCAATACCAAAACATGTTGAAGATTGTAGCTAGAGGATTAAAAATGTTTTTGACACATTTTCAAATTTGTTTTTGCAAAAGAACTTTCCAAATCCACCCTCGGCCTTGAATCTCCATTACAGGCCATCATTCTGTTTCTAAAGATTTAAAGCCTTGTCTGATAAGGAACATGGAATTCTGTTTTCTTATGCGAGTTGGAAAAGAAGGCTAATAATTATCCATATGTTTTCTGTACTATACTATAACTAATAAACCATAGATACTGTACTGTAGAGTTACATGCTTTGGATAATTGTTTTGGTGCTAATAGCTTCCTTTTGTTCACAATGTCCATAATCATGAAGATTTAAGAGACGACTGGGATCTGTTCTGAGAAACCAAAATCTCATGCATTTGAAAACATGTTTGTATCAGAGGTCTATACAGGCCTAGCATCTTAATAAGAATACAACAGGATTTTGTGTTGGATATTTGCCAACATTTTGTTTAGATCTATGTGCTATTCATTTAGGGTTTTTTTCATTTTCTGCTGATGAATGAACGACTTTACAGTTTGTACAGCAAGATGACCATTGTTGGGATTTTGGGCTCTACAAAAACAATCAATCAATCAATAATTTATTGGTATAGCACAATTTGTGTAAAAGGCAATTTAAAGAGCTTCACAAGAGTAAATTAAGTCAACGCAACATACGATCATTTCATATTAAAACAGTAGCATATAAGTATGGGTTTGTGGAAGCTCTAAGTCAGGGGTCTCCAACATTTTTTAATCGGAGAGCTACTTTCATACAACAGAAGAGGCAGAGAGCTACTCCTTTTTGCAGTCATAATAAAAATCTATGTAATAATAATGAGAAAACATGGAAAACACATAATACTGTATAACCCTATATTTTTTTTTACTAATAATAGATGTCTAATGAGTCAAAAGTGAATCATTCAAGATCATGTGTTAAATTCTAATACCTTTGGGGAGCTACCTGAAAGGGGCTGGCGAGCTACTGGTAGCACCTGAGCTACAGGTTGGAGTTGTACAGGGATTACGTGCTAACTGAAATACATATGATGGGTGAGCAACCTTCCTTATTCTACAAAAGTATGGGGTTTAAAACTCTTACTAAAATCTGGGTTCAAAAAAAAAAAAGAGATAAAGGCAATAATTAGTACAAAATAGAGTCAGCTAAACAGATAGTAGCTAGTTTTGAACATAGATTGAAAACATATCAATTTGAAATCCTCACATGAAAGCAGTCGGCCTTTTCACCCACGCTGTATATGCATGACTTTATAGTGACCTTTTTTGATGGTTTTTTTTAAGTTATGCCAAAGCTACAACCGCGGTAACCATCAGTAGGATTACAGATGCCTCTCTGTGTCCGCACATACATCCGCAGGGGTGCACAGTGGGTGATGACAAAGCCTCAGATGTCTTCATGTCAGTGGTCCGAGCGATCCGTCAGGCTGCTGGGAGCTGCAAAATGGCCCCGGTGCCACCTCAGTGCCTGATGGATCGCTCCTGTCCCTGCCCTGCCAACCTCTTTTATCTGCTGAACCAAGCCAATCCCTCTGGGTCGCCCTATAATCAGCCAGACCCTTTGTGATGGCTGACAGGAGCTCTGAGCACGAGTACACCTACTCATGCTTAACGTCACGCCAGAAATTGTTTGTGGAATATATAGCCTGTGCATGTGACGAGTTTATGAAAAATTACATGTCGCGGATCATGTTCAGTGCTATTTTTCTCCTTTTTCACTTGATGGATAGGCTTTTTGACAGGTTTTATAGCTTATTTAACCTTGATCAGGACAGCGCGCGAGACTATGGGGGACTTATATGAAATGTATTAGTGTGTACGTGTGCTAGGTATTGTGGGAATGAGATTTCTTTTTTTTATTACAATGAAACTGGATAAAATTATTGCGTCTTCTGTGCTGGCTCTGCAGAGTGCTTCAAGTGAAAGAGAAAATACATTACAGTAATTTTACGCACGGCGAGTGATGAACCCGACTGCAGCAGAGTTTGTTCCTTTTTTGTCATTCTGCCTTCACTCAATGCACAGGTCTATGAGTAAATATTTGATTTTAAAAAAAGCTGTGACGTTTAAGAGCCATTGACACACACCATTGTAGCAAAGTTGATCAGAAACAATGCAAATGGTCACACACTTATTCGCCGCCGTTTACCAATCCGTGACCCCCTGCTTTGGCAAGTGTAGCTTTTCTAATTACCCTTATGTGAGCACAAATGTCTTTCATAAAATGTGCTGGTTCGACAGCTTCATCACAGGACTCAGCAGATGGGCAACTTTCCCTGGCACTCAGTCAAAGTCACATAAAATGGTCAATAAAACTTTATATGGCCCATGAAATCTATTTGTTATGAATGCACTAACACGGTTTAAATGTGACCACGTTGAAAACTCACAACCAAAGTCCACACATCCCGTATATGTGGACTTCTTGTTCATTAGGCATGGGGAGAATACATGTATTTCCATTTCCGCACCAATAGAATTACAATTCAAGGGTTATAAATGTGTATAATATACTTTTTTCACTTTTTATTCCTCTAACCTTTACCACGATTATGATAAGGCGTTCATTAGGCCACAGAAGAGTTAAACCAGCTGTTAACTTGGCCAATCTCGTCCACCAGGCCTCTGGAAAAATACCACCCTCACACTAGAGCCGTCTGGACAATAGATCATAAGTGGCATCAATAAATAATTACATTTAAATGTCTCTTAATGAGTGGACTTTGCTGACTGGGCCCATGTTTATGGCCTGAGATGAAAGTGCACGCAGAAGGCATCTATAATAGACAGTGTCATAAAAGACTGGTCTGGTAATGGGTCTCTGAGCTGATAACAGCACCCTCAATTATACACTGACTACATACAACACTATAGCAACACACCCATATCTCAGCACAGCAGCAGCAATACTTTTATTAGACGTCATAACTTTTAATGATGCAGGGATTGAGGGAGTAACATTTGGAAAAACTGAAAACAAAGGATTTATTAAAAGTTATAAGTCAAACTTTTGTGCGGACCTACATTCATATCGAGAACCTTTTCCCATCAAATGTAGTATTTGTCATTGAAATGGTTAATTTCTTTCCCTACAAAGTCGATGGACAAAAACGATGGACTGTTTGACTAAAAGTACCAAATACTAAACATTTTCATTTATGTCATCATAGAATTATTTGTGTCAAAGAAACTCTTGTTTATGTCTTTGTAATGGAGGCATCAATTAGTTCACAACTATTTCAATAATCCCTTAGTTAATAATTAACTCACTAGCTACAATCCTAAATAATTCTCTATTGTTTAAAGCTGTTCTAGATGCTTCTTAACTTGAGAATTGCACATATGAGGAACCAGATGGGTCTAACTGACATGAAATTACACTTGTAAACAGCCTTTTATGTTGTCACGATCTATAGATATAACTATACATTGAGTTAATTAATTATAGCAGATTTATTATCCTCACAGCAGCAGTAGAACGCTCCATTGATTTGAATGTAATTTCAAAACGTTAATAATAATAATAATAATAATTTTTTATAACGGACCTCTCAAAACAATAATGTTTTGAGAGGTGCGTTGCCCATGCAGAGAGTGCGTTGCCCATGGCAACGCACTCTCTGCTTGTCTTTCAGATGCGTGGATAACTCCGCAAGTAGTTCCGGCCACTCCGGAGCTAGCCACGCTCAATCAACACACTTAAATGTTAATCGGAGAATTCTTATACATATACATTCTTCACACACGTGCACGGAGATTTTCAGAATTTTCTGGTCTTGTCTTCATGACAAAAATACTATTTCTCTGCGTCAAAAAGCGATCTTGAAAAACCCGGAAGTAGTTCCGGCCGCTCAATAAATGCAAATGCCAATTAATCAACGCATTTAAATGTTAATCGGAGAGTACATTATACAAATACATTATTAATACAAGTGCACAGAAGTTTTCAGAATTTTCCGTTCATGACAAAAACACTGATGTAATGCGAGAAAAGGCGATCCCGAAAAACCCGGAAGTAGATACCGGCACATTTCAGGACACATTTGCAGGGGATCGAATTATGGATTTAGGTAAGGTTTATGTTTGGGTCACTCACCGCTGATGTTCACAATTCTTTGTTCAGTTTTCTTGCAGTTCCAGAGAGTTCTAGTTTGGAAGTTGCCAGCCTAACTGTTGCTAGCATAGCCACGGGAAAGCCTTTGGGAACTATTTTATTTTCTTTCTTATTTTAAATAAACCTTTCGGCATTCCTAAAAGTGGACTGAAGTTAATGTTGTGTGTTCTGTTGGTATAAAGCCGTATAATAAGCGGGACAACATATATTACGCAGGTCATTATCGGAAAATAAGTCCGCTTCGCCCTGTCGGTACTTATTTTCCGATAATGACCAGCGTAATATACGTTATCCCTTACTTAATGTCAGTTTTTTTACCATTCCATAAGATCAATTGCAATAATCGTATCTTACTGCGGGACTTTATATATTTACATTCCTATTTAATACAACATGTAACTACAATTCTAGAAGGATTGACATGTTTGTTGTGGACGCTGAAATGAATCATCTGTCTTTGTTCAGCTGACCTAAAGAGAATTGTATTCCTGTGTGTTGCACTTGACGGCAGGAGGGAGGTGAAGGCGCCAGCTCCTTCTGCGATAGTCTCATACAAGCCCAGTGTCTTCATTATTCATCAAGGTGTGTGTTTGGGTGTGAGAGCGAGACACTGGGACCTCTGAGGCTTCTGAAGTGACAATCCTGTTACGACACATGAGAGAGGTGCAGAACCAACTTAGCGTGGCTCTGTGTACACTCACCGACAAGTATGATAAGGTGAGAGGGAACGGGACATCATGTTTTTACAGCATTCCCACAGACACAGACTACAAGCTTGATACTCAAAACTGATTTCAATTAAAGTTGTTTATATATCCAAATCACTGCTCAAAACCCACCTGCTCCAAAAATATTTATTTGTAGCTTTTTCTATGTTTCTAGTTTCTTATTTGTTCTTCTGTAAAACGTCTCATACAGGTACAATCTTATGGTGCGTTCAGACCAAACGCGATTTCTACGGCCAAATCGCGTCTATCGCGCGGCTTGGGCCGCTTGTGACAAATTGTGGCAGCCGCTGTCACAGAGAAACTTGGCCGCGCGGCCAGGACACTAGAGGGCAGCCGCTGTCACAGAGCGTTGAGAGCGTTTAGGGGCGGGGCTTGTCTCTTTTGCCTGTAGCTTCCCAACATGGATGTCAGCGAAGGAGTTGCTTTATCTGATAAATAAAGCCAGACAACGTCGTCAAAGGGCGAATCGACGACGTGTCTGGATTCATCAGATAGTCCGTAGACGGTTGGAGTTTGGTGAGTTTCACCATTTGCTCCGGGAGCTGCGCTCGGATGAGGGTCGCTTTCAGCGGTACTTTCGTCTCTCCCTGGCTCAGTTTGACGACCTACTGACCCGCATTGGCGCTAGGATCTCCTACCAGGACACCAACTACAGGCGCTCTATTCCAGCTGAAGAGCGCCTGTCCATCTGTCTGCGGTTAGTGTTTTTTACCCCATTCAGAATTCATAAATACTTACAAAGTGTGTAATTTTTCAATCACAATCCACAATGTAATAGCTCAGAAAACAGTATTATGCAACAATATGGTGTCTATGATTACTGTCTATGATGTTTACTGTCTACTAGTTTAACGTATTTTATGCTACACAAGTTTTGTCACGTGATTTTTATGAATGTAATTGTGATAAATATGTTCATATCATTTTGTAATTGCAGGTTTCTTGCCACTGGGGACTCCTACAGGACCATTGCGGGGAGCTTCAAAGTGGGCATATCCACCGTCTCCATGCTCATCCCAGATGTGGTGGCAGCCATATGGGACTGCCTCGTGGAGGAGTTCATAGCTGTGCCTGGAGCAGAGGAGTGGAGGTCCATAGCGCAGGACTTTGAGGTCCGATGGTTCCCTCTGTGCTGTGGGGCCATTGATGGGAAGCATGTGGCTGTGAAGGCACCCCCCAACTCTGGGTCCATGTTTTTTAATTACAAGGGGCACCATTCCCTTGTGCTCCTGGCTGTAGTGGATGCCCAGTACAGGTTCAGGGTGATTGATGTGGGAGGGTACGGCAGATCCAGCGATGGAGGCATCATGTCCAACTCTGCCTTTGGTGAGGCTCTGCGCGAGGGCACACTCGACCTGCCTCCTGACCAGTGCATACCTGGAGCTGACCACAGAGGACCCCAGCCCCATGTGTTCGTGGCAGATGAGGCCTTTCCACTGCGCCGCAATTTAATGCGCCCTCCCCATCTCCAGCCATGAGGATGGCTGGAGATGGGCAGGTTCCTGCACCGAGGGGAGCTGCTGCCGGTGAAGAACCACTTCCAGGCGTGCAGCGGATGGCTGCCAACAACGCGACCAGAGAAGCAGTGGACATAAGGAAAGTGTTCATGGCCCACTTCAGTGAGGAGGGAGCACTGCCGTGGCAGCCCACAGAGTAGTCATGTCCACCACAAGACTGACCCACAACGGCTCTTTTCAGAGCCTAACATATAATGTGCTGAGCCTCTTGAATATGAAATTCTTTACATTTTTTCTGGCCATAGTCCAAACCCATATTGATTTGCACTCTTCTATTCACCTGTATACCTTCTGTTTCTAGGTAATGACTGCCAGACTCCACTGCGACTCCACTCCAACTTCAGGTTAATCAAATGCACATTCAAGCTTTTCCATAATTACAAGGTTGTTAAAACAGTAAAAGGTGAAATGAATAAAAAATACTGTCAACTACTGTATCGCTCTTTAAGTGTTAGTTATTCCATCTTCTATAAAACCCAGTCAGCTCTTATAAAAGTAAATGTACAAATATAGAATAGCATTTTCTGTCAGTATTATATGAAAGGTAGTAATGGTTGGCTTGAAGTAGAACACATGAGGTTTGAAAAATATTTTCTTTATAAAAAAAGGAACAAACAATGAAAAATAAATTAAATGTACATATAAACAAATGAAAAGGAGCTTGCTTGGAGGAGGTGCGGTGGAAGAGGAAAGGGACACATGTCTGTTTCCTCCCCTGCAAAAGGTGTCACCTTAGGTAAAAAAAACTGTCTGTTCTGGCCAATGGTTCCAAATTAAGCAGAACGGTGCTGCTTTCATATAAAAGTTGGTACATTTTGAATTTCACAAATTCTTTTGACTCTGGTGCCACCCTTTGCAGGAGAGGAAAGAGAGAGAGCAGGAACTGATGGTCTTCTGAGTAGTCGGGCGGTGCGGCTGCTTTGGTCCGTAGAGTCTCCAGCAGCTCCCGCTCCCACTCTGAAGGCCCACCAAGGAAGAGGGCTCGGAAGAGGCCCACGTCCGTAGAGCCGCCAACAAAGAACACAGGGCAATCACAGTGTTAAAAAGTGGAACATGTATTTCAAAAAAGCAAAATGAAGAGAGCAAATAATATCTGTATTAAAGCCAGAGTGTGTAGACATAGTTAAACACATGTAAAACACGTTTAAGTTGTGTGTTTGTGTTACAATTAACTTGAACATTGCAGTTATCAATGAAATTACTCACACAAGCACAAATTTCGACAGTTACAAACTAATATCTCTGAAGTGTATTTCGTAATGAAATTAGAAATTGGCTGTTAAAAAAGTAATACTCTATTGTCTGCATTAAACAGGATAACTGCCATCTTGTGGCAAAAATTGCATGTATTTGTTCAGTACTTTTATAGCATAAGGTATTTCAGTAGTATGTTTTTATCGAAGAAAGAGGGAAGATGTGTTGTATCAGACCAAAGCTTCTTTCCACCTGTAGTGCCTTGACATCTTGTCGTTTCTCTGTAAATTTGTCGTCTACACTGATGTAACAGCCCTTGGGTAATTTTGGCATATTATGCAGTAACATTTTGTTTATATGAACAGTCCTGTAATAAGAATAAAAATATAACAATGATTAAAAAAAGCCACACCTGTAGGTGCAGAAGCAGGGGAAGGTCCAGCCCTCACAGAAGAAGAACCGGCTGAGGAAGAAGCAGCAGCAGCAGCAGCAGCTCAGGCAGCTCAGGCCAAGATGTCTCACCTTGTGTGGTGGTGGCAGTGTCTGCGCCAGAAGAAAACAAGAAATACAATTATTTCATATCATGTGTACATTGCGCTTATGACATTTATATGTACATAATAATGTACATTATTATGTACATTTAAATGATGTGTTCATATAAAAGGGAAAAGTGAAATTTAACACAACACATGATCAAGATCTATCCTGGTTTGAAAATAGCCAATGCCTATTTTCACCTGGCCATGATGTTAAGAAAGCATTAAAAGAAATGCATACACAAAAAGCAATATAAATGTAAAAGTCAGCAAAATGTGGGTAATAGAAAGGAAAGAAATGTATTTTTTCCAACTGTTCGAGGTCTCTGTTTGCTGCATGACACCGACCTTCAGCACCTGACAGCCCTGCTGCTGCTGCTTCCTCTGGCTCTTCTTCTGGGTGGTTGTACCCTGTGGTCTGCTCCTCCTCGGCCCTTCGCCTTGGCATGTTCCCGGAGCTGTCACGGGGAGTGATGTAGGGCTCGAGGAAGGACATGACCACAAGGTACTTCCACGTCTGGCCTTTCCCTGCTTCTGCACCACTCTTCTTCACCTTCTCCTTCTCCTTCCTGCTCTCCTTAGCATATGTGTCCCTCAGATTCTTCCACCGCTTTTTGCAAAGTAGTAGTTTTTTTCGCGGGGAAATATTTACAACATTGAAAAGTTAAAATAACTTACCCGAGACACCAACCACCTCGCTAACCCTCCTCCAAGCAAGCTCCTTTTTATTTCGGTCCCGGTAGCTGTGGTCCGCAGTGTTATATAGCTCAGAATGAGCACCGACCTGAGCAATTGACGTGTCCTCCATAGCTGTCATCTACTAGTGTTTTTCCGGTAGTGAAATGCGTCACTACGTCACTGTAGGAGAAAGCTCCTGATTGGTCGGCAACGCGAATTCTCCCAAAAAGTTCAACATTGTTCAACTCTAGCGGCGGCCGCGTTGGAAGCACAAATCGCGCGAAACGCGCGTCAAAACGCTTGACATCTCAAAACACGCCGCGCGAATCGCGCCGCGTGATCTCTCGCCGCTCCTTGGCGCGCGTCCCCCATGTTGTGTCAATGTAGACCCGCCGCTTTGGCCGCAGAAATCGCGTTTGGTCTGAACGCACCATTACAGTGCTTAGAATACTGTACATATTTCTCTTCTAGCTGTGAGACAATACTCCGTCTTAGCCAAGTGTTTCTTTCTGCTGGTAACAGACGAGCACAACTTCCCAAAGCACGCATAAACACACCTCCCAATTTCTTCTAACATCAAGGATATTTATCATCATCAATAATGCAGGCAGAGCTCAGAGCCGATCTGATTACCAAACACAAGTGCGCTGTTGGTGATGGGGAGTGTGGAGGTGATGTAAGGAGAGCGTTTGTGTCTTTTGTAATGTTGTATAATCTGTGGTGTGGTTTGTGTGTGATGGAGAGGCTGGCGTGTGCCCTGATCAGCTACACACACCTGATGCACAAGAAAAGAGTGAAGATGTGGCTAAACAAACGCTCTCTGTTGAGAAACGCTGCATCAGAGCATAATATTCAAAGTGTCTATTCTGAGTCTGCTGAAATTGTTTTATGGCCTAATATCCATGCTCTTTTCGAAAACTTCATTAACTGTTAGTTCAGCCGAGATATTTGAATTTCAGATTTAGTTTTACAGCCCCTAACTCTTCTCATTGTTTTCATTTCGATGTCCCGCCCTCCACCATTTTACCGATCAGAGAGTCTGTGATCCAGGTTGCCAGAACTCACCGTGTCGAGCTAATCTCACTGGTAAAGTAACATGTGGCGGTACAGCAGTATGATAAAAGGTCTCTTTATGATTCTCAAATTATTAATGACAAAACAAGGAATAAAATGAGGATTTCTATCGGGGCCTTTGTGAAAAATGTGTTGGTTATTGTTGTTGACAAAACTCTTGTCTATTCAGATTTTATGGTCTCAGCTGGATCCATCTGCATTTCTGGAAACCTGAGTCAGGGAGAGTGGGGGAGGTTGCAGTACCACCTTTGGCCAGATTTTTTAATATTGCTTCTCACCGCACACATACACCTGGACACCAGTCCCGTTCACGGACCGTGCACGTGAGCTCTTGATAACAGCCACTGTGGCCAGATGCTTTTAAGCTGGAGTACTTTTTTTGGTTTGATAAATACAATTTGTTTGTCCCAACCAGTGGGGGCGGGTCCCAGCTCAAAAGTTCCCAAAATGACGTGGGCTGACATGCTGCAATACCACCCCGGGCCGATGGGGGTGGACCCAGAAGAAGAATTAGCCAATGCTAACATATAGCAGCATCTTACAGCTCAAAAACGTCTTTACAGGATGGACCAAAAGTTGGCTCTTGGCCCAAAGCTCCGTTCCACATGTGTGTCAATAGGCCTGTCACGATAACAAATTTTGCTGGACGATTAATTGTCTCAGAAATTATTGCGATAAGCGATTATATTGTCGTTCTGAGATCATTTGCATCGATTACAATGATCATGCAGGTACACCTTTTCAAAGAGAAATAAACTTTTATTTTTAACGAATATTTAACGCTAGAACACAATAAATTTACAAACAACCAAAAACAATAAATAAAATACTCAGTCTCTTAACAAAAAATGACCAGGAATAAAACTGCCAGGACCTTTGTAAAGAAAATATGAAACAGATGCCTCAAATGTCAATAATTTCTCAGACTTTATGGCAGATTACGAGAAAGAAATACCAACATGTTGACTTTGTGTGGTTTAAGACAGGATCTCTCAGGAGTAGTCCCGCCTCCCCACACACCAGGCGAATGACAAGTGACTGACATGTGGGTTCACCAATGGGGCGTACAGAAGTCCTGCTGCGGTAGCGCCCACCGGAAGTAGCGGGGCGGGCTTTGATGCTAACAGCTAAGCTAGCGGGTTTTTTGTGTAAAGTTCTACTCCAAGAATGCAAGTCTGCAGCATCTCTGTGTTCAGAGACCTTCTAGAGACTTTATATAACAGCAGTATGTGTTCACGGAGGTGCGCCATAAGTTTATTTTATTGGTATGGTACGGTACTTCTGCATCGGCGAACACGCTAACGCTAGCTGCGCTAGTATAGTCACTAATCAAGCCTGAATGAGAACTCAGCTGCCGGCATATGTTCACAACTACTGTGTCCCCCATTATCAATCCTGGTTAAGTCCTGGTTTAGGTCCTGTTTTGGCTGTATTTTGTATTTTTGAGTAATTTCCGTCTGCTTGCTAGACCGCTAGTGTTCCCGTGACCACTTTGCGGCTCTCTGACGAGAGAGACGGGGGAAACAAACAAGCTGCAAATGGGATTTATCGTGGCCAGAAAAGTTATTGAGCAAATTTTATTTATCGTGCGATTAATTGATTTATTGACTATCGCGACAGGCCTATGTGTCAATGCTGAGGGGGGTGAATTTTTTTGGTCCACTCGAATTTACTTGCTGTGAATTTTTGAAGTCTCTTGTACAAAATGAATGGAGCTGCGCCGGCTGACGCATGCGCAGATGCGTTTTTTCACAATTTTCTTGTGGGCGGGACCACTCGCGGCCATTTTGGATTGCTACAGTAGAGCACATTTTTTGGCCCATTAGTTAGAACGGCAAAGATAGGCGTGACTCTGGCCGTTAATATTTACAGTCTATGGTCCCAACAGAACGAGTCCCCTCACTCAGCCAATCAGCTGAGTGAGGGGTTCCTCTCATTTTAATTTTTCTGACTGAAACGCTGAAGCTAAAGATTTGACAGAGGGAAGAAATACATGCATGTGAAAACTGGTGACAGTGTTTTGAGAGCGATAAGATGGATTTATTACGTACACTTACATTTTTGGATCGCATTTTTTACAATCGTTTTTTTCCCAGCGCTATTTACATTGTGAATTATTTGGCTATCATGATATTTCCCATATAACAGTATGCTTTACTGTTTTGTACTGGCTTTCGAATGGGTGAGATGAGCTGGAATCTAATAAGAATTTGCATCAACCAACCTCTATTAAGATGAAGAGATCCTTTATTCGTCCCACAGTGGGGACGATTCAGTGTTACATCACAAGTTATAGAACAGTAGGAAAGAGGAGCACACAGCACAAGATAAATGAACAATAAAGTACTATAGTATAATAAACCATTGTATTGAGTATGTTATGTCTGTTCTATGTGAGCAACTTTTAACCAACCAGCTAGAACTAATCGCAATCATTGTGAAAAAATTAAAAATAAATCCAGTTTTCTAAATTGTTTTAGCCCAAGTTGAGACGCAGTTCGTTGCATTAGGAGAACATAAAAAGAATCAGAGAGTGGTACAATGTCCACAGGCGCTGGCTCATAACAAAGAGAATGGCAAATTAGAGAATCACTGTATGAATGAATATGAGGCACCAATATTCTCAGCCCTGATTATGTGAATATAAAAGCACTACAAAGCAATTATGATCACAGCGTTGTCTCAATTCTTTTGCAAGATTATGTCATTTAGCCCAAACCATTGTACATCTCGTAATGCAACAGGAGAAACATCCACTCTGAAGATAAATCTGACAACCTAGTGCACATTGATTTCAGCTTTTTGTCTCCCCAATTCAGGAACCTCTGTCACCTACGACGTCGAATGTTTAAAAAAGAACACCGAAACCGATTAGCAGAGAAAGCAACAAAAGCCCAATGTCAAGCCTTGTTTAAGTACACGGCTTTAATGGTCGAATTTCCTTTTAATTCCCCGAGTATCGAGCCAAACACACATTAAAAGTGAAAACATCTTGAATCGCCCTCATCAGTAATCCACAAGCGAGTCCAGGGCTATTGATTTCAGCGCGCAGCAGCAGCACTCAGCGGTCATTTGCCGTGATGAGGGAAGACAATCACGACCAAATCGTCCCTGGCATTCATTAGGAGACCAACAGTTGAGAGAGTCTATTGAAACTTAATCAAGAACTGGTGTTGAGTTGTCATTAGGTATTCCCACTGGGTTGGTTTGGTCACTCCCAGCTCTAACCCAAGATACACCCAGATTATAAAGACTATTATGATGGAAAGACCATATGGTCCAGGGGTCTCCATCATTTTTCGATTGGAGAGCAACTTTTTATAAAACAGAAATGGAAGATACTCCTTGTAGCAGTCGTAATACAATCTTAGTCTATAAAATAACTACAGCCAATGATGGAGAAGTAGTAATCTTCATTTATATACCGCCTTTCACAGACCAGAGTCACAAAGAGATTTACAGTTGTGGGCATTTGTCTCCCACTCCACACAGAGATGAAAGTGAGGTCGCCAGTACAGGATGCGCATGCCAGACCTATTCTACATGTTTTTAGTGGTAGGGAAAACCCGAGGAGAACATGCAAACTCCACTCAGAAAGGCCCTGTTCCGACCGGGATTTGAACCCAGGACCTTCTTGCTGAGAAGCGAGAGTGCTATCCACCATAGACTGTAAATATTAACGGACAGAGTCACGCCTATCTCCGCCGTTCAAACAAATGGGCCAAATTGTGAAAAAACGCATCTGTGCATGCGTCAGCCGGCGAGAGCTCCGTTCATTTGACAAGTGCCTTCAAAAATTCACAGCAACTAAACCAGAGTGGTCCAAAAAAATTCACTCCCCTCAGCATTGACACACATGTGGAACGGAGCTTTGGGCCAAGAGTCAGCTTTTGGACCATCCTGCAAAGATGTTTTCGAGAGGTCAGATAATGCTATATGTTAGCATTGGCTATTTCCTATTCCGGGTCCACCCCCATCGGCCCGGGGTGGTATTGCATGGTATTGCATAGCATGTCAGCACACGTCCTTTTGGCCACCCGCCAAAATGACGTGCCCCCACTGCTATCCACTCAGCCACTATGCCGCCGAGAGCACACATACATTATACTGTACAGAAACCGGCGCACCAGGAGGAAACCACTTAGACACAGAGAGAACAGGGTGATGATCCAGGACATTTAAGGACATTTATGGACATCTATAAACATATTTTTTTTATTGCTCAGCCGCGTCTTATGGACCAATGGCTTATAGTTCAAATAAACATGTAATAACTGAAAGGTGAAAGATTCAGGATCATGTGTTAAATTTTTTTATTCCATTGGGGACCTGACTGAAAGCTACAGGCTGGAGAACCCTGATGTAGCCTTATCTCAATAGAAATTTTGTCCAACTATAATGTTTTGGAACCCTAACCCTCTATCCAACTTGTGTAATCTATATGTTGTAAAAGAGTCCTTCCAATATAAACTCTGTATCCATATGAAAGCTCCATCGCTGAGTGGCCACAAAAGTGGGTCACAGCTTTGATTCTGCTCAGGCCTTTCTCTGGGCATCTTTTCTTCAATAGATCATGTTTAAAACTCAAACTACTATTAAACCTACTACTATTACAAACAATAATAAGATTCATTATATACGATTCAATTGGGTTAATGCTAAAAATGTACACACCAAGATTAAAGATTCAATTATTTGTATGAATAGAAGAACTTGGATGATTCCTAGAGTTTTAGATTTCTTCTGTGAATATAGGACAATATCCCACGGTAACATTAATGAAGCCATTGTTTTGTGGAATGGTGTTTTAATTATAACTAATCTGCATATGGTCTTTTTCTACTAATGGAATATAATGACTGTATGATGTTCATAGTCATCTTGTAATGTTTGATTGATTTAACATGACGACTAAAATCCATGAATCAGTGTTCGCACTTGGTATAATGTAACTCAAGTTTGTCTATGTGGGTGATCTTATTAATAATACAGGCCTCTCTCTGCTCCAGCGCCGGTGCTGATAATCGTAATAAAGCAGCTCATTGTGGCGAGCCAACCAGGAGAACCACAAGGGCTGCGAGAGTGCCTGCTGCATTAGCTGAAGATGGCTGCTCATAAATCAAAGCGTCATTGGAAGCATTGTTTGGCACGGGGCGGTCCCACTGGAGGCGTCCCGGAGCTCGCCCGTATGGTGGGGCTGTAGGCGATGAGAGTGCACCCTTACCCATCACGGCGGCTCTCTGGGGCAGCTTTTAATCGCCGCAAATGGGTGTCGATAACAACCAGCTATATTTCATGGTCTGTCCAATAGTTACGGCCTCCTCTGGGTTTACGAGGAGGAGATGTCAGGTCCCTGGCATAATTGGGACTTCTATTGGATTTTACGAGACCATTTTCTGTGCCCAGAGAACAAACACAAGTCTTCCAGAGGTCTGCCAGGATAGTTCTGTTGATATAGATACTTTTGCATAAAAATAAATTATTAAATCAATGTTTGTAGGTGTAAAGGCCGAGGTAGAGAGCAAACAGTTTGAAGTTTTACCATTGCAACTGGCAACACCATTACAGACCGCTGTGGGGCTCATTCTACATTCAGTTGAAATATCCAATTAATCAGTGTAACATTGTTCCCTACTAAAAAAGTTGTTTTTTACTTCATCCCCAATAACCACAATGAACAAATATAAAGTGCATGAAAAAAACTCACCATAACACTATGATCAGTGACAGCGTCCCAACCAGTGGTCCCCAGCCCAGTGGTTGGGGACCACTGACCAACAGTACATTGCAATTGTCATGAAACACTAGTAATTTGCTAAAAACATGATTTTCATGTGAGACCTTCATCAAAAATCTATGAAGAAAATGACATCACATCTTTAATCCCCAATGATCCGCTGCGGATTGTCTCGTTGGAGGCAGACATGCTTTTTTAAAGTTTTCAATCTCAAAATTAAGAAATATTTTGAGATCAAAAGTGTTGTAATTTTCACCATCCTTGGGTTGCGTGAGTCAAAAGTATTGAGACCAGTGTTTGGTGTAAAATTGTAATTTTGTTAAAGTAACGTTACTTAGTAACACATGACCGTGAATTTCTTATATGTTCATAAATATATAAGATCTGGATGTGACAGGATCTCATTTGCACTTGACACAGACATTAAGCATGTAGAGAGGAGTGATTAGACACATCACAGAGCTTAAACTACAGCATCTGAAGAAACTGAGCACAAATAAAACAGAATGAATCCAGAGGAAGTTCTTTCTATAAGGAGGCAATGTAATCGACCGTATCTTTTGGGAATTATTAAATTACTTTTCACCACATATTCACTGCTGACTGTCTGTACCTCTCTGTACTGCACTGTACGTGTAAATACCAACTGCACAGCTGTGGAAGAGCTTAGAAGATGCAAGAATAAAACTATTGGAGATGAATTCAGACTTTTATTTTATAGCATTATTTTTCTAGGAGTAAAACTGAAATATATTTTAACCTTTTTAATTTTGTTTTCCTTCTAATAATACATATACACATAAACAAGTCAGTCACACATTGTCTACCATTGGAACAAGAGCATAATATTAGAAAAGGATCCAATCTAATCCCCTTTATTTATAGAACACATTTTATAAAACACGTTTCCGAAGTGCTGCATGGATAAAAGTGCCGACCCAGAAATGGATCAAGGGGAAGAAATAAACATAAAATGCCACAAAAATCACTTGATGAGGCTTTGGGCTGAGAGCTGAAAATCTGCTATTGTTGTGCCAGTGGCAAGAAACTTTCCTGCATGAGAATGATGTGCTGAGACAAAGTTACACATAGTATCTGCTCCTACCTTCGAGTGTGCGTAAAACAGGTACCCCAGCCTTACGTGCAACCGTATCACAGCTGACCATTGACCTGCAGATCCCCTGGAGCTCCCTTTTACAGTAGTTTTTGTGTTTAGTTTTGTTAGAATACAATGCATGCTCCATCTTTCAGACCGTGGTTCTATCTCAGACTGCTTTCTCACAAGCTATGCACTTACTGCCATCTGCTGGAGCCAAGTCGTCATTACACCACATTTTTCATTCCCAATCCATCACAGATTATTAAAAAAACTGCATGAAAGCTCAAATGGGGCACACATGGCACATAGACGGTGTGTGGTGAATGTGAAGTCCATTACGCACCACTGATGGTGCGATGGAGGGAGAGGTTTCTTTTGGCAGGATGGAGGTCTGTCAGCTCCACCAGTGACCCAAAAGTCTTCATGGCCAGTTCCTCTGTGCTCCAGACTAAGCACAAGATCTATATCAGGCCAGGTGGAACCCCCGGAAGAGTCAAATTTTAGGTAAATTAGTGAAAATGCTAAATGATGTAACAAATTCAACCTATAATAGCTGGAAAAATGCATACTTCAATGTCTAAACTAGGGGTGTCAAACTAGGAACACACCAGACTCTATTTCTTCTTCTTCTTCTTTGTATGCTTTTTTAGGGTGTGGCTCTCAAAGTGAATGTGTATTTCCGCCACCTACTGTATCAGAGTGTGAACAAGAGCTACATTAACCTAATTATCTAAGAGAATAGAGAATAAAATTATAAAAACTGAACTCTCCCCATAAGTCCTGAATCCTTAAGAAACCCCTCCACCCATTTCTTCAGGTGAGTCCAGTTTTAATCTGAAGATTTGAGGAAATGGGAGGGGTCTAGAGTGGGCTCCTTGTTCAGGATTGAATTAAAATATGCAGCCACACCGGCCATTTCTGGAACCAGTTTGACATCCCTGGTCAATTTAGGAAATAATATTATTATTATTATTATTATTTTTACACACATTCAATAGCAATAAGATTTGTGATCAATGTTTAAAAAAGTATAATTTTGTTTAAATAGTGAAGGACTCCAGAAGTGTTTACACGTGTGAAAGGACTACAAATTCATACAAGAACACAGACGCCCATGTATTATTAATAGTGAAGATCATCTCATAACTGTTTTTTTAAAGCCATGAAGGAGAGTTCAAACATGTGAGAGCAAAACGTCCACTGACTTGAAGGGTTTGGATGATGGTAAGAAAAAGGGTTATACTTTCAATGCCACTATCTTTCATATTCAACATGTCATTCCAAACTGGAAACTTAATTGCCTATAAAAGCACACATTAGTAGACAATAAAGTAGAACCTTAGCTTTAAATTGTCCATGTTTATCCATTTTCCATTTCAGAAATGCTTTCATAGTCTAACCATGACATGGCAAAGACAACCTTCTCTAGATTGTGTTTAAAGACCAACATGAAAACAAATAATGAATCATGTTTCATTGGTAAAAGTCTATAATTAATATTTATGAATCATATTCTCCTAAAACACGTAGAACATATTAAAAGCATCCATCACTGCCACCCTCCAACAGCAGCAATTAGATTAAGTCATTATAATATTATTAAGTCATTTTACTTGCAGGCAGCACTTCTCTCATCCCACTCCACAGTAATGAAGGGAGGAAGGAGAGTTTAGGTTAAAGCTGGGGTACCTAACATTCAAACCAGGGACGTGCAGTCAGGGGAGGCAGGGGAGGCAGAGCCTCACCTGCCATTATTGGAAACTAATAATTATTTTAGTTTAAATATATAATTTATATCCACTGTCCTATGCTTTTAATGTATATTCGGCACGGTTCCCATCAGTTTTGATCATTTCTGAAGTCAAAATCGCCGAAATCCCGTTATTCCTATTCAAAGAGACGAGGTGAGGCAGCGCTCCTGCGTGCCTCACCTCAGACCGCTCCCTTACAGTGTGTGTGTGTGTGTCTGAGTGCACTCAGCTCGTGCAGTTGATATATCACCGTTTGTTTCAAATATCCTGCTTTAAAAACATTTTTTAAACTCCTCTTAGTGTTTAGTAGTGTATTGCACGTATGTGTGTACAATTTATATTTAGTTTAAGTCTTTTGATCGTAGATGAACACACAAGGAAAAAGCTTGGCGTGAGGCAGGCGGTATCTGTGCCTCACCGCTAGGGGTGATAGTGAGCATAAAGTTCATACCAGAGTTGCTAACAAACAATCAGCCCAAAATGCTATTTCTTTTGCTGGAAAATGGATGATTTGAATGAAGATTTTTTTTCTCAATTGGACTTTCAAACAAAGAAAGAATTAATATAGACTGGGAGACCACCACTGGACTTACGAGGTTAGTCCGGCTGCGGGGGAGGAGTTTGTTAATCTGTGTTTTATGTTGAACATTGACAGATACCGGCAAAGTAGTGCTTTTCCGAAAAACACTGATTCAAACACTGCTCAAGAGTTCTGCAACTTGTTTAAATTATTGTTTATGTTCCTCGCGTCTCTCTCTCCTCGCGTCTCCGTCTCTCTCTGCTCCTCGCGTCTCCGTCTCTCTGCTCCTCTCTGTCTCTCTCTGCTCCTCTCTCCTCGCGTCTCTCTCTCCTCGCGTCTCCGTCTCTCTCTGCTCCTCGCGTCTCCGTCTCTCTGCTCCTCTCTGTCTCTCTCTGCTCCTCTCTCCTCGCGTCTCTCTCTCCTCGCGTCTCTCTCTCCTCGCGTCTCCGTCTCTCTGCTCCTCTCTGTCTCTCTCTGCTCCTCGCGTCTCCGTCTCTCTGCTCCTCTCTGTCTCTCTCTGCTCCTCGCGTCTCCGTCTCTCTGCTCCTCTCTGTCTCTCTCTGCTCCTCGCGTCTCCGTCTCTCTGCTCCTCTCTGTCTCTCTCTGCTCCTCTCTGTCTCTCTCTGCTCCTCTCTCCTCGCGTCTCTCTCTCCTCGCGTCTCCGTCTCTCTCTGCTCCTCGCGTCTCTCTCTCCTCGCGTCTCTCTCTCCTCGCGTCTCTGTCTCTCTCTGCTCCTCGCGTCTCCGTCTCTCTGCTCCTCTCTGTCTCTCTCTGCTCCTCTCTCCTCGCGTCTCTCTCTCCTCGCGTCTCCGTCTCTCTCTGCTCCTCGCGTCTCCGTCTCTCTGCTCCTCTCTGTCTCTCTCTGCTCCTCTCTCCTCGCGTCTCTCTTTCCTCGCGTCTCTCGCACCCGCGCTTCTTAAAGATGTTGTTTGATGCGGAGCAGAGTCAGCAGCTAGATTTGTTGTGAGATTATTAAAAGAAGCTGGTTCTCTTATCTTTACAGTATATAAAGTTTGTGGATGTCATTGCATTGGTGATTAAATGCTATTTTATTTGAATAATGATTGTAAATCTGACTTTTAAAGTCAGTGCCTCCCCAATCACAAACCTCACCGCACGTCCCTGATTCAAACTACAAATCACCTCTGTTATACTGACCTTTCATCTCAAATGTAGTGTTTATATTGAGGGCATTTCAGGGTCTAAATTAGACCTAAACCTGAAATGTTAAATAAATTCACTCCTAACTAATTTAAATACATAGGAGTTGAGAGGAGCTCAGAAAGCACCAGTGGTTCATACAGTACACCACAGTTTGAGAAACACTGCACTGGACACTTTCTTTCACCAGTAGAAAGTGGTGACACATGTAAAATGCTAAAATGCTGAAATATCATATATATTATCACAATACATGTATTGTAAGAGCTTTATTACCGTACTCAACATGTCTGGCCTGCAGCCGGCAGCGACTACAGACGTGCTCTTGTCCCACACAGGTATGAGAGTCCAGCTGTCCTCTCTGCTGACTCAGGCTTTCACTGTAATTCCCCTAAAACAGCTGCACATTTAGCCACATGTTTATCACATCTGCAGGGAACGGTTAGCTCTGTTTGAACAGAGAGTTCAAATATTCACAGTGAAGATGGGAACAGAGGGGGCGACCTGGGTCAGATCTGACCACAGTGATTCAGAAGCTTCAAACAAAAGATTTTCTCATAACATGGACAGGAAACATAACATGGTGAACGTTTAAGACAGGTTGGCATGGAAACCAGGAGAAGTCAGATGAACATGACCAGTTCTGTACTCTCCAACACCAGTATGTGCTTTTAGATGGGATTTTAAGCCTGTTAAAACATTAAACAAATACATAATGCCTACAATTTATGAAAAGAACCAAATGAATAAATGCATTTTGTATGTCATTTGAAACACAAGATTCATTTTCAAAATTGATAATGAATGAGACTAGTGGGCGGGGTTTAGCACCACCTGTATTACTTTCCTCTAACCAGTAAAACAAATATGTTCTCTCTGAAAACTGAAAGGAAATGTATTTTAACCCATAATTATTATTATTATTTCTGTATTGTACTGCTTGCTTCCTCATATCCTTCATTCAAAATATTATTCATGTTAAACCTCAAGCGAGAGATACAAAATAAATATGGACAAATAGCTTTACTTCTACACAACTGTCTAAAAGAACAGTCGCTCTGTGGAATAATCTGCTATATTTCCTGAAAGTAGCATTTACCTGTAACACAGCAACCAGGCCTTTTTTGCTGAGACATCGATACTTATATATATATATATATATATATCGTATAAATTAGTATCTAGTATGGATGCTCATTCTGGTTTCAATTAATATCGAAGAATTGATTTATTTTATATTTCACAACCCTCCCATTGTGTGACTGTCATACTCGGTCTTGGCCACAAAATATTCCATGGCTAAACATAAATATAGTCATGGTAATGATACATTTCAGGTCATATGCCCTTCCAATTCAATTCCCTTATAAATGTGTACTTTTGGAGCTCACCATTGGTCCATTGTCTGGGGAGTATAGAATAGAGAGCTGTCTGTGTGATGGATCACTGGACAAACCCAGAGGACAGCTTCACACACTATGACCTCACTACAGCCACCCCACCCTCCCGGCCCTTCCACTGGTCTGAGAACCCAAAACCAGGGTCTCAGGTTCAACTCTCAACAGCCTCTCAACATCTGGAAAAGAGCCTACAGTCAGATCTTATAGGATCTGATGGACTTTCCATGTTGACTACTGAAAAATGTACCGTAGGTAAAGAATAAAAAGTCACATTTGGATTAAGAAACGAACCCAAGCCAACTCCTGCTATGATTTGACAAATATCATAATGCACATTGTAGCAGCGTGGTCAAATATTTCACTGAATTATATTTACAACAAGAGACATAAGGTTTGCAGCAGTATCACTGTCTTATTTTGAATATTACAACTTAATATATGGAAGGGAAAGGTACACTATAGTAGAGCTCCAATGTCTCATCAAGTAAATGGAATGAATCGATACAGAAACATTTGTATCCGATAAACACAAACCTGAGGCAAACACAGTGGTACAGGCCACACACTGTACACCTACACATTCTTCACTGCTTCAGGAGAGTCTTTGTTTGCACACTTCTGTCTTTTACACAAATCTGTGTGATTCTATCTATGACAAATGTGACATGTAAATATCTCCTGTGTGAGATTAATAAAGCCTATTTTATTTTATCTTAACCTGGTTGTACCACATCATAGTACAAATGACATTTCATACTAAGGTCTGGAGGTGCTCCATTAGTAAGTAAGTAAGTAAGTAAGTTTTTATTTATATACCGCCTTTTCACTGCAGATCTGAGTCTCAAAGCGGTTTACCATTGAGCTCCGTGAACAGGTGGGAGAGGTTAACTCCTTTTGCAGATTGAAACGATTGGATCTGAGTTTACCGTGACATATGTAGTCTGTTGTTAGCATTTAGACTTTAGCCTAGCCATCTCCTTTGCTGCTAACGGAGCCCGTGGGGCATAGCGCCACAATTTTTTCCAGCGATTACATTTGCTAAACATTCCTCTTGCTCCGGCTTCAATTTCTTGATAGAACCAGACCGGATTACTTTACTATCGCATTTTTCGCCATTACCAAACTACAACCTTCCCGTTCTACGCAAACTCTTAACATCACCCACAACTAACTACAACACCCGCCTTCCTCGCTCGCTGATTGGTCGGTCGAAATTCAACCGATTGCAATCGATAACACAGGGACCAGACCCAGACGTTACATGCAGTGAAATGATGATTGAACGGAGTGTACAGATGGCTATGGCCAGGCTAATCTTATCTAATCCTTTTCGTCTCAAAGTGGGGACATTTCAGTAATGACACCAGTGACAACAAACTCACTTTTCTAATTACTATGAAACACACATTTAAATAACTCATGTACCGTCACCTAAACATCTGTACATCATGTAGATGTCCATAGTTTATTGAGGACAATGTGCAGTTACATTAAAGTTACAGTAAAGCACCAGTCTGCTCCTGATTAAAGCAGAATCCACAGTTTTTCCTCATGAGTTAGGGAGTGTAACTATTTACATGATTCCTTGTAGTAATATTTACAAGAAGCACATTTATATTTTTTCAGAACATTAACTTCTGGTAAGTCTCACACCCACATCTTTGTCATTTCAATTATCTGCTTTCATAACGGACCAGGAGCCTGAGGGCCACACTCCTGAACCAAAAGCTACAGCAGAAGTAAACACATGAAGCTACAGAGCAAAACACATCACACCAACATGCTTCTTCAAATAAGCAGCTCTGTGACGTCCGAACCGTGTTCAACGACTAAAACAACTGTTTGATTTAGATGGATGTCAGCAGAGGTTTTAGAGCGACAATGGAGTGGAACCAGGAAATGGGCCGGGCAGTCCTCAGAAACAAACGTGCAGAACATTCTTGATGGATGTTTAGCAGACAATAAGTTTGTTTTCAAGATAAAATCAGTTACTAGATTGTAAACAATGTGAAAAATCAAATCAGATAATTGTCAATATTCTTGGACAGGGGTCTCAAACCTGTGGCTCAGGAGCTACCATGAGCTCCCCAGCACATTTTAGGTATAGCTCCCCAAAGGATTAATGGATATATATTGAGTCATTACATATATTTAAGTATAAATATAGGGTTATCCAGTACTATGGTATTTTTTACATCTTTTCATGTTTTGACATATATAGACAACATGGAGGTTTTGAGAAAGGTTGGAGACCTCTGCCCCTAGGATCTCACTTATAACTCATCCTTAAGCTTAAGAGACCAGTCAGTGGAAAAGCTCAAAGTGACGACATGACGCATTTCTGTCCAAACACAATCACTTTTATTTTCAGGCTAAAATCCACTTGGAGCAGCGCTGCCCAGACGCTGTGACCGCAACACGTCTGCTTTGTTTGCAGCAACACTGACCAACTTAAATTAGTTTTATTTTTCCAACCGGCCTCAATGGACTCTATATACTCTTGTGTCGAGTTTGGAAAATCAAATCAGCCAACACATAAAGCAGAAGTCATAAATCTTTTGAGCAATCTCTCCTTGTCATCTTGTGTTATGGCAGAAACAGACCACCGTGCTTTGGGAGCCACCTGTCACGGACCATTGGATGCTGATGACACAGATACTGTATCGGGGCCCAGCACTGACACTTTCTGTCCGAGGCGCTGCAGGGAAAGGCTTCTATGAGGAAGTTACGACCCAAAAGCTTAACACAGTGACAGACGTTATTATTGGAGACTGTTTCTGACTCTTATGAAATGTACACGGCAAAAAGTGATGAAAAATAAGTCAAAAAATTGCTCAGATTCATGTATTGCCAAATGTATGTTAATTTGAACACATTTTGACTGACTTTAAACAAGACTTACCGATATGGGACAAGCAAAATTATCTTGTTTTAACAAAGATACGAGAAATGAGAAAAAAAATGCAACAGTTCTAGAAATAATTTTCCCATAGGCAAATCATGTTTTAAGACAGTCAGAATGCATTAAAAATAAGATTTTTTTAAAAACTTCCTAGTTCATCTACATGTATGTTTGCAGTATTCTCAGCTCAGCAATCAGAAAAAAAAAAAAATCAAGATGTTATTTTTTTTGCTCATGCATGACCAGCGGCTATTTTTTGAAAGGCAAATAAACAGTGGTGAAGTTCATCGGCTCAGTTCTTTTTTTTTACAAAATGTGTGAGATTTCTGTTTAATTGAGTTTGAGCGAAGTTGAGATCACGTTTTATTTTTGCCACAGCCCTACTTAGACAAAATTCAACTCAAAATGCAACTAGATTTGTTGTACTTATCGGTGACTTTTAGCTTTTAGCCAAATTACCACACCGTTCCCTCCTCTAAAAGCATACCTGAAGTCGTTTTTAGCTGCAGCCGCTCCACCCGCTCCAAATTAATATCAGTAACGACTCATTCTGTCTTTCAGCGCTGTAAGATATGACCAATCCTCAGACTAGGGCGTCATGGAAGAACATAAAAAGTAGCCATTGAGAAACGGGAAAGAAAGCTAGAAGCATCATCTTGAATCTTGGTAAAAACAGATACAGCCGCCAATATGCTGATACAATACAATACAATACACAATACAATACAATACAATACAATTTATTCTTGTATAGCCCTAGGTCACAACAGAAGTCATCTCAGAGGACTTAACAAAACCATTGAAATCACCAACACAGATCAGAGAATCAACAGTTAAAACACATGGAGAATATAAAGCACACACAGAAGAAAATGTCCATACATGTTGTAGAATGCTAAAGTGTCCTGATCATCACCAATCCTTTCTGTTGGACACTAACTGTCCAACAAGACCCTCCTGCATCGACAAGGAAAAATAATCACCATAATAAAAAAAAACATATTCACTAGAACATGCATTACCATAATCTAATAAACTGTCTTATTTGTATTACTCCTAACAAGTAAACCAGCTCTTTCAAGTAGAAGAAAATCCATTTAGGAACGAAAACACAGAGAGAAATCCATTACAGACACATTAGTGAAATGAGATGAAAATAAATGTTGTATTTCTGCCCAACGCTGGCAAAGGCCCTGTTTACTTTTCCACATTCATCAAAAGAATGGCTGTAGCACTCGCAGCACGCAGCAGCCAATTAGAGCCGTGCTTTATAAGACCATTACCAGCACTGAACCGAGCCAGACCCACTCACGTTACACCTGGGACTGGGCTCGTGAGGCAGACCAGCTCCACACACACACACACACACACACACACACACACACACACACACACACACACACACACACACACACACACACACACACACACACACACACACACACACACACACACACACACACACACACACACACACACACACACACACACACACACACACACACAACTTATGGCTAAGAATAGCAGGAATTTTCCAAGTAACTTCTCTGGTGAAAAAAAAAGGCTTTACAACTATAGGCCTGTCGTAACAGTTATTATGTTGTGGTCAAACTTATTTATGTTTCTCTCGCAAAATGGTGTCTCGCTGTGAAAAATATACAGTGCAACATACTCGAGGTTTCTTCCGTCGACTGGGGCTGTGAGATTAATCGCAAATGAATGAAAAACTGCAAATAATGACATGTTTGAAACAGGGATAGATTATGTGAAGTTGAAGAGTAGGTGAGCCAAATGCTGCACAGGCTTTCAGTGCACTGCAAAAAGTGATAAAAAATGAGTTAAAAATTGCTCAAATTTGGCCAAATATACAAGAAATATCTCTCTTAGAATGAGTAAAAAAACTGTTCTTGAAATAGGACTAAATGGCTTTGTCCTATTGGCAAATCTTGGAGGATTTTTTTACTTCCGGGTGGATCATCAAGATTATTGGTCCTCCCGATTGTCAATCATTCTGGTGATACGTGCTCGTCCAATAAGACCAGAGAAGAAAAAGTGGAAAGGGTGGTTCTTTCCTAAAATTTGGGGAAATCCTGCTATATACACCTTGAAGATAAAAACCATTTGATTTAAGCATTTATTACTTTATAATTTTTTGCAGTGTATTGTATTGTAAGTGCTCTAGGGGAATGAAAATCTAAGGCACAACAGCCAGGTGTAGTAATTTATGGTTTTGATGCCTGCAGCACAACACGTCTTTTCACCACAGGGAAGACAGTGTGGCAAAATAAAAATAAAAAGAGTCAAAACAAACTTCAGATCAGGAGCAGAGGGAATCGCATTAGTATGGCCGACGGCAAGATCATCATCCACACGGAGCACTAGAAACATATTCAACTATTCTTTTTCACAAGGACAAGTTTTACAGAAGAATGAGCAGCGCATGTGATCGCACAAAAGTTGATGGTATGAGCTTCACTGGTGACGCACAACTTGTTATGTGCTGAACTTGTGTGTAGTTAAACTTTTATAACCGCCGCTTAACCCAGTTTGGTTTTATTGTGGACTAAATAAGCACTATATTTGGTCACACTGAACACGCCTCCGCAAAACGACTACCACGCAGGGCCGGTTTAATGTCTGGTTCTGACAGGGCAGCCCAGGAAGTTTAGTGCGTAAGAAAGAGGAGAAAAAAATCATCCATCAATAGGAAAAATGTTGTGCTTATTCAATTATTAAAGTAAATTTTCATGATATCTCTTTGTCAAAGTCAAATGTAGTTGAGAGACCAGAGAGAGACTACAGAGAGAGACTACAGAGAGAGACTACAGAGAGAGAGACCACAGAGAGACCACAGACGCCAGAGAGAGAGATCAGAGAGAGAGACTAGAGAGAGACCAGAGAGAGCAGAGTGGGACCAGAGAGAGAGCAGAGAGACTAGAGAGAGAGACTAGAGAGAGACCAGAAAGAGACCAGAGAGAGACCAGAGACAGCAGAGAGAGAGAGATCAGAGAGAAATACTAGAGAGAGAATAGCGAGAGAACAGAGAGAGAGACCAGAGAGAAAGACTAGAGAGAGACACCCGAGAGATGACCAGAGCTGATGTAAGTACAATATAAGTCGTAGGGGCACGCATATATATATATATATACATATATAACCGCCCGCGGAGGGCCAAAGGTGAGTGGACAATTTTATATATATAGATAGTAAAATTATTTTTATTTTTAGCAATATTTAAATATGTGGCTGTGTAAAAGCATCGACAACAGCAGTTCAGGCCTGTACTCCCTGACCGTTTAGAGGGACAGTTGGCATTCTGGGCTCAATGTTGTGAAATGGTAAAAATGTCCATAATTGAATAATACTGTACATCCCCTTTACATCCTGACACTGTTACACAAAGGGTTGACATTTACGGCGTCTGTGTAATCTACCTTCAACCTGAGCTCAGAGCGAAAACACCAAATCCCAGAGTCAACATTTACTCAGTGGACTCAGAGGATCCTCGCGGAAATCCTCATATCTCACACTAACACAAGACGCAGCGTATTCCAGAGCGGCTTTATAAAACTGAAGCTGCTAACGACAAATCTTACACGTAAAAAATCACACATTGGCGTCGACGCACAAAGCTACCATGACTGACCTCAGGAGCCGCGTCCGCTGACCAGGAGGCCTCCAGCTGGTTTTGCACATCGTTTGTTCTTGTTTGACCCTGAGAAAGTAAAAAAAACATTATGTTTTTGTCCATGTTTATACAGTATTGTGCTTCCTGGAACGCTATAATTCAATTCTAGTACGGATTAGTTTATGATGACATATTCAGAAAGATTTTCCCCAAACCACTTATGTAGCACACACACACAAACTAGTTTCTGAAGTTCTGCAATGTATTAAAAATAGCAGAACTACCTATATAACACACAACAATGTATTCAATTCTATATAATGAATAAAGAGAGAGCCCATTTGATTTTAACTATATTTTTCATTAGTAGAAGTGAACATGTGTAAACAAATCAGGGTTAGGGTTAGCAGGCTGTTTTCATCTTCACAGAGCCCTGCGAGTCACTGTTTGACACTTGAGGAAAGGGTGGTCCTCTCTTTTTCACATTTCTGTCAGAAAAAAAAACGATCTAAAAATGGCCAAAAATACATGCACGTGAAAACTTTTGATAGAGCAAAGCAAAAGAAATGGCTGAGATAGACTTCATAGTTAATTTGCTGTGGTTTGAAAGTTAGGTACACCAGCTTTAATCTTTCCAATTGCATAAGCTTTATAAGTCAAGTCCAGAAAAATCATCAAATATTTGTTTTCCACATATTTAAAGAGTAGCATTACTTTTGGAGTAGATCTAATCCACAATACCTAAAATACCATAAATATAATGTTCCAATTCCATAACTGAAGACACACAACAGCCTTGAACAGTTGTTTCAGTTTGGCCTTTTAAATACAGACCTTGAACATACATAATCACATAGATATATACATTTGCCTCTTCATCCAGTGTTGCATAAGTTACAGAACAATAGGAATGAGGACCACACAGCACAGGATAAATAGCTGGGAAAAGTGTCATGAAATACCTGGTGAAGCCCTAGAACCTGCTGCACCACGGCACCAGCCTGCAGAACGTACTGGTGAAGCCTCCTCTGGCTCTGGACCTCCGTGAGTTTGACTTGGCTCTGGGCTCTGGAGGTCTGTGCCATGAGCCGCTGCTCCCTGCGCGCCCAGCCGAGCCTCTCCATCCGCGCCTGGTGCTCTTGAGCCGCGCTCCGGTCCAGCAGCGCGTCGGCCAGAGCGCGCAGAGCCTCCACGCAGCAGTGCTCCTCCGGGCGTGAGGCGGACAGGGGCAGCCCGCATCCTCCAGGGCACACCGGGGAACCGCAGGACTCTGTGTCGAGCCGTGGGTCCATGTTTTTATTTTACAAGTCAAAAAAGCTGGAGCGTGTTTGAAGCGTGGTGCAGGAGACGCATGCTGTGGAGAGACGGTCAGTGCGTGAGCAAAAGTTTTGTCTACTCTGAGCACGTGAGGGAGAGGAAAGTTTAAGCAGGAGTTTTTCAAGGTAGTGCGCCCCCCTGTGGAGATGAGAGGAACTACCACCACACAGGATCTGCCAAAGTAAACAATAAACAGCCATTTTTTTTACTTGAGTGTGTTTTATTCTTCATAATCTTAGCTTCTGTTACCCCACGATTCCTAAGCCTTTTTATATGGATGCAATATCACAAATACCAAAGCTACAAATGATCAATTTAGAGGTTTTTTTCCCAACAAGCCTTTCTTCCTCACATTCTATAAGGAACTCCTGTGTCTCCTTTCCTCCTCTATGAGCTTTATAGAAATGAAACCTGCAGTGAAACTCAAAGACATAGTCAATCATCTAAAGCTGTCAGACTGTTTTTAGTTTAAAGTTATAAAATATCGAAGACAACCCAGAATAAAAAATGTAATAATTATTAATTCTGTTTTGTACTTGGTGGAGCAAAGTATAGTATAATATGTAAAAAATGTTCTTTTTGTTAAATAGAAAAAAGGCCTTATCTATATTTAAATTAATCTGAATTTTAAAAGTGTATTTCATTTGTGTCAAATAATTTATTGTAGTTTGTGTGGTGGAGAAGTCTCGCTTTTATGTAATACAGCAACTCTCCAGCAGATGTCTTTAAAGAATGTGATGTTTTGATTTTCTCGACAATGTCATAATTTTCATCTATTTTATTTATTACACATTTTGTGTTTTATTTTCTAAATAATGTGGAAAAAACATAGTATCTGTCTACTGTATACATATGGTCAGAGGGTGAAGGGGATTTCCTTTCTTATAATAATTCACATAATTCACATTATAAAATGTTTGGGCTTTTATGTGACATGAGTTTCACTTTTATTTTCTGGTTGATTTTTCTGAGAAACATATATTTGTTTACTGTTTAGATTCAACCAACACTGGACCAGATATAAAAGGAAACACATTGTTTTATATTTAACTATTTAACTTTTAAACTTATAACTATGTTGTGTTGGGTTAGAATTTTAGAATAAATTAAATTTGGTCGTTTTCCTGAGAAAATAGATTATGTAACATGCATTGGTAGCCCATTTCCACCAATGCGCAAGTTAATAATAATAATTGAAAATAATTTTAGGGGCCACTAAAAATTGTCCCAAAATGTGTTCCACAAGCCTGAGTTTGACGTGATTGGCTCAGACCTGTTCCTGGGCAGCTCCCATTTATCATCATCACAAAAAACAGCAACTATTATTTCACAGAGAAGTGTGAACGCATTCCTCCATTGGATCCTATAACTTTACCTCTGGGTGTATTAAATTATATGTAATACATGTATGCTGGAGCTCTTCTGTTACTGATCCCAGGTCAGTCCCAGGACTCCTGACACATGACATATGACAGACCCTCACACACGAGGTCACGTTTCACCTTTTCTCTCAGATCTGCCCCCTTTGGTACAGGAGTGTGTTTTGTGTTGTCTGCGCTGTCACTGAACAGGTGTCGATTTCACAAAGAGCAAAGAACAAACTGTCTGCACCCATGGGAGCCGCTCAGAGAGGAGTCTTTACAAGTCGGATGTGGAGTGGCTGTACCTACAAAGTCTGCTGGAATGGAAGGCAAATCACTGCAAATATTATTAAATATGAGGTAATAAATGCTTAATTAATACACTTTAAATATAGACAGACTTTAAAACAGCTTGAGTACAAGTCTCTCCATGGCCTCACACCAGAGTACATCAGTGACATGTTAAGTCCCATATGAACCGGCCCGGACTCTGAGGAGCACAGGGACTGGACTCCTGTTAGTGCCCAGAGTCAGAACTAAACATGGGGAGACAGCCATTCAGATTCATGCTGCTAAAATCTGGAACAATCTTCCTGAAAATGTGAGATACAGGCTTCTTCTCTGACAATGTTCAAATCCTGGTTAAAACCAGTTCTGTTTTGCTGCACATATAACGGAGGGATTTTTTTCCCCTTTCTTTTGAATGTACCGTGAGTATTATGATTTGAATGCCTTTTGTTCTGCACTTTGAGTTGTCTTGTGTATGAATTGTGCGATACAAATAAACTGGCCCTGCATTAAATTAGTCTTATTTCTAGAACTGTTGCACTTTTTTTCTCATTCTAATTTCTTGCATCTTTTTAAAACAATTAAGCTTGTTCCATTGTTTTATTGCAGTCTGACACAGTCCTCCACCGTTAGTAAAACTTCAATACGACACTGAACTCAAAGTGAGTTGTCAAGGTTCCATTTGGTAGAACTGATCTTTTCTTTCTGTTGTCAAATTTAAAACCTGTATTTTTGGCCTCTGCTTTTTTAGACAGCAAAGTGAAAAAACTCTCAGCCCAAAGTGTCAAATAGTGACTAACTGGGCTCTTTCTTTCAAGTATGTGAAAGAACAAGAAAAAGAATGTTTTCTAATACGATTAAGATTAAGACAGTGTGTACATCTGATTTCTTAAAATGGGATAAACAAAATGTGTTAGTATGAAAATGGAATAGTTAGGTACCTCAGCTTTAACATCTGCTAACTGTGTCTGTTAAAATGTATTGCCATCTGTTGCCACCATGCGGACACTCTCGCTTCTCAGCAAGAAGGTCCTGGGTTCGAATCCCAGTCGGGACAGGGCCTTTCTGTGTGGAGTTTGCATGTTCTCCCAGTGTCTGCGTAGGTTTCCTTGGGTGCTCCGGTTTCCCCTACCACAAAAAAACATGCACAATAGGTATGAATCTGGCTGGAACAAAATCTGAACTCTGGACCTTCTAAAGACCTTAGTCCATAGACGTCGGAACTAGGGGTGCGGGGGGTGCGGCCGCACCCCCTGGTGCGGCCGCACCCCCTCCGCGTGTGCCGGGAGCGAGAAGTTATCACTATCCTGCGTTCCTTGCAGCCCAAAACCCGCTCCATGCTGTCGGAGGTGCTTATGAAGCTCTGTCTGGCTAATATCTGTCGCAGCCTCTGAGCGCTCTTTCTCAGCCTTGCGCAGATTAAAGACCTGGCTACACCAGTGACGTGCGGTGGGGGATCAATCATTTGTTCATATGATTATACATCATATAAACCAACAGGACCTACAGGAACAGGAGCGGCTTATACACAATTTGTTTGGCTACAGCAGAATATGATTTAATGTCTGCATAGTTTTCTCATACAAAACGCAAACGTTTGTAAAAAGTACAAAGTGTGTTATGGGCCTTATACCTTAGGTGTTAATGAACAGCACAGACCACTTCAGTTAGGACCAGTTTCATGTTTAAGTCCAGATAATAGTTTGAGCACAGACATGTAATCCTCCATTTGGAAATAAGTTCAATGAGTTTTAAAAAGTAAAAAAAAACGGGTGTCTCCTCCGTAAACTGCGAGTTTTGCTGCAGCCGACTCCCGGGTAAATCCAATTTCTAAATTCAACCTTACCCTTCACCTCTTTTTCTTATGATTCATATCATCATTGGAAGCAAAACATTACTCTAAGTGCATTTTAAATTATCTTAAAATGTATTATAGGTATGTTAGCCAAACCTGTAGCTGCCCTTAGCAGAAGAAGAACAAGAAAGGAGCTTTCTGATGGAATTGGATGCAGCCAAAGTTTGGGCTCACAAGCGCCCCCTTGAGGCTTTCCTCACTTACAAGCTGTGGTTGAGCGCGATTAAGACCCATATTTGCTTCAAAAACACAATTTATGAGCCATCCTCTTAAATGTAAACATGTTGATTGTAAATTAAATATTTTTGAACTTTTTAAACTGTGATAAACAGAGAAAACAGTTTGATAGCACCTCACAGGACTCTCCCTGTGAGCTGTTGCTTTTTACGTCTCCCAAGAGAGGCTTGCCTCACAGCGCCGCTCTGTCAAATCTGCGATTTCAAGGTATAAATAAATTAAATAAGGCACAGCACAAATCACTTGATAAAGTGACCAAACATTATTGTATCCATTATATTACTTTTCTTTCTATGATCTTAGGTGAGGGCCTTACCTGCCTCATCTGACCGCACGTCACTGGGCTACACAACACAATGAAGCCACCGGAGAGACTGACGCATGAATGCGTATTGAAAAAAAAAAAGTTCAGTTTGATAAGTGACTTGCTTGATATATATTGTTTATTTTTTTTAACAATTAAGATGGTATGTTATTATCCAGTGTAATCCAAGTATGAGTCTCTCCCTCGACTCTCCCAACAAAAACCCGCCCCCCCTCTCAGAAAATAGTTCCGACGTCCATGCCTTAGTCAGTAAAAATGTGCAGTATAATTAATCAAGTTTAATAAAGATGACTTACTTACCTGAATATCTAGCCTGGTCGTACCACACCACAGTATAAATTACCTTTCGTACTAAGGTCTGGAGGTGCTCCATTGAGCTCCGTTAAAAGGTGGGAGGGGTTAACTCCTTTTTCAGATTGAAATGATTGGATCTGAGTTTACCGTCACATATGGAATGCGCTCGTTTGAGTCATTAGACTTTAGCCTAGCCATCTCCTTTACCGCTAACAGAGCCGGTGGGGAGTAGCGCCACAATCCTTGCCAGCGAATACATTCTCTAAACATTCCTCTTGCTCCGGCTTCAATTTCTTGATAGAACCAGACCGGATAAGTCTACTATCGCATTCTTCGCCATTGCCAAACTACAACCTGCTAATTCGGCACAAACTCTTGACGTCACCCACATCTAACTACAACACCCGCCTCCCGCGCTTGCTCATTGGTCGGATGGAATTCAACAGATTGTAATCGCAAACACTGGGACCAGATCCAGACATGATTAGATGCAGGGAAAGGATGATTGAGCGGAGTGTAGGGATGGCTAAGGCCAGGCTTCCTGAATATCTAGTGCCTTGAGCTTTCCACACAAAATAAATCAGACATTCAATAGTTAACTACACCTTTATTGTATTTTATCCAGTCTTTTCCCTCATTGAGTTCATGTCCTCTCAGTCTTTGCCACATAAGGATGCCCCCCAATTTCAGACACACGGCAGGATTGGGTTATTGAGGCTTTCCCAAAAAAACTTTTATTTTTTTTCTTCCCCTTCTTTGAGCTAATGCACAGTAGGTTCAAGTCTATAGCATTTCTGATGTAAAGGGACGTCACCCCACACTAATGTTGTTGGTCCTTTTGAATGGCTGCTAACAGGATGTCAGTTGGAGAGTAAATGGACCGTCTTTATCCAGTGTCATGCATGTTACAAATTCAGAACCACTGCTGTATCAAGGCGTTCATGCATTTGGCAACTGATTTCAAAATGATTGGTTGCATGAAGAAGAAACTGGGGGAAAGCACTTTGCGGTGGTGGCTGATGCTGCTATTGTTGCATGGAGAGACACGAGACCAGCATCAGTTAAATGTAATTGAAAAAACGGCATTGAAAAAACGCAGCATTGTTTTTCCTCTACTGAGGGTAATGACAGACGACCATTATGGGTAATCATGACAAAGAAATATAATGTCTGTTATGGGTAAACGGCTTAAAAAGTGGGAACATAGTGTTAGAAAAAAAATACAAAATTACTGTATGACTTGCATTTTACAGCTAACTCAAATGGCTTCGCTCACATAAGCTTTTGTCAAATAAAAAAAAAAAGGTACAAGATTGCGGTTAAAAGAGCTAGGCAAGTTGTCTCAATACAAATATAAAATTGCCACAGATAAGCGGACATTGCACGATTACTTTGGGGGCATATGAGTGTCCCTATGATACCTCCTAAATAGTGAATCTCTCACACGAATAATTAAAGGATATAAATGTGTTAACATATGCAAAATAAATGACAACATTCATGAAAGCACCTGTTGGTAGAGAGTTGTGGTCCAGGCCATATGGTCAAAGCAACCATGGAAATACACTATTTTTCTTGAGACAATAACTCAATTCCGGTTACAATTCTTTGCATACAGCTCAGTTTGAGTTAAAGCTGGAGTGTCTAACTTTGGAACCACAAGAACATAATAAAAATCCATGAAACTAGTTCCTCATTCTCGAAACTGTCAATAGATTTCACATAAATGCATGTATTTAAGGCCTTTAGATCACCTTCACACAGAAAAGTGGAAAACAGGGACCATCCTCACTCAGCCAATCAGCAATCAGTATGTATAACGTCTACTAAGATAAAGAATGGTCTGATTTCCCAAATTTTCAAAAGATTTCATAAAATATAAAAAAATCATTATTACTGTTGGGACAAACAAAATATATTTATGAAATATATAAATAAAGTTAGTTACTCCAGCTTTAAGACCATACACCAAACACAATTGATACTTTTAGCTGTTACCAAAGCTAATCGGAATTTCACATACGTATTTTACAAGTACCACTACGGAACTAAAACTATACCATTTCAAATCCATTGTTTATCCAGGGCCGGATTGTGAGCAGTCTGAGCAGAAATGACCAGACTTCCCTCTCCACACTTCCCCACCAGCTCATCTGTTCCCAGACCAGCTGAGAGACATAGTCCCTCCCTCCAGAGTGTATTCAACAATTTAGCATTTTATAAATTCTTATTCAGTTGTGGTATTTGCTTTGACTGTATGGCTGTGACCAAGGTGCCTCATCGTAGAAGTGAACATGTGAGAATGCCACTGAAAGAAAAGAACAAATTTACAAAGTCATACACTTATCCTTCACAGTTCCTTGATTCGCACAAAAACGTTTAATGCAGAGAAAAGATGTCTTTGAACGCACACAAACATCTCCACTCACGGTCCATCCAGGAACAAGTCAATGTGAAAGATAAGTGCATCCATTGATATAAGGCATATTTAAAGTTGACTCTCCCTCTGCCTCTGAGATTTTAAATAACGGTTCATTTGTTCCTTATTTGGGAGTTTTCCGCTCTTGAGTAAGGGCAGGAGAGTTGCTTTATGTGGCGTCCCGTTAACAAGGTTGAACCGGCAGATCGTTCGGAGGTCCCTTAGTCCCCTCAGGAGGCGTCGGCCATAAAGAGCGTCCTTCACGGAGAAGAGAGTCCAGAGATGGTGCTACATTCAAAGGTTTAGGCAGAGCAGAGCCACTGGGAGCAGGGGGAATAAGAGAAGCGACTGCAGGGCCATGGCGTGTCCACCTGGAGACACAGAGAGAGTGTTGTTGTCAAAGGATTGAGGTTTCAAAGCACTTTATTATACAACCACTATTTTCGATCCAAATGATTACCGCACTCTACTTCAAAGGTAAAAAATATAACAGATGTATGACTCTATAGTTGTTTTGTTATTGATTTGAATGATAATTTGGATTTTACAGCCGAAACATAAGTTAACCCTTAAGTAGCAGCACAGCAGACAACCAGGGATAAAATTGTATCATAGTACAGAGACAGACCTATCTAAGTTTTTAATGATCTTCTTTTAACCACCGACAGAGGAGAGCGCTCTATTTTATTTATTTCTATTGGAATGCCTCAAAAAGTGGGTTGGCATGAGAGATACTGCACTTGGTTGGTTTTAGTCTTATCATTTAGACAGAACATTTGCGGCCTCCATGGGTAATTGTATCTACTAAACAGCCCCCATTACCTGTGGTGTGCCGCAAGGTTCTATTTTAGGTCCCATTGTATTTTCACATGCAAACCCACACTCCCTTCCCCTTTAACCTCGGTGTCATGTTTGATACTTCACCTTCCGCTCCCACATCAAACAAACCACCAAATCCTGCTTCTTCCACCTCCGCACCATCTCCAAGATAAAAAAAATGCTGACTCCTTCGAATCTTAAAGTAGTTAACGGCCTCATCTCCTCCCGCCTCGATTACTGTAACTCCCTCCTATCTGGTGTCGATTCCAAATCCCTCTCCCGCCTCCAACTGGTTCAGAACGCAGCAGCCAGACTTCAGAAGGGAGCACATCACCCCTGTTTTAGCATTCCTCCACAGGCCACCACCTTCTAAAGCGCCTAAAGGGTTAACCCATCCTCCAAACTTTCCAGACATCTTTCTCTGTTTTATTCTGACACTGGCGCTAAGGGACTACTGCAATGACTTCCATACTCACATATCTTGACAAAGAACTACAATCAACAATATTCAACTTGATGGAGAACACAATCCCGTTCCCAACATCTGCTTCAATTCCCAGCTCCATAAATCACCCTAAACCCCATTACAAAGATGTAACGCAGTGATACGCCGGTGGAAATCATCCAAAATGCCACCCATTTGTCAGCGTCCTGCCTCTTTACCCTCTGTGAAATGGAGCTGTCGGTGGCTGTGCTCTGCCTGATAAGACCCCAACCACGCTGACCACACATATACAGGGTTTCCTCTCCCCATCAAGATCAATTACAGGGGCTTAGGATCCCCCCCCCCCCCCCAGCAGCCGGCTCCAACTGTCGGTCCACGGCAGAGGATGGAGACCTTTAGCAGCCGATCAAAGCTTTAGACACGCATGGTGAAGCCTCTGCTCTCAGCTCTGTACTGGGGGGAGTTCTGTGCCACACCTCGAGAGCTGGAGCCAATTTCAGACCACAGATATCCACAATGATAGTCTCCATGTGAGATTTGAAGATCTGAGGTATATGATGTTGTATAAATAATAATAGTAATAATAATACATTTCCAACATATTTAACCCTTTTAACTCCTTGAAAAAAGCAATGTAATTTGTTTGTATTTTCTAAGATGTAGAGGCACAAATAAATCAAATTATTTGTTTTTTAAGTTTTTGTTTTTTGTACCCATTTTTTATGATAGGCCTGATGGTAAAAGTGACTAAAACCAAGAGTGATGCCCCAAGTGAGAAGAGGTGTATTTCAGTTCCAAGCATCCAAGTAGACATATTGACTCAAAAGGTGCTATACCAACTGGTTAAGGAAAGCCTAAATAAGGTTTAAATGCAATGATAAGAAAAAAACAACAACATTTACACATTTCCTTAAGTCATATAGTGTACATCAGTGGTTCTCAACTAGTGTGTAATGGTTTTGGTTTATTTCCTGTCTTATTTTTACATTTGTTACCCCTTGTGTCTTCTTTAGTTGTACTTCCTGTTTCCTGATTACATGCCCCGCCCTCATTAGTCTCACCTGTGTCTCGTTAGTCTTGTTTTCAAACCCTGTGTGTTCTTTCACTCCTCGTCTGTTTCAGTTCTTGTCCTTGTTCCCGGTTTGGTTACGTTTTGTGGTGTTTTCGTTGGATTTTGATTTGTATAACTTTTTATTATATGACTTAGACCGTACACGCGCTCTGATTGGCTGATTACTGGTCTAATATTTTCCCATCTCAGACCGTTACCATGACAATTGGTCCGCAGCGCGTATCACAATTGATTTCTTTCCTGAGTTTCCTCGGTAAAAAAGAAATAATGGGCGACAACTGGGAGCATTCTCCCAGTGAATTCTATTATCCGGACGAGTTTGACGAGCCAGAGGAAGAAATTACAGAAAAGAACGAAGAAAAAATAACAAACAGACAAGATGAGATTGACAACTTTGTTGCAGACCAGAAAGCTAAAAACACGATTAGGAAAACCAAGTCGGAGATCGATATTTGCATAAATAAAAAATAGTCATATAATAAAACATTTATTAACCTCGCGCTCGGTTAATAGGCCGTTATTATTAAATCCCTTATTTTGTAGTTTCGCATTTTGGGTCCTCCTTGTTTTTCACTCACATGACAGTAGGCTACCTTTGGGGCTTCCTGGCCTACATTGGTCAAATATGTATCTACTAGACTGCAAAAAGACATAGAATAGAAAGAGAATAGAAAAGAGGAGAATTGAATAGAGACAGAATCTGGATTGCCCTTGATTTAAGAAAGTAATACTTATAAATGTGTCCATATTTTTGTTATATGTAAATGGAAGGAAAAGTTGAAATCCACTGGAAATTACATTACAACCTAATTTACTAAAACTTATCCCCTCAACAGAATTTCTTGATACTAGTTACTCAACTCAAAAACCAATTTACTTGTTTTATTGTAATTCTTGATCTATTTCCTTGATTCCAGAGTCTGGTGGAGCTAAGTAGAGTGTTCATGATTTTAGCTTTGTCATAGTGCTCAATGCTTACAAAACAATAATTTGTGACAACATACAGTATTGTACCTTATTTATATACTCATTTTAGTATATATATTGTTGTTATATTGTTTGTGGCTGGGCCTTTATGTTAAGAGATAGAGGCTTTATGTAGAATAGAGAAATTACAAGGATGGCTCAAAGTTTATGTAAAAATTTAATGTACCCATCTAATTTGCACATTAGAACTTCACATGGGGGTGTCAATCCTGGATTTTTTACTGAACTCACATTGTACCTTACTCAAGGGTCCCGGAAATCATTGTGTGCCGGGAGTTAGAATGAATTTTGACACCCTGCTTGACACAATCAGTCATTTTCAACAGTACTGCATATTGTCCACTTAAGTCAACCATGGCGCCTAGAGGGTTAAGTTGACACCGTTCCAGCTGAGAACCACTGGTTGACATGATATCATTTTTCTCCTCCTCATTCTGGCAACCTTACACCTGAAAACAGTTACTCTACAAGATCTAGATGAAATAGGAGACAGGAAATCTGTTTTATTTCAAAATAAATGCACAGTGTGTATATGAAGAGTAAATCATACTTAGGATTTCGACTTGTCCCACAGGTCCGTCCCCTCCGTCTGTGTGCGCCCGGACCTCCACCACGTAGTTACCGTCGCCGTGCACGGGGAGGTCAATGTAAAGTTTTTGGGTGTTAAACAAAATTCCTGCGGAGTGGCCAACTTTTCTATACAGCACCTAGAATCAGCAAAGAAAAAACAATTTATCATGAGAACATAATTTGTGAAGCATCAGAAACGTGACATTAGACTATAGACATGTACTTACTCTGTACTCATTCACCGGCGCCTCGTTTTCCTTTGGTTTCACACCCTCCCAGGAAATATTCACCATCCCCCTGTTAAATCTCTTTGCGATTTTAGGGGCTTGTCTAGGAGCTGAAAAATGAATAGAGATTAGGATTTAACGGCATAACAGCGTAATTCATACACAGGCCAACTCAAAATTGCTTTAGAAAACAAGGAAACATTAAAGTAATAAAACAAAAAGTGAAAGCTTACATATTCACAGTACATTCATTCATTTGCAATAATATCTTTCAGTTGTATTGCTGGGTTGCAACGGCGCAAAATTCCACTGAAGGACAGGAAGTAAATCTCTCCAGTAAGAACCATGTAAATCTACACTGATTCACATAAACACACCAGGAAGCAGGAATGTATGCAACAGGAGATCAGCCGTTGTTGATTGTGTCGTGTTTCTTCCGCTTCCGTCCCGATTTCGTATGATCTAGTGCTGACCGTCCCGTGGGGTGAGACAAGTGGGGGCGGGTCCCTGCTCAAATATGGCCAAAATGACGTGCGCTGACGTGCTTACAAAACCACCCCGGGCCGATGGGGGTGGATCCAGATTAAGAATTATTCAATGCTAGCATATAGCATTAGCAGACCTCTCAAAAACGTCTTTACAGGATGGTCCAAAAGTTGGCTCTTGGCCCAAAGCTCCGTTCCACATGTGTGTCAATGCTGAGGGGGGTGAATTTTTTTGGACCAGTTTAGTTTAGTCGCTGTGTAATATTGAAGGCACTCATTAAATGAATGGGGCCTGCGCCGGCTGATGCATGCATCACTGCGTTTTTTCACATTCTCCAGCCCCCGCAGCCATTTTGAAACTGCCCATAGAGCGCAGAAGTTGTGGCACGTTAGCTAGAATGGCGGAGATAGGCGTGACTACGTCCGTAAATTTACAGTCTATGGGTGAGACCTTTGAGACTACCACATACTGTAGGTGTGACCAAAAGTTACACTGCTACACTGATATGTATGAATCTAAGATTAAACCTCTGAAACAAGTGTATACAGTCGTAGGAAATTTATTATTTTTTTCCTACGAGAGACAATATTGCCAAGTTACACAAGTGATTGCTCCATTTCAGACATAGCAAATGAATAAATAACTGGATCGAATGAAGCAGTTCTTACGTGATTTTTTGGTGTGAATCTGAAGGGCTTCACTGGGAGGGCCGTATCCTGCTGAGTTGAATCCTCGGAGTTCTATGAAGTAGAGTGAGTCCGGTTTCAGTCCGTCCAGCCTGGTGTGGTTCTCCTTACTGGGCACTATCAGTGTATGATCTCGTTCCTCCGGGTCTTTATGAGTCCGCCAGAACCGCACCTGCCATGAACTAGCGTTAGGAGCTGAGATATTCATGATAAATTACATGTTTTTAGTTATCCTCACTCACCTGGTATCCGTCTATTGTGCTCTGATTGAGGCACACCCACCAGAAAACAGCCACTGTTGCGGACAGTGCTTTACCGCTTATTATCTGCGGAGCTTTCGACGGCACTGAGGGAATATAGACAAGGAAAATGGTATCACTATCAACTGATTAAAGAGATCATGAAGTCAAAAAAATACTTTGGAAAATATATTTAAAACAAAGGCAGGGAGAGACCATTATGAGAATGTCAAAACTGAATACAGAAATGCAGATTTACATTCAAAAATATGTTTAATGTCATTTTCTTAACCCTTTATGCGACAAAGCAGCAGAATTACAACAACTTTTATACTGGGACCAGACTTTCCATTTCCACAAGCATTTCCCAATTTATTTCTGTTATTGATTGCAGCAGTCCTTTTTCTTTGACAAAGTTTCAGGGCGTCAGCTTTTGTCGGTGTCATTTAAAACATAAACAAAATCTAGAAGCTATCCATCACTATTTTTGAATCTCAGCTCAGCAATAAAAAATAAGTTTTGCTCGTGAATAGAGAGACACAACACATCCTTCAAAGTGAATTACTTCCTTGTGGATATCCACGCTTCTATGTTCAGATAATCAGTTCTGCATGCTGCCTTTATTGTCATATTCCCCTGCAGTATGACCCATCTCCACAACGCAGAAAGCAGAAACAAGTTTTAATAGTGGAAGAATCGCATCGCCGTCGTGCCAAAGCGTGTATAATTGCGTCAGAAAACTGCAAAAACCGCTCGGCGATGGCTTAAGCACACAGCAGCGGCGCGCGGCCCATGCCCAGCAGGAGACAAAGACGATAAAACCATTGACACTGAAAGGGCAGGATCTCATCAGGGCGTTACCATGGAGACGGCGTATCAGGGTGCAGCATCAGGCCCGGGGTTCGCCTGCGGTTATCTCCTCCTGTCTGTCAGTGCGAGTTAATAACCAGGCTAAGTACTCGGCGTCCCCGGGCGAATGATCAGCCTCCCGGTTCTCGCTACATAGATCACGATAATCCTTGCGACGGAGGGAGGAGGAGGAGGAGGAAGAGCGAAAGCTGGCCTCACTTTTCAAGGAGCATTAGAATTCCACACTACACATGAGAGAGCGCCTATAAAACAGCTCTCAAAGCACCGAAAGCCTTGTAGCAGCTGATAAGTACGGCAATGATACAGTGTCAACACGAGAGGACAGAATCGTTATACCAACGCAGGTTAATCTTTGGATTTAGATTAATATTCAGGGGACGCTGTTTGCCTGCAGGGCTGTGGTGAGGAAGAAGAAATACTAGAATACTACCTCAACTACTTGAGGCTGCATATTCATAGAAGTCACACACTGCAATGGCACAGTTCAAGCCTAGTTATGGAAAGAATCCTCAAATAGTCCCTCAGTAGTATAAGGGTACTCTTCACCTTTGTCTACTTGTGTACGTATGTTTTATTTTATTGTATTGTCTTGTCTTTGTTCTTTTGTATTGTTGTTGAATGTTGATGTGTCTGTCTGTTTTGTTGTCATAATAAAAAAGTTTCAACTAAAAAAAGTAATATAAGGGTCCATAATAAGGAATGTCCGGGGTAAAAATCTGGTTGTTTGCTCATTATCTTGACTATTCACTAGTTTCCAAAGAGTACCCAGTAGGTTATAAGAAAGATAAGATAAATATCATGCAAAAAAACTAAAAAAAGAATCGCACTTCCATCATATTCATTCACTCCCTATGACAGATTTCTTTCATTTAAATTTGCTCTTAAACTGCATTTGTCAAATGAGAAGCTGGCAAAAATCAAACCGGATCTTGAAGCTGGAATCAATGTGAAAGTGGACGCCAGGTGGAAAGAGAACAATCCACCAAAATATAAATTGTGGCTGATTGATTTAATGCATCACTTTGCATTGGAGGAAAACAAGATTTTCCATGAACCACGCAGCCTAAATAGTGATTCAGTCAATGTATGTATTTTTACTTTGTTAAAGTGCTGCCAGAGCATAGGAAGGGATTCGGACATATCCATCAGCTGTTGACGTTACACATATTGTTGCACGTTTGCACAAATGGAACTTATCGAGGCCGTGAGACTTACCGACCTCATTTTCAGTTAACGCACGATAACTCAATAAATAGTTTATCGCGGCAGCCATAAATATAGCTGGTCCATTAAGTCCGGCAAGTACTGTATACATATTTTTTTCCAAATGTTTTTAAAATATTTAATGGTGCAACAGGTCAAGGTTTGTTCTTGGGATATAGACATAAAAAATGCAAACAAATATGAACTAAACCAACCAAAAAAAAAACGAATTATCAAAACTTATCGAGTGGGTTGTGGGTCGAGAGAGTTGTAAAGAAGTATTAATCAAATCAAAGTGGAAAAAACTCACTGTCCTGTGCAGAGAAGATGTTGGCGGTGGCGCTGTAGGGCCCCTCTCCTCTGCTGTTGAACGCTTTGACTTTGACCTGGAACTTGGTCATTGGAGGGATTCCGGAGTCTTTATGGACGTAGCGCTTGGCCTGGGGATCGGCCACCGTCACATACCTCCATTCATATGTGTGTGTTTGTTTGAAGGCCAGGATGTAGCCGAAGTTTGGTCCGAAGTAGTACTGCGGCTCCACGGGCTGAGGAGAAACAGAGAATGGGAATAGTTTGCAAAAAAACAGATAAGTGCTGGTATAAAAAAATATATATTTGAAAGGCGGGAAATTTGCCCATGTTCACCCTTTCTTGAGCAAATCCTTTAATTATACTGCCCTTAATAAAACATGTTGGAGATTATAGCTCAAGGAATAGAACTGTTTGACCATTTTTCAAAACGGAGATATCTGTTTTTTTGCAAATTAGCTCTTGTTTATATGTGTATGTGTGTATATAGTGTTTGTACATTGTTAAACATGCTAGTAATGCTTTTTAGTGAATCATTAGGTTGGTTAAAATGTGCTTTATAAACACAGTGGATCACCTTTAAATGTGATGAATAAAAGGTTACTGGTTACTGAGGTACTGAAAGTGCAACCCAGTAAAAAGTAGTCAATTTTACACTAAAACTAAGAATAAATTATGGTAAATATTGATGGTATTGAAGTAAATTGTGTCATGATTTATGTGTCTTTTTTTATACCATTGTTTTATTTTTATTTATTTTTTTTACTATGGAGAAGGAATGACTCGGGACACTTATGAAAATGTGTGTATATCGTTTAATTATTGTTTTATTTTATAATCTGTTGTCGCCAAATCAACAGTTCTGTGATGCCCTTCGAGATTTACAACAAAAAAATAATTTGACTTGAATTCTATACATTTTTCCTTCCTCCCACTCCTTTTTGTGTTTGAGTCATGTACACTACTATAATAAGTAATTGTTAATGAATTATATGTAGTGTCATTTGATAATACTGTTTAATGTACAATGAACTAGAAATATAAAAGCTCTCAATTGAATGCTTTGTTATGTATTGTCCCTCTCCTCTGAATACTAACTTTCCGGCCTCATTCCCTCTGCTCTCTGTGTCAGTATTGCACATGACTAACATGTTCCCGAAGCTCACAGCTCATCTCAGTGATGGAAACGTGCCTTTGAGAGGGCATTCATAACACACGCACCAGCGGAGGGAGGAAGGATCATGATTCCCAAAGAGGCATTGATTTTGTGCAGAGCCATCACAAAACATGACATCATCAGAGGCACATTATTTCCTACAGCCCTTCAGAGCAGTACACAAATAACCACAACGCTCTGGTCGCTGTGCTCAGTATCGCAAGAGCCTTAAAGGGCCAGCTGAAGGTCAGGCCCATTTGGATGTGGTTGTGTCTGGCGGAGGTTTGATCTATACTTTTATTGTGAGTATGGATTTTTGTGGAAATATTTACAGTATGAATTAAAGCTTTCTTGAGGCGGTGTACGCTTGCACACAACAAATCAAAACCAGGACTGAGTTAGATTCAAGATTTTGCCATTACCTCCCTGTACATGATATACAGTACATATTCATTTTGTTTGTATTGCAGTATGTGTTTGAAAGGCGCGGAGGGATTGGATTAAAATAAGCCTTTTGCGTCGACCAATCCCTTTTAAAACCATGCAAAGTTTTTCTTGTTTATCCTTTTATCATATTTTCTGTGATTAATTGTTTGTATATCTCCTGCATGTTTGATATAAATAAGCAAACACATACATATTGTATTATTATTATCAAAACAATCCTATGTCGATCACGGTTTTTCTAAATCAATATCTAAATATGTAAGTAAATTGCAATGACTGTGGAGCAAAGGTACAGTATGTGATCCACCAATAGTTCCCGGGTCAAAAACAGTTGATTCTATCATTCGTTTTCAAATAGAAAAGTGAAAAAGAGATAATTTCATTATGGGCAATGCCTGTAACAGGGTGTTGCTAAGGTGGTTACTATGGTAAGCTGGAGATTCCCATAAGTATATTAGGAACATATAAGGATTAACAAAGACATTATGAAAGGAAAATGCAAAACTACAGATTTTTTTCCATTCAAGTCAATAAGAGCAAAACTTTGTCTATGAGCACTTCCCTTTTGGGTTTCATGGATCAAGGGGGTTAGCATTGTCCATGTATATACAGTCTATGGTTGGGACGAATAACTAACAGGACAAAAGTTAGGTACCCCTGCTTTAAGTAAAATATACCGGAACTGAGTGGTACAAAAAATATCTACTTTTGTTTGAACATGGCTCAACCTCATCCCATCCACCTTACCTTCCATGTGATGATGAGTTCTCCGTTGGTCCCTCCGCCTCCAGTGACATTTGAGGGTGCCACCACCGGAACTAGAGGAGACAGAATATGGGAAAATGCTCAAAAACACAAACCAACGCAGACTCTGACCGCCTCTGGCACCAACACGCTTTTTCCCCCTTCCCCAAACACAATATCGGTGTCTTTCAGTCGGCCAAACGCAACACCTCCAGGTCCCTGCTGCTGCCCTGTTTCTGATGCAAATGGAAAATGATCCCTGTTTGCTTTAGCTCACTCTCACTTACTAATTATCATCCCGGGTAATGCTATTGTAAAGTCTGTAACTCCGATATGTGAATTTTAGTATTAGCTTCCAAGTAACTGTGTTTTGAATGGGATTACGTGGTTGCGTTTGGCAGCGTCCTGGTGGGGTTGCATTGACAGCGGTCGACAAGATCATAGTTTCTGGTTTGGTGTTTTTACAGAGGAAATACAAAAGTCAAAATGCACTTACATCATTGCGCGTCAAACAAAAACCCAAAATGACCTTTTGCGATGGTAAAAAGCAGCCATGTTTTAGGTTATTTTGTAATGATTGCCTTTTTGCTATTATGTTCAGTTCTTCTGCATGCTTGAGCACATTGTAATTGTCTTTTCAAAGCTTTCTTGAGACATTTTGAAAGAATTACAGGGCCGGCCCTAGCCAATGGGTAGACCGAGCATTCACATTGGGCCCCAAGGTTGTAGGAGGCCCCCCAATCTAAACTGAAGACTGTTGGGATCTGTGCTACATTGTTTACCCAGACTCCAACCGACAGGTACATCTAGCAAGAAAAACACACAAGTCTCACGCTTTTTAACATTTTCTTGAACAATAATGACTAATGAAAGGAGGATTATAATTTTAGTTCTATTTTTTAGGTAAAATAAGCAATTAAATCTTCGTTTTGCTATAGTTGGTTTGCCCTGTCATTTACACACACAAATAGCCAATATTTGCCTCAGTTACCACGAAGTGGGCTCTTCAAACAAATTCTGCTTCGGGCCCCTCTCAAGACTAGAACCGGCACTGGTCCTTATGCTTTCTTGCACAATTATCAGACAGTTAAATGCCTTACATGATTCGGAAGTCTTTTCTTTGGGTGACGGGCTGCTTGGTTCCCCGGTTCCCAGTGTGTTGGTGGCGATGACCCTGAACTCATAGTCTGTCCATGGAAACAGATCCACCACTGTGGCCGACTCAGAGTTCCCTTCCACGATCGCAGCTACAGGCACAACTTCATATGTTACGTATAGTTATCACGGCATAACTACTCGTAACATGTATGTAGTGATTCTTACATGTGGTGGCGTTCTTCCAGACTTTACTGTACGGGTCCTTGTACTGTATGGTGTATCTGGAAATGGGGCTGTGGTTGTCCGCTCCTTTGCTCCACTGCAGCGTCACACTTTTTTCCGTTTTGTTCACCACTCGGACTCCTCCAGGGGCTCCCGGGGCACCTGAGCATAGACACAATAAAGATGTGATTTGAAAGAAGATATATCATGCAGTATTATAGTAGTGTTTGAATTTATTTGACAAAAGAGAGTATGAGCCACTTTGTCATTTCATGTTGTAGAATATGAAACAATATAATGCATAGATTATTTATAGTGAAACAAGTATTAACAAAAATTATAATAATACATTTTATTTGTATGGTGCCTTAACTTAAAGTAAAAAAAAAAACAGTGGAATGAATGGTCTCAGTGAATAGGCCAGTCTGATAGATGTGTTTGAGTGCGGTAAAAAGACTATTGAGGATCCAAAAATAAATAACAGTTAATATAAAAAAATAGGATAAAAGGACACAGTATGTACTTTCTTATCTGCCTTACAATGTTTACACATGTTTAAGTTCCAGTCCATCATGTGCATCCTGTAGATTAGACTGTTTGTGTCCATTTCCAAAAAGAAAAACCAATCTTTGTTTGTATTTGAAAGCCTGAATTATAGATCTGCCATACACTAATGCTATTTCAATCCAATGTTTTGAGTCTTTGGTTACCACATAAAAAAACGGCTAATAGAAAAAACAGACTTCAACCCAAACTCGCTGTCTCAGAAATCAGACCGTTTCCAGGAGCCAAGACGACAAAGGCAGCCCCTTCTGAAGCTTGTCCTCAACATGAGAAGGGAAAGAAACTGATTGTAAAGAACGAATGAGCGAAAGAAGACATCAAAATCCATGCTACTGACTACAAGAAGCCTCATTCTGTCACTAGATCACATCGACAAGGCAAAAACCAGCTAATTCAGTTCGAATAAATAATTAGCGTACATGTAGCTATCATTTTAAAGATTCTCTGTATGCATGATTTTCCTGGTATTGTTTGAGGATCATTTGGGTTGTAATGCAAAAGTTATAAAGAAGTCAAATTGATCAAATTTGGCAAAATGTATCTTTAAATAACACAAACACTTCTTAAAATAAGATAAAACAAGATTTGCCAAGCGGATAAGCCACTTAAAGACAGTCAAAATGTCCTCAAATTCAGACAAAATCCACTCAATTCAAGAAATTCTCACCTCATATTTTGTCATTTTTTTGCAGTGTATAATAGTCATGATTACAATCACTTTCTCACATGGGGAAGGTGTTAAAAAATAAATTCAACCTACTGTAAATCAAAGTGGTTTGTTTTTAGACAGGAGAACAATCACGCCTTGTGCAGGAGCAGAGCTTTCATCTCCTCTGCAGTGCAAACACAGAACAGTGTTCTACTGTAGATTGTGGCCTGAATTTTATTTTATTTTTTATTCAGTTCTGGGCAGCTGAAAATGTATGACATTCTGCATGGATTAGGAAAGGTTTGAAAATGTGCCAATTGTTGAAAAAATAAAAGACTTATCAATAACTAACTCACATGGTTTGTCCTCACTACGAGTAAATGTTGCAAATATTTAGGACAAAGTAATTGTGAGGCCATAACACAAATGTAATGCAGTAATGGTGTTTAAAGGAGCATAAGACATGAAATAAAAGATATTGGCAAAAGACTATAAGCAGGACAATATTGGAGAAAAGTGTGATATATAATTAAATAGACCGGGCCTATTGCTTTCACACTGGTGAGACACTCACTGATCATTGGGTTGGGTTGTCTATTCTTCCGAAAATTAACAACCTTTTTTCCATGATACCAACACCCCCACTCAATCACGGTTCAAATCTCTGTACTCAATTATCACATCATTTTACTGGAAAAATAAAACACCTAGAATTAAACTCTCCACCCTGCAAAAATCAAAACCACAAGGAGGACTAGCTGCACCAAATTTCCGTCATTATTCTTTAGCTATACAGTTGCACAATATTTACAAATGGACTCACCCTGACCCATCAGACAGCACTTGGCGGGATATAGAAGGAGCATTTTGTCACAATATCCAAATTTCAGACTTACCCTTTCTTAGTAATTCAATCAAACGCTCCCCATGCCCCAAAACCTCAACAATATCCTCAACTCTGATGGCCTGGTGGAAATTTCAGAAAATTACTAACTGCACTCTATCATTATCTGGTCTCACACCCATCTGGAATAATCCTGACCTGCTAATCAACAAAAAACCCTTTCACTTCGGCACATGGGCAGAGAGAGGCATCACACACTTGCAGCACGTCTTTCAGGACAACACACTGGTTTCATTTCCCTGTCTGGTCCAGAAGTTAGGCATCAGGAGCACACAATACTTAGAATACCTACAGTTACAATCTTCAGTTAAGTCTGTAAACAAAAACATAAATCTTAATCACCCCCCAGCAGTCTCAGAGCTGCTCACCATAAGTACAAGAAAAAAACTTACAACTAATATACACAAAATCATAGCTAGCTCAGATCAAACAATATAACTTCTATATCAAAAATGGGAAAGAGACTTGACGCTTGCTCCTGATGCCAACTTCTGGCCTCGCGTTTGTAATAATATCCACAACATGTCCAAAAATACAAATCTACAATTGATACAGTACAAGATAATACATAGAACTCATTCCACAGCACAGAGACTCTCAAAATGTACTTCAATCACGGATACATGCACCAACTAGACACAAAATACAACAGACACCTACATTCACGCCATATGGTTCTGTTCTCTGCCCTCTTGGACTGTCACATCCCACTCTGCCCATCCCTCTGCATACTGGGAGATACAGCTTCACCCACTCTAAGCTCATCAGACACCAAAGTTTTACTGATTGCCCTTACCATCGCCAAGAAAACCATACTCATTAACTGGAAATCAAAAACTAAAATAAACATTAATCAATGGAAAAATGTACTGTCAGATTATATGGTATAGAGTTACATTCAAGCATCTTCAATAAACTGTTTTTTTGACCAACTTCCTTAAGGTTCCAACTGTCACTCTCATTTTGACCAACAGAACACTTACATACACCTGAACATTGCTACCGTTATCATCTACATCATCATCATCATCACTATATCAGGTTTTTATTATCAATTTATCATGATTATTGTCTTTGTTGTCATTAGCATTGTTGTTAACACTGTTATTAGTATTATTGAAATGGTATCGTTTATCCTCACAGTCATCTCCATGCTCATATTTGGCTCCCAAAATGGCATCTCGCGACAAGAAATTATAGCTTCTCCTCCCCACCGTCTCCTGTCTTTTAATGCATCACATTAGAGTAGCACTGAAAATTAAAAAAAATACACATAGGACCGGTCGGACGTGGGGGAGAAACCCTCATGTCTGCCTTTTAATGCATTGTAGAACACATGTCACACAACAAAGTAGTGAAACTGTAAAATTAATACACTTAAAATAGGGAAGGGGGGAGGGAAGATAGCAGTGCACCTTATTATTATTAACAGCTTTATTACTGTTATTGTTATAATAGATTTGGTAATAATGATAGTGATTATTATTATTATTGTTGATTATTGTTCTTATTATTATTATTATGATTATTAATCTCCCAATGGAAACTCAAATAGTTTTGGTTGTGAGGATGAATGTGGATTACTGTTATTGGTGGCAATGGTGACAATGTAATGATGACAATGACAATAATATTGTATATATATCTCAACCATCTCGACACACACACGCACACGCACACAAACACATACTCATACACTTCCTCAGTTACTACTAATTTCCTTTGTTTATTTGTTTTGTTTGTTTTTGTTTTGTTTTTTGGTTTCTTGTCAACATCAGTCTATCTGTCTCTTTATGTCTTTATTGATATTGTATTGTTTGTGTAAATGTTGTATAATAAAAAGAATAAAATAAAAAATAAAAAAAATTGTGGGTTGTCATGGTTACCCCTTTGTATCTGGATGACCTCACTGGATGACCTCACAGTAGTCATAGCAACACGTCAACCACTCTGGAGTTGCTGTAGGAAGGCAGGCTTCAGACCACCGTACAGTAAGTAGGGGAGGAAGTAAGCAACAACATGGAGCCAACAGAAGACATTACATTGCTAAGACTTGAAAATTCAAGTCTTATGGCAGAGATTGTTGAGAAAAATCTTCGTATCTCCACTCTGAAACAGGAGACTGAAAAGCTGCTGGACAGTAAGTATCTGGACTTCCAGTATTTAGCAACTAAATATTGGTATTCATCTGGCTCGGTCTCAACTGTAGCCACAGCCACGCAGACCCCGATGATCATCGAGGATGTAGCAGCTGGAGAGAGAGAGAGAGTAGATTGTGGTCTACAGGTCAATATGGAGGAAGACAAAGACATGCTGGAGCAGGAGCAAAATAAGCTCCAAGAAGCGTCAAACCAGGGTAGCTTTTGGTCTGAAATCAAGAACCTAGCAAGAAACGTTGCAAAGAGGGTGGCGGTAACCAGTCTGTCGTTAGTGGCAGTAGGTTACTGCTGCTTTTCTTTTTGTGCCACGTCTGGTTACCAGACGTTTACAGACCTTCCCCCATTTTAAACACTGGTTGGTTCTGGGTGAACCAATGTCCATGTTGTCATGGACATTGGGTCACTGAAGTCAACCCTAAAAAACCTGCAGCCACAGCAGTCCTTTATGGACCTGTTTGGACACCTCTGGGCTGTAGACTCTGAAGGGTTACTTCAGAGTCTACAGCTTCACATGCGATGCTGTATACCAGACTCTTTGGGAAAGTGACCTGTGTGCTTTGGGTCTTGAGTTTTGTACAATTCCGAAATTGGACAAAACTTGACAACCCAAAGAACACTGCAAAAAGTTCCCAAAGAGTTTTGGAGCAGCAAAGTACAAATACACTAAATAATAAAAATTAATTGCAAATATAGTATTAGTATTGTTATTAGAAGGTTCATGGGAGTTCGCTCAACCTGTTCACATCTGTTGTGGATATGGAGAAGGTATTTGACCGTGTTCAGGGCTCGACATTAACGGTTGTCTGCTTGCCCGGGGCAACTAAAGATTTGGGACGGGCAAGTGCGCTGTTTTAGCAAGTTGCCTGACCGGGCAAGTGATGCATTACTTTAACTCATTCAATGCGGGAATGCATTCCTGCATTCTTCCTATGGAGCTGGGAGCACACCCGTCTGCTTATCTTGTTTTGACCAATTCTCTTCCAAATTTTCCACGGATCCGCAATTCCCGACTGTTTTCCGCTGAAAAAGTCATTTCTGTGAAATGTGTGACCACGGGCACTTTCTGTTGTTTGTTCTACGTCCTCGAACGCTATTTGCATCCTCCGCTCTGACCCCAGGAGCAGCTGCTGCCGCTTTGTAACAGCTTTGGCAACAGCTTAGTGAATACACTGCGTAACGTGGTACCGAGAGCGGACCATAGTCATGCGGACAGAACCATAGACACACGCGGACAGAACCATATGGACACACGTTCAGGACCATCTCCAGCTTGTTGCAAGTGCAGCTTGTTGATGTACAACTTCCTGCTCTTGTACAGTGTGGCGCATTCTCTCACTTCTCCTCGCTTGCTGCTTTTTAATCTCCTTAAATCATTTTTATTTAGATTTTTATTTGACAAAACATGGATTACTTGTTTTACAAACTTCAATACAACACTTGTGGAAATTCCCAACTTTAAGTATGTCTGGAGGACGGAAAAAAGAAAACTTTGCGACGGCTGTTGGTCACTCAAACAGGAGTTAAAACTTCTTCAAGACTGAGTGTTTGTCCTTGAATCAGAAATGGGGCTTAACACCACGTTACCAATGAAGGGAAATGGACAAAATATAAGTCATGAAGATGCTATTTCATTTGACTGGAGTAGGAATTTGCACATCAATACCTACAGATCGGGTGCGTAGGAGGAGAGGCCATAGCCTGATGTCATAGAGAGAAAAATCCCACACACAGTCTTACTTGCAAATAAAAAAATATTTATTTAAAGTGCGACATGCGCCTGCAGTAAGTCAGACCTGTTCCCGGTGCATGTTGGCCCCCGCCAAGGTTGCCCTTCTGTTCAGGATTTCATCTCGGCTCTTTGTGGACGATATTGTCCTATGACTTTTGGCTTAGCTCCATCTTCACCACAACGGTCCAACACAACGACCGTGTAACGTGTGTAACTTTATTTGGAAAACAAAATTAATTTGTGAACATAAAAGTCTTACTGTTTTCTAGTTTAATGTAAAGTTTTACTGTCTTTTCAGTTAAAAAAAAAAAGCAGTCAGAATGTAACACACTTGATTCAAGCAATTATTACCTGATATTTTATAATTTTTTGCAGTGTTGGTCCCTGAACTTTACCAGGCTTGAGGTCAGCCCCTTCCACTCGAGCTTATATTGCTTTAGGAACAAAGATACTTCAATAGAACCACCAAAATCACTCTTGATGATTACATATATAATTATGTGAATCATAGACTTCTCCAAACCCTGAGCACAAACTAAACCTGGAATGCAAGAGATGACACCTTGACTCCAAATCTGGCGAATACAGTATTATACTAATAAAAATTAACCAGTACAATGTGGTTTATTACCACAAAAATCACTCGAGATGATCTAAACCAGTGTAATTCAAAAATGTGCACTAGAATTTAATATGCTGCTATCCCGAATATATAACTACAAAATATGTTTGTAATATTTCGGGTGTTCATTTTTACATGTTAAGATGAATTATGTAAAAAAACGGCTTTGAAGACGCACTTTTTCACTTCTGCATAGAAACGCTATTGGGCAGCAAAATGGCGGCGATGACGTAGGAGAATGACCTCTCACAGCAGCAGACAGCAGTCTTGGCTGAATCTGTAGGAGGTTTCACTGTCATCTGAACAAGGTATAAACATATTTTCATCCGTTTTGTACATAATAGTGTGCAACTCTTTTAACCTTTTAGCCTTATTTGTGAGATTCAAGCTAATTAGTGTTGGACAAGTTAGCTAACTCTACTTGATATCATAAAACATGCTAACAAGGCTAATATTCGTTTTTACATTAAGCCAGTCTTACTTTGGTTGCCTTAGATTTATTTACCACAATGTACATTGTAATATCCATAAATGCTAATCAAAATAACTTGAATTAAATAAATATTTTACTTTTATGAACAAAAAGCTGCAGAAGTTGAAAACACAGACAGAAGAGCTAACATGATAACTACATGTGATGCAATCATTGATAACAATGCTAATTAAAGCATTAATCATTCGGGTTGCACTCAGAGAAGGCTCCAATAAGCTGTAATGATATCTGTCAACGGGAGCCTTGAGAGGAGCGGTGAGGGACGCAGTGCACCCAGGCCACAGCAGGGGGCACTGCAGAGCAATCCACACAACGCTCTTGGATTCTGTGTGAGAAGAGAGGCTTTGTATGCAGTGAACAGTGGGCTGGATTCAGTAGTTTGACAGGCTACTGCAAGGAAAGCTCTCATGTTCCATGTTATGTGTGTAGTGTATGTGTGTACTCTGTGTGTGTGTGTATGTATGGTGTGTAACTGTAGAAAGACACCAGGAACTAAGCTAAGCACTTCTTTTAGAGCCAAACCCTTTTTTAAATTATAATACACAGCAAAGAGTGATAAAAAAGGGTCAAAAATTGCTCAAATTTGGCAAAATGTATTTGGATTTGGACTCCATTAAAACACGATTTGCCAATGGGACGAGCAGAATTATCATGTTTTTAAAATATACAACACATGTAAAAATTCTAGAAATAAGACTAAACGGCTTCGTCCCATTGGCAAATCTTGTTTCAAAGTGGTCAAAATGTGTATATTTTGCCAAATTTCAGTAATTTTATACATATTTTGTATCACTTGTTGCATGGATCATCCCCTTTTTGTTTTGTTTTGTTCTTCATTCTCTTTTTGCCCATGTGTGTGGGTACAGTGGTTTCTGTATGACCCAGAAAGTCATATTTTTGTATGGCTCAAAATAAAGTGTTCATATCAAACGTCAGGTGAACAATGCAGAGCTCATGGCACTAGTGTGAAGGATTTAGAGCAGGGGACAAAAGCGGCAAAGTTCTACTGTTTTTAGACCGTCAACATAATGGTGTGCTCCAGTGGATTAAGCAGCTTTTTTATCTTGATTTGAAAACACTTCTTAAAACAATGGAGCAACCAGCTTTATTCGTATTTCTAGCATGTACAGCAAATGTATCTCTTGTTGCCTTGGCACATCTCGTTTTTAGACCGTTAAAGTGTTTTTTAATTAATGTGGGCATTTTTTGGAGGGAATTTTTTGTTGTGTAGTGCAAGACCCATAACCCATCATAATTGTTTAGTGCAAAAAGTAGTCATTTTTATATTTACCCATTAAATTATCCTTTGGGGAGCTACTTTGAAGAAGGTGGCGAGTTACTGGTAGCTCCTGAGCATTAGGCTGGAGACCAATAATTTATGATTTGATGTTAATAACACTTATGTTTGAAGCAAGATTACATTGTCTGCGGGTGGATTTGGATCCGCAGCAACAGTATTCCCTGTATTTTTTGTATGGACTCTTATCTCTTGGCAAATATCATTCAGATTCAATTTTACACTATGAAATGACACGTACATGCGCTAATCTCGAATTCTTTGTACACAGTTAGCAACAAAGTGAATGTAAATGAGTTGCCCGAGTGTATCGTTAGATATGGAAATTCAAATTACAGATAAGGCTTAAATCAGCAAATTGAAAATGCAAAGAAAAAAAAATGTTTCTGTTTTTTCCAGGATCACAGGTGAAAGTCTCTCTCTGACTCAACCGCACACAGATCTGAATAGAAAGTGTTGTTATTGTGTTGACGCCTCACCTCGGACCAGCAGGTGTGCAGAGGTGGTCACGTTGTCCACAGGAGTCTGGGCTGTGCAGCTGTAGTTCCCAGCATGCTTCAGCTGGACGTTTCTGATGACGAGCTCGCCGTTAGAGCTGCCGTTCTGTATGAGACGGAAAACAAGACATAGTCGTTCCATTAATTAGTTATTTCCATGAAACTATTGGCATTGTTACAACTACTGTACACTGCAAAGAGTGAAGACAAATAAGTCAAAATAGCTCCATTTTTTTATTTTGAGCACATTTTGACTTCTATAAACAAGATTTGCCAATGGGACAAGCAGAATAATCTTTTTTTTTGCAAAATAGAACAAATATCTTCCTTAGAATGACAAAATAAAGCTATAGTTCTTGAAATATGAATCAAATGGCTTGGTCTCATTGGAAAATCTTGTTTGAAGACATTCAGAATGTACTCTAATTGAAATAAAAAATGACTAGATTGAGATTGAGCAGAGTGAAGAAAGCTCGATGAAAATGGCCGTAAGTAAAGTCTAATTATTCTAAATGAATTTGACCTAATTTATTTGCGTTTGGAAGATGAAATATTGAATATGGCGATTGGCCCCTGCAGAGAGAGAGTCTGCAGGAGGGAAGAGAAGAGAGATTAACAGAGTGCAATCCCTCCAGGGTTTAGTGCCGGAGGTCGATGTCATGAAAAGGGGATTCCTCCGATGATAGGGCAGTGATGGGGACAATAATAACGGCTTATTAACCGAGCGCGAGGTCTGTATGGAGAAATATCAGACCGCGGCCTTTGTACTGTGCAAAAAGGCCAAAAGGCCATGACTCTCGTCTGTGTCTTTACTAGTGATGGGTAAATGAAACCTCACGTATCGTTTCGGCACATCCAACGAACTGTGTTGATACTGTGCCGCAACAGTGTTGCTTGTGCTGCTCTATACTGACACCTGGTGGATCTGATAAATCATTGCATCCAACTCACTGATTCAATGAGCTTTACATACTTGTCTGCACACAATATTACGTAACTGCATTGTCTGTGTTATTTTATTTTATGTGAAAATTAAAGTGATAGTTGTGAATGTATTCATTAAGAAAAATGTCATTGAGTGATGTTTTTTTTTTTTTTTTTTTTTTTTTTCAAAACAATAAGCATGTCCAAAGTGCACTGTAAACCCTGGCAACTAAAGTATACTTGAAAAAACCTTTGACATTTTCTGCACTTCAATTTCTCAAAATTATTCTTCAAGACTGTGATGTCAACATAAACTTTTGAGGTCCGACAGGGATTCGTACCCAGTCCTCTCAAACGCGAGGCGAGAGCGCTATCCACTCATCCACCATGCCTAACTAGATTTTGCGTTTCAAACTAAAGCTGGATTGTAGATAAAGCGTGAAATGTAAAATACAAACATTGCCTTATTTGCTGTTATTTGCAGTATCACACTGCAGAATACTTTCTTTTAGTGGCAGGTTCCATTTTTTTATGCTGTAAAATGGGATGCTTTTCCTTTTTGAAAGGGTTATTTTCTTTTTCTGAGAGCGGTTCATACCGGTGACACTTGCAGATGCGGAACCTTTTAAACACAGTTTGCCGTGTCGGTGACAAGCGACACTGCGGCTGTATTGGTCACGTGGCTTTTTCATAAAGCGACACGCGCGCCGATACGAGGTTTCGCTAAACGAACTCGGCACATGCGCCGGTGTATCAGTGTTGCTGGACCCATCACTAGTCTTTACCAATGCTTTTGAGATATTTGTGAAGTATGTTCTAGTCCGACTTGGTTTTGTGTGATACGCGCTGCGGACAGATTGTCATGGTAACGGTCCGAGGAAAGATATCAAATGTGATACGCGCTGTTCGGACCAATTGTCATAGTAACGGTCCGAGATGGGAAAATATCAGACCGCAAATCAACCAATCAGAGCGCACGTACGGTCCAAGTCATATAATAATAACACATTGTATATTTATCTTGTCTTTTACACTTCAAGGAGTGCAACAACAGATTTATAACCAGATAAAAACTACAAGTGGAGATCGACACAAAAATCAAGCACAAGCAATCAGAGGTGACAGACCTTGAACAGAAACTGAGTCTTTTTCAAGTGAACATGTTTTCAGGCCTCTTTTAAAGACTGTAACACTCTCAGGAACTCTCAGGGAATCCCAGTCTTACATTTTTTTGTGATAGAGGTAAAAATGTTTCCCACCAAAAAGGCTGTGAGGACTTTGACCATAACGAATGCTGTTACGTTGTTTTTTTTACCCGATCAAACCACAGACACAGTTTGGACTAAGGTTATGCTGACTCGGTGAGGACTCGTGTTGCGTTTGCCCCACAGAATGTGAATTAGCTGTTTTTACGAGCACAAAATGATTGTCCGACGACCAAAAATAGTTCACCATTGATCACAGTCAAAATATGATGTTTGGCCAAAGAGCAAATGAATAAAAGAGAACGGCTGAGCAGAGACCACAGCAGCCAGAGCGAAGAGGAGCAGGTCATGTCAACAGAACTGGAAACAACAACAGGCTGTTATTACTGTCGTCAGAGAGAAGAGAGATCACTGAAGAGAGGAAGACTGGGCTTAAACTAAACCACTTTATCAAATTCATCACTCTTTTAAGTTCCCAGGTCCAAACATGGTGCCTTCTAACACGAGAATTCCCAGACCAGTCAATTTCACGGCTTTCAGATGTTGGAAGTGTACTTACTCAGCTCATGTACATTTTTTGTCTTCATAACTTTGTGACTTTTTATGTATCTATATGTAGTTTATTTCTATGTTTTGATTAATTTATACTATATTTTAAGAAAGTGAGAAGTTCTACCATTAACTCCTAGAGAAGCTAGCAACACTCTCTGTCAGCAGTTAGCCTTTATTCTATTTCAAGTTATATTCACCAGTTGTATCACTCATTTCAAAGTGAGTAAAGGTTAATAATACCTTGTAAATTACTTACTTTTAAAAAATCTGGTGAAAAACTAAGACATATTGGGGGAATTTATCAGAATTACATTGGTTTGAAGCTCTTAGAAGTTCTAGTAGATTCAGAATTCTGGGAATTTCTGGGATTCTGGGAATTCCTAGTTTGTTCACTTGATCACATTGCTGGACTGTTTAAATTTTTAGTACAAACACACAAATTATTTTATTAATTATTCAAAGTGAAAACAAACTTGAGTTAGACCTGCCCACCTTTCCTGCTTCCTGATTGGTCAAACGTAATTTAAATCCAGACTCCTTGTCATAGGTGGAAGTATTCTCCTCCAGCAAATCTTACTGGTCGTAGATTTGCCAAGAGGATTTCAGCTCTAATATTGGTGAAAATATCTAACATATGCAATAGAACAGTGCCCTGTTGTCAGAAATATACATTATTTAAAAGATATTACTACAATCCAAGTTTCTGGTATTACCTTTGAATAATGTGTGCTCTTAATTTTCAGAGAATAGGGAGTTCTATTTTGCTGTTTGACCAGTTTCTCTATTTAACCATACGGCAGATCACCAAAATTCTCCTTTTGAACAATGGAAAAATGATAAGAATTATTGCAGTGCATGTTTATTCTCACCAGGGGGCGCTCATAGTGCTGGCTGTCCTTGTGGAGGTCGATCACCTGCCCCTCCAGAGCCCAGATAAAGGTAATGTCCAGGGAGGGGTCATGTGACGCGGCGCACTGCATGGAGGCCGCTTCTCCCACTTTGATATCTGCATTGGCCGGAGCTAAGGTGATCTTTGTGGCATCTGAGAGGACACGACATAAATATAAATCAGAGACTTTTGAAAGGATTTGCCTCTGGCTGAAAGTGTACTTTTGTGGAGGATGTGGAAGGCCAGTAGTACCAGTAGTTATTGCCAATGTCCAGTAGAGGGCAGTTGAGAGCTGCACTGGTATCTATAGCCAGTCAAGTGCATGGGTGGGATACTGGAAATGTTCATTTTCACACTGAATGCCTATTTTACTGCTTTTAGCAAAAACAAAGCTTATTTAATCGCTTATTCATAAACAATCACACAAAAACTATCACTAAAGAATATAATCACGGCAGTTCAAAACCCATTAAACAATCGTTGTGAAGAAAACATGATGCTATTTACAATAACTGACAATGAATGTGCTTTTTGTTAACATTATCTTTTACTTATTGGGACTACATCTTGAGGTTCCACCACCGAAACCTAAAGAAACAATAATATTGTAAGAATAACATTTTAGGTGTAACTGGAAACATGTGACACATACTTTAAGTTATCTATCACAATTAATAATAATAAATACTTTAGGAACCCAATCAACCAGTTCTGTGACTAATGACTTAGAAATACTGACGAAAGATTATTATGAGCCATTGAATTATTCATCCAAGCAACATTTAACTGAACTATGAAACGTAGCATTTCTTTAATAATAAGGCTTACATCAGTCTACTTCATTCAGAATTCATAAATATTGAATAAATGACAGCCTTCTCAAGTATCATATTTTTAGTGCAGTAAAATCATATAGAAACTGACATATATGTTCCCTGCAAAAGTTTATGAGCGTATAAGAAATATATAAATATTGAATGTAGTATATTGTGTTTTTGTCTGATAACTAACAAACAAGACTAGTATGTACTTGCATATAAGGAGATGCATGTAAATAATAGAAAATAGTACAAATGGTAAATACATGCAACTTAAAATAAACAAATAAACTATTTTCTGAAACATACCAGTAATCAGGAGAGATCCGGTGCTGTTGGCTTTGCCCCGGTCGTTTTCAGCAAAGCAGGTGTATCTGCCTTCATCGGCCCGGGTCACGTTGAGTATCTCCAGGCTTCCGTCTTCCCAGATGAAAACCCTGCAGAACCCAAAAATGAACTGTTCACACACTGAGCCGCAGATCCATAAGATATCAAATATTAAGCACTGCGTACGAGGTCAAAAGTGCAGCCTTTGTAATTCACTGGAGATGAGGATGATGAGAAATGTGAGGAAATTCCAGCACTGCAGAGGAGGAAAATAACATGGAAGCCAAGAAGTGATTTTACTGAACTTGAAGAATATTCACCTCAGCAGTGGAAGAGGGTAATGAATGTATAAAACAGACAATAACTGTAGCAGGAACCACAGAAGAAGCCAGAGGAAATGCAGTAATCCCAGTATAGTTTTAGTTTGAGGACTATATATACTTACTGCTATTATTAGATTATTGTCACTTAGGATTGTCATTTAGGATAGATTGCAGTTTTAAGTAATTACTGCTGCATTACTGCTTGCAATGGCTTTTATTTCAAATGAGGTTAGTATCCCACACTACCAGTTAAAGCTGAGGTACCCAACTTCCAAACTCACTAAGATTTATCACGTAATACTATCCGTTTGACTTTTTCCTTTTCAAGAGTTTGGATCACATGTATGTATAATTAGATCATCTTTTCTATTCTATATTACTCTAATTTATCCTTTATCTTTTAATAAAAAAAATTTAGAGATTTTTCTGATAGTGAAGTGAAAAAAGAGAGGACCACCCTCACTCAGCCAATCAACAATTTTCTGCTGAGGAACTACAAGTGTAACTTAGCGCTGCTGCTAACCTCGCACAATGCATGTGTCTCCTCTTGGCTAATGTTCATATACACTGTCCGTGTAAAAATAAGAATTATACCAGGCTATTACTTTTGAGATTGTACCAAGTATGACCAAGTATTGTGCTAAGTTGTCCTAACACAAGAATGTAAATAGCTCAAATAAATAAATACATTAATGCTTATATCTGCTCTCTGCCCAAAGCGGCAAGTCTAGTATATTTTAGTATGAAGATATAAGATAGGATAAGATAACTTTTTTGATCCTTTTCGTCCCTCAGTGGGGAAATTTGAAATCCTGTTGTGGCCTGTTTGTCCAATCAATCAATCTTTATTTGGACCCTTTCTGGTGAGACAAACAAAATGTGCTACTGTATTTCATAAACAAAAAAAGTTGGCAAAGTCTGTCTGTAGCTTCACTAATGTTTACCCACATGTTTAAAATTGGGCTTTCATGGAGTGATTCAAAATGTGTAAAAACGCATCTGCGCATACGTCATCCGGCACGAGCCCCATTCATTTAAACGAGAGACTTAAAAAATTCACAGCGTCTAATCTAGACTGTTCCAAAAAAAATCATCCCCCTCAGCATTGACACACATGTGGAACGGAGCTTTGGGCCAAGAGCCAACTTTTGGACCATCCTGTAAAGCTGTTTTCGAGAGGTCTGCCAATGCTATATGTTAGAATTGGCTAATTCTTCTTCCGGGTCCACCCCCATCGGCCCGGGGTGGTATTGCAAACATGTCAGCGCACGTCATTTTGGCCACTTTTGAGCCGGGACCCGCCCCCACTGATATATATGTTAAATAAAAACCCTTTGATTCCTCTTTCTGGTGTTCCCTAAAGTCAAAATTTTGAGGTGGTGTCGGCCTCACTGCTCCCTGAGACCTACCCCTCCCCACATGTCTGTCTGTGGTGACTGGGGAGTGAGGAGGGCGGCGGCGGCGAGCTGGGTGTGTCACAACCCGGAGATTAGTCTTGTTGTGACGGAGAGGAGCACAAGGAGGGGGCAGTTCACTTACATGCTGTTGGTTCTGATAAGATTAAAGTTGGGTATAATGTCAGCAGCCAGGGCAGAGAGAGTAGAGCTTACAAACACGTCCGGATTACACGTCTGTCATATGTTGCAGATTACGCACTGAAGACTTAATCGTGTGAAAATATTGTGGAGGAATGAGTGTGAAAGCTGATCTACAGATGCGACAGACGCTAAAAAACACGTCGCAAATCGCGTTTTTCCGTTTTAAGTGGTTTGAACGGTTGCTTTCACTGAACTTGAGTTGTCAGAAAGAAAAAGAAAAGAAAAAAACGCTTCTTAAATGTTTCACAAAAAGTGCTACCTGTAAATGCTATGAAACCATAAGTATACCATGTCTGGAAGAAGACTTTTCTTAGAGGAAAAAGAACCAGGATATGCACATAAATTACAGTTACAGTACATACATATTTGTCAGAGTAGATTAATGGACCAAAGATAATTTCCCACTATGAGTAAGTCTAGATAAGTTCTAAGCAATTCTATGCATTGTCGAAAATACATGCCATCAATCATTCATTCCACACACGGTGGTGATAAACAATTATTGTAGCCACAGCTGCCCTGAGGCACACTGACGGAAGCGAGGCAACCAGTATGTACCATCAGCCGTTCCAACCATCACCTGCCTTTCACACACACACACACACGACTCTTTCTAGGCAAAGTGGGTGAAGTATCTTGCCTAAGGACACAACAGCAGTTCGGCACTTTGCAGCCACAGCCGCTCCACTGTGGCACCTGGAGGTCTCCCATCACAGTACTAACCAGGCCCTGCCCTGCTTAGCTTAAAAGGACTGACAGGATTTGGCTTTCACCTGCATTTAAGGACTTTATCGACAATGGTCATCCGCCCCTTGTTTTTTTTTTTTTTTAAATAACTGCATTTCTTGTGTTTGAACAGTTTGATTCTCTGTTTGAAAGTTAGATACCCCAGCTTTAATCACACTACACAAAAAAAACCTCATAGCTTAAAGTTTGCCTTGTCGTTGAAAGTGCAAGTCCCGATCACACACAGATATAAAAACTTTAAATCCTCTTCCACACCTGGTAGAGTTGTGGAGCAGCTCTGTGTCTTTGCTCCAGGAGATGGAGGGCTCAGGGGCAGCTTTGGGCCGACACTGGATCACCACTCTGCCGTTCCTCGCTGCCAGCACCCTCTTCACCGGACTGTGCGCGAACGTGGGAGCGCAGGCTGAGGAATATGAGGTGTCACAAATCATGAGAGAAAGAGCAAGGGAGGTGTTCATTCCACTTCAAAATTCAGTTGGAAATTCAATTTGTTTTTCAATGACATCACTGTAGATTACTTTGTTGATATGGATTTAAGCCTCAGGACCAGAACGGGTCGATCCAATGGTACTAGTGTGGTAGGGAGCGCCTTAAGGATTGTTTAATCTCTGTGACTATCTCTGATCTAAAAGTGTCTGTTTTAATTGTGTGTCTGACCATGTTCAAATCCATTTTAAAACAGTTATATTTACCAATATTCCGGGAACGCTTCACAGTGTGCGACCTGCGTAGCTACCTCGAGCAGCACGGAAAACAAACCGCTTTTTCCAATTCTTTTGTGCCCTCTGCCATAAAACTGTTGAACTCTGGTAGAGGTGCTTGACTTTTGGGAATTCTGTTGTTCAGTGTTGTTTTTGTAACTTATATTGTGTAACCTGCTCCTGTGTCAACTGTGAGACTCACTGTGTGCTTTTGTAGAGTAAGTGTGTTCTGCTTTGAGTTTATGCGGCAAATGAATTGACCTTTGAGATCAATAAAGTTTTCTGAATCTGAATCAATAGTCTTGATGATCCACCCGGAAGTAGAAAATCCTACTATATACCTTTTCACTTTTCATATATTTATTTGTTTAGTTTTATTAATCCGTCTTCTGTAAAGCGCTTTTGGGTGCTATATAAGCTATCTTAAGTATTATTTTCATTATTATTATCATTACTTTGCATGTAATGAGTCTGTAATGAGGTTTAGTTACATAAATGAACTGATTTTGAGGCATTTTCTTCTTATCAAGTTTCACCCGTAATTGTCCCTTTCAAATAAACCCAATAATAAAACAAATTGAAACAGATAAAAATAAAATAAAAGTCATGGTAAATGTGAAAAAAACAATGGCCTCCCACCCCGGCGACTCACCGAACACTCGCAGCTCGGCGTTGGCGTAGATGACCCCGTGTCTGTTCTCCGCCACACACTGGTACATGGCCCCGTCCTCAAACGTCAAGGCCCTGAACGTCATGGCGCTCCTCACCGTCTGCACACAGAGACACGTACGCATCATGGAGCCGCTCGGGATTACGGCTCCAGACAATTATAACATCTGACATCTACGCAAATGGAGGTGACAATTAGCACGTCAGCGAGAGGATATGTTAAATGTGTAATGATGTCTTTAGCATAAGTCAAACAGAGCAGCAGTCTCTTGTCATTATAGCTTCTCTCTAGGGATTTCTCTGGAACTATATGAAGCTACACAATGCAAGCTGGCTCCCACTCAACAACAACCTGCACTGTTTCCTGACACGGCTCCTGGTGCCAGCTTCCTGTCAGCGCTGCAGCACAACACTATATATATGAAGCTGCTGGGAAAAAAATGACAATAAAGATTTATGGTGTTGGGGAAAATTACCGGTTTTCCGTTTTTGAGCCATCGGATGTGGGGTTTGGGTTTTCCGCTGGCTACACAGGACATGGAGTGCTCGCTGCCAAGGCCTTTTTCGGTGTTGTTGATGTACTCCACCCACTGTGGGACGGCTGAGGCGAGAACGAGAGAGAAATGCAGCGTCACACAATACAGAAAGACAGATATCCAAAACAATGAGGATATAATGATCGAATGTTCCTGTGAGGTTAGAATGAGCAATTTTCATGGATATCAGAAAATAGTCTCCGTTTTCACACTTTGAAAAATCCTTTTAACTGTTTTAATATATATTATTCATTGATTATATTGATTGTATTGATTATTTTAGATGGGATTAAGCCATTTCTACTTTGCCGTTGTAATGGTAACCACCTTTGGCTCTGTTATATCAGTGGCCTTTGTCCAAACAGGAAGTTAATAATACATTTATAGAAATCTCGATTTACGTCAAATCTTAAATATAGAGCAGGCGTGTCAAACTCAGGCTGGTGGGCCAAATCCGGCCGGCAAGACCTTTTTAATTGGCCCCCAAAATTATGTTCTATTATCATTATTAGAGTAACTTGCAGCTTTGATGGTGATGGGATACTACTTCCTTTTAAAACTTCAATTATATATATGCAGTATATATAATGGGCGACAGTAGCTCAGTTGGTAGAGCATTGGCCTTAAGGCCAGAAGGTTGTGGGTTCAATTCCCACCTCTACACCTTCTCCACCGACTCCCACTGATGACTGCTGTTGTTGTGTCCTTGGGCAAGACACTTAACCCCACTTTGCCCAAAGCCCCCGCTGCAAGATCTCAGCTCCTGTGGACTCACCACCTGCAGAGGATCTCTGTGAGGGGCTGGTGCTATGTGTACTGGGTGGCATCTCTGATTGCCACCCCCCTGACCCAGAAATGGATTAAAGGGTAGAAAATGGATGGATGGACAGTATATATAATTTTATGTTTTCTAAAATGTTAAACATCATTATAACTAATTAGGAGTTAAGTCAGGCTAAAGATATACTGTATGTGTTATAGTCCTATTAATATATGTCTTCAATTACATCACTTCTTGATATTTGGTATAATTGTGAATCCAAACCTATCAGAAAATAATATCCAAACTAATGTAAATAAAGTGAATTCGTCCATAAAGGAATGATAATAAATGAAAACCACTTTTATACTTTTGGCCCCAATCAGCTCTTATGTTTCTAAATTTGGCACACAACCAAAATGAGTTTGACACCTCTGATATAGAAAAATTTGTCACTGGCATCTCCACTACACTGTAGCATTAATCAAAGTATTGATGACACCCACAAAAAGAAATAACCACCTTTATCTCCTCTCTCATCAGCAGTTCTAATGTTGCTGCTTTCTGCATTTGGACCTCACCTTCCACAGACAGCCGTGCAGAGTGGTAATCCTTCCCTTTGGAGTTTATGGCCTCGCACTGATATGCTCCGGCGTCCTCAATATGGATGTTGTTGAGATGCAAATGAGTCCCGGCCATGCGGACCTCGTGATTGGCCGGCAGGGGTCCGTCCAGCTTCTTCCAGCGTATTTCAGGGACCGGACTGAGAAGGACAGAAAGAAGCTGAGTGAAAGGAAAACATGTGCAAAAAAACTCATTATTTTTTTATAATTACATATTTTGTGAAGAAATGATTGACGAGCCCTTTTTGAAGTTGTAAAGCAGGAAAGCAAAGTAATTGGGGTGGTCCGGAATATAAGGCCAGCTCATGAGGTCTTTTTGACGCTCTGCTCTGCTTCGTAACCACTTTTGCTTTTTACTGGCTTCAAGTCCATTAAAAGATGACATCACTAACAATTATAATGATTAGTCTACATTGTACACAAAGTATAGTTTTTTTTATGTAGCAGCAGCAGTAGAAGCTGTAGTAGTAGTTGTAGCAGTAGACGCTGTAGTAGTAAATAAAAATAATAATAATACATTGCACTTATAAAGCGCTTTCATGGACACTCAAAGACGCTTCAAAGAAGACAAAAAGATAAAAAGAATAATCACAATAATAAAATATTTTGTTTAATGCATGAGTCTTGCAAGCCTCACTGTTGCACAGCTGAGATCAAGCCAAATTTAAAAACCCACTTTTGACCAATTCATTGCATTTGACATTAGTTTGGATAATATTTTCTAGTTTGGATTCAACCACAACTGGGCCAAATACCAAGACGAGATGTATTGGAAGATTAGTAAAATAAAATGCAAAATATATATAATTAGTAACTATAAATGTAACAGATTCATTTTGATATGGTTGTTATCCTGAGAAACTAGGATTTATAATGAAGTATAACATGTCATAGTATAGAACATTAAGGATCCCACATATTAGAACATTACCGTCACTGCTGTAAGTTTCTGTGATAATGACAATTGAAAATCATTTCAGGGACCACAAAAAATTTTGTTTGACACATCGGGCCTAGAAGGTCGAGGGCTGGAACAAATTTATTGATTAATCACAACTCATGGATCAATTTCAAACTAATTTAGTAATCACTGACTTGTTTTTTTGAGCCTTACATAAACGTAAAGATGCCGAGAAGAGTAAGTTATTTCTTTCTCCAAAAGCAGACAATTGTACGACAGCGATGTTATTACCGTGACAGGTTTTTGATGGCACACTTCTGCCTTCCTGAGACGCACCGAGGAAGACGGAAGAGCGCCGGCGAAACATGCTGAGCTAATAACATCGCTATTGTCACGAGAGCAGAACAAAGGGAGAACTGCAAAAAACACCAGATTTAATAAACAAAACAAAAATCTAGGCTATAGCAAAAATAAAATAATAATCTAAAATCAAACTGCAAAGAAACAACGGAAGAGGAGATGTGCACAGGGTTTGAATACATGCAGGAAGATGCAGGTGGGACTTATCCGGGTGTGGGGTAGACAGAATTATCAACAGGTAAAAAATTTAGCTCTTGTCTAAAAAAAAGAGCCCATTCTTCCTTGCAACTGTCTTCCAGATCTGAAATTTTAGAATCCAGGGCTGTCTTTTTTGGAATAATCTACAGATTTTTATTCATATTTCGGTCCAAAGAAGTTCTGAGCGAGGTTTCTATGTTAAAACGGCAAAATATCAGAATTGTTCCTCTTCTCAAGCCTTATCTTGGTTTGGTCCATATTCAATGACGTTTATAGAATAGTCATTTTCTAAAGAGACAGAATAGATGTCAATAGAGACACTAAATAAGAACCAATATATCATAATAAAACTGGTAACAAATTATCTGCAAAAAGTCCACGCTTTGACAGCTATCCTACATCTGTCTGGTGTCTACGAAGAAGCCACAATAAACCTTCCTGGGCTGTGTTGAGGAGAGATTTATGACTCAGATAATTCTATAATGCCTGCAGAGAATGAAATTAAAATGTGTTTACAAAGTATTTTTGATCGAGCAACCCAATGTGTAACGAGTCATCATGAAGATATTCTCCAGGGGCAGTACCAGAGCAGCGGCCAACTAAGTATTTAGATTCAGATTCAGATTCAGTTTATTTGCCATTTGCAGTAAAAACACCACATAGGAATACATTAGCAAAAGTCTCCAGTGTGCACAGACAAATACAGACATAAAACAACATTAAAAGACAAAAATAAAACAAATAAAACAGTAAACAAATGTCACTGTGAAATCGATCGACTAAAACAGTTTCAAAACAAGTGCAAATCATTAAAGTGCTCTGTTCACACTGATAACAGCTTGTGGATAAAAACTGTTAGCGTAACGAGATGTCCTGCATCTCAGAGAGCGATATCTTCTGCCAGAGGGAAGAAGCTGGAACATGGCTTTCCCAGGGTGGCCAGAAGAGTCATTGACAATCCTAAGAGCTTTGTTTAAAAGTCTGGATTTATAAAGAACCTCCAGAACAGGAAGCTCACAGCCCACGGTCCTCTTTGCAGAGCGGAGCACCTTGTTTAAAGCTCTCTTTTCTTTATCTGTGATGTTTCCAAACCACACAGACACAGAACCAACAAGTAAACTCTCAATGGTGCAGCGATAAAAGTTAAGCAGAATCTTAGAGTTAGTGGTAAATTCTCTAAGTTTACGCAGAAAGTAGAGACGCTGACGAGCTTTCTTAACGACTCGGTCTGTGTTCTCCCTAAACGTCATGTGCCAGATTGTCTCGTCATCTACGTCATTGAGCTTAGTCATACTCCAATCACCAGTGTTATCATCAGATCAGAATCTCAATAACACAGAGAACACTAAATCATCATGGACGTTTGGTTCATTTACAATAACGTCAGAAGAGAAAAAAATAAATAAACCGGCACAACTTACTTTCCCAAAGCGAAGCATTCCAAGGTGATGTTTTGTCCCACCATCGCTGTGACGTCTGGGAATTTGACTTTGAGATCAGCAGGATATTTCCTGATGGGACCTGCAACAAAACCAGTTTTATTATTATTATAGACCTGAGGAAGTGGAATAGTTTACCTTTGTACTTTAGAGCAGCTTCTTCTTTGGAGACTTTTAAATCCAGCCTCAAGACACATTTGTGCTTTGGCTTTTTACCCCACCAAATAATATCTACTGTTTTACATCTGTGTATGCGTGTGTATTTCATGCTGTGTCTATTTGATGCTGTGTAGTTATCTGCATTAATGTGTATTTCATGCTGTTTAAATTTGACTTTTCTGTGTATGTATTTTTATTGTGTGGATGCAAAGCACTTTGGGCAGCTGGTGTTGGTGTAAATGTGCTATACAAATACCTTTGACATTCATCACTCATGCCCATGCACATACATGTAAGTTTGTAAGTAATAACAGTAATGCATCTGTTTTATATACATGTAGCACTTTCCAGGACACTCAAAGACGCTTCACATGTCATTATTCTTTCACTCCATACACGGTGGGGATAAACCACTATTGTAGCCACAGCTGCCCTGGGGCACACTGTCAACCCCTCCGACCGCCACCAGCCATTCACACTCACACACAACTACTTTATGAATCTGATCTGTGAAAGGCGGTATATAAAAAAACCATTACTTGCTAACTTACATACCAGACTCATTCTAGGCAATATGGGTGAAGTGTCTTGCCCAAGGACACAACGACAGATTGACACTTTTTAGCCACAGCCACTCCACTGTGACTCCTGATGTCCCCAGAGGTCTCCCATCATGGAACTAACCTGGCCCTGCCCTGCACAGCTTCAGAGGTCTAGCGGGATCTGGCTTTCGCATGCAAGAGTGACCAGATAATCTGTATTTACATAGTGCATTTCACAGTCCAAGGTCACACAAAGCATTTTACATTTCCATCTGTATTTCTCAGGTTATGCTGGTTTTATTTGCAAAGGTCATAAAAACAATCGCGAAGCAGGAGGTGGACTTTACTCACGCTCGGCTATAGGCACCAGGGGGATATAGTTGGAAAAGACGCTCTTGGAGATGGACGGACTCGACGCGATACAGGAATAGTTGCCGCTGTCCGACGAATCCACTTTGGAGATGTAAAGGTTGCCCGTTATCTGGGAGATAAACCGCCTCTTGTCCACCGAGATGAAGGTGGGGAACTCGTTGAAGATCCATCTGAACGACAGCTCGGCTAAAGAAAGCAAAGGAAGCGGAGACAATGGCAGATTAGACAAAAGCTGTCCATCAAAGAGCCCAGAGACATAGCAGCAGAGATGGGAGAGCGCGGCCACTCGCTGCGAGGGTGGCACAGTGGAACAAAACACGACCAGAATAGCACAATTATGCAGGCGTTGTATTCAAGCATCTATTGACCTTTTAGAGAGCGATTTCTGGCAGCGAGGTATTAGCGAGCGTTGATTAGGCCATTCTGCTTGGATAGACCTCACTGTTGGCATCCTAATTCACTATGTATTTGTAGATTAAATACATTGTAATTATGGTTTATTTAATTCAAATGATTTACAAGGATAGCAGTTGTGATAATTGTTGTCGATAATAGTATTTTTGTCCCAATTTTTTATCAACAAAACTTCATAGTTATACACATTGTATTTGTAAAATTGGTTGGTGTTTTTCAAAAGGGAACTCCCAGGAAGCTGCATTAGTAGCTGTCTGTTTTAAGATTTTATTTCAGGGTGGGGGGCTAGAAAGGCTCTATCATTATCTTATTTTAAATTATTATCGACTGGCCTTTTCATAATCCCTGTTCTTATTATTGGATGATTTTTGTTTTATTTGTGTGCATGGTGCGTGTCTATTTTTTCATGTATAGGTGCCAATGAGGTGATAATATAGGTGAGAAATACACATTTAAAATTTGTCTTATATCATTATTATTATTATTATTGTATTGTACATAAATTATATATTATATATAAAAATCCTTGTTTGTGACTTCCTGTTACTTACAATAGCAATAAATATAATTCTGATTCTGATTGTCACTATAGAGATGCACTAATCCAGCTATTCAAAGTCCAATACTGAAACATATACTGTGGCTTTTCAAAATAGATAGATAGATCGATACTTTATGGATCCCCGTAGAGGAGATTTCAGGTGTCCAGTTGCAGCAAAAACACATGCATCCATGCAAACAAAACCAATAAATTGATCATCTGCAGATACCAGATATGGACCAATACCAGAGGAGGACCTGGAAAAAAAAACGTTCAGCTAAATTGTTACAAAACGCCTCCAAATTGTGTTTTTCAAAATTCTGGCATTAATATCCAACACCAGTATCGTATCGGTGCATTCCTAGTTATAACATTACTGTATACAATCCAACATGCCTTAATACTGTGATTTTAAATGACACAATTATGATTATAATAATGATAAAAAGTGATTTCAGTTGTGTGCAGAGCTCGACAAATCCTGCTAAATGATTGTAACGAGACAGTCGCATCTTGATTCCTCTGAGAACATTACAAAGGCTGAGACAACAGGGGATATGGCTTTGGTTCATTTTATTATTACAGACTAAATGAGTTGAGAAGAGCGCCACGGCAGAGCGTCTGCACTAAGGACGTTAGAACTGGAGCGATGAGAACTATTGCTTTGGACAAAAGAAGTGAACGCTGCACACATCATCCCTGTTGTATTTTGGAACGTCAAGACCATTAGGACTCGTGTGCAATGTCACAGTAAAGAGTGTGAAAGAATCAACTTTGAAACGACTGAAATATAAAAATCGAATGTGCTTTTTATGTCACTGCTCAACTTTCCCGTAGGGGTCCACTTATCTCCATGGAGACGTTATTGCTCGGCTTAAAATCAAATCAATTCAGTTTTGTGATGAGCTAAATCACAACAGCAGTGGTCTCAAAAGCCTTCACATAAACGATGATGATGTTGATTCTCCAGCTGCTAATAAGAAAATCAATGCATTAGAACAGTGGGGAATACAGTATTGAAGCTAGGGTGCTTAACTTTTAAAGGAGCAGTATGTAAAAATCTGGCCAAAAATGATTCTGCAACCTCTCCCACTGGTCAGCACTAGATCATAAACGGAATCGGGACGGAAGCGGAAGTAAATATAACAAACTATGTATTCATGCCTAAACTTAACCAGCCATTCCCAAAGAATAACCCCAACCCACCCTTAACCCTAACCTTAATTTAACCATCTTACTCAGACACCTAAAACTTAACCAGTCACCACTAATGGACTTATTAGTCTAAAACTAATTCAAAGGATTGTTACTTCCGGTTTTGTCCCGATTCCGTATATGATCTTGTGCCTACCCTCTCCCACTCTCGCTGACTCAGGTTGCCAGATATGCAGTAACTGAAACAAGAGTTTTATCAACAACAAATCTAGAACAAGCACCATTTTCACAAAGATAGAAATTCTTGTTTAAGTCCCTGTTTTGTCATGAATGATTTGAGAATCATAACTAGATCTTTTTAGTTCTGTCGCCACATGTTACTTTACCAGTGAGATTAGCTTGGCGCGGAGAGTTATGGCAACCCGGACAACAGACTTTCTGATCGGTAAAACGGTGGAGGGCTGGACATCGAAATGAAAACCAGATGTGGGGGCTGTAAAATTAATTTTGCAATTCAAATATCTCAGCTGAATTACTCTTATCAGAAGTATTGGAAAAGAGCATGTTTAATTAATGCCTTTTGACTCAGCCAAAGCCAATCAGTAAACCATAAAATGCATTCTAATATGATTAAACCAGCATGTTGTGGTCGGATTTGTTCTCAAAATGTTACTTCAATTGAATTAATATTTATGTACAGAATGGCCTGTTGTACAAATGAGAGGGCAGCAGTTGTCAGGGCGTTTTAAAATGACAGTGTTTGTAATTTCACAAATAGAGATATGAAAGTGGCGTAAACAAGAGGTCGGACAGAAGTATATCTTGTACTAAAATGTCCATTACAAAGGTACACACCGCAACCTTAACTGTCTCACGTTTGATTTGGGAAGGCTTCCATTCACAAGTCCTAAATCACAACAATCAAACAGTTCAAGCACAGGAGAAGTACTAATAATAATAAAAACATACTATTGGTCCATATAGGGAACGTCCCAGTGTTCTGTCGAGTTGGTTTGCCCGTCGAGATGATCTGGCTCAGCTGTTAATGATGTACAGTAATGCAAACCTGCGCTGTGCGTCTCACGGCAGCCAAAGCAAACCAAGATGGCGGACATGTAGTCTGCGAATTGCTTTAAAAGGTAAATACGAACGAATTAAGACACAAATGTCACTTTTAGTGCAATTTGAAGCGAGATGTTGATGGTTCCGCGTTGTGATATGTGGGTTTTTAAAGTAAGAGTTTCGTGTAAAGTTTGTTTTAAGCAGTCCACTGCTCCTGTGAAACTACACTGCTAGTGTGCCCAAATCTGACTTGCGCATGCGCAGAAACCCGCCAGAATGGGGAAAAAAATCCATCTAATTAAATATTTTGTTTGAACACACTATTGTTAATCATATTGAATACAGTACGATACATGCATTAAATTTAATTTATTCTTTCCATTATGAACCCGACAGACCAGTCACAGGACGCGTCATGGGCCTGACGTATGCAGCAGTTAACTCAGGGACTGCGATCACACAGCAGCAGTGTAGTTTCACAGGAGCAGTGGACTGCTTAAAACAAACTTTACACGAAACTCTTAAAAGACACATATCACAATGCGGAACCATCAACATCTCGCCTCAAATTGCATTAAAAGTGACATTCGTGTCTTAATTCGTTTGTATTTAACTTTTAAAGCAATCTTGGATTGCTTCGGCTGCCGTGAGACGCGCATGCGCAGGTTTGCATTACATCATTAACAGCTGAGCCAGATCATCTCGACGGGCAGACCAACTCGACAGAACACCGGATCACCACTGTTCTCAGACCTCCGTGCATCGGCTAGGATCGACTCAAAAAAAAACAGTGAGAGAAAAATATGAGAAAACTTGGGGAGGTCCATGGATCTGCTACAGTTTATCCAGGACTCAGGACCAGGCATGTTGGGACAAACAAAATGTATTTATGAAACACTAAAAAGTTAGCTACCCCAAAATAATAAAACTTATAGAGACAAGGAGGTGATCATATATTTAAGGAATTGGAATCTATTTGATGTTTTAGGTCAAAAAGCGTTTCATTAATCTAAATATTTGTGACTAAATGTATAATATAGCCGGTGTATAGAGTATAAAGAGCGATCACACGTGGCCTGTCCCATGATGCAGATGTAGGGCTATGTGGGGCACACTGTCAGGTCTCAAAATGCTCCCAAAGACAAAATCAGTGCAAAAGTCTGCATAATGAGCCATGTTTTGTGAGTGAGGGGGTTGTGCACAATCATAGTGCTGCAGTTACCTGGATAATGTGGAGGAGGGGCACACAGCAGCACGGCGCCCTGGCCCTCTTTCACATACACCGACTCCCGCTCCTCTGATGAGAAGAAATCAAGGTCTGCGAGACACAAATCAAAAGGCTGTCTGTCAAGAAGTACTTCAAAAGACACTCCCTCTTTGTTACACTGCACACCCAAAAGCAGCAGAGGACTTCGAGTAATTCAGTGCTGAATGTCTGTCAAAAAAACAACATGGATGAAGTACATTATAGGGAAAGATACATAATGTTAACTTATATAACTTTGCACTACATACAGTATATAGATAGATAGATAGATAGAGATTTAGTGATATTGAAGCATTTACAGTTAGCTGAGAAACATAGCAGCTAATTATATTGTATATTGTGTGTGCTTCCTGTGTGCTCTTACTGCTGTCCTGTATGTGCGCTGCAACACTGAAATTTCCCCACTGTGAGACAAATAAAGGTTCTCTTATCTTCTATCTTATCTCATTACTATCTTACTATCAGTACATTGATGTTGAGAAATCAATTTGTTTTTTACTGTATTAAAATAATATATTTTTCATATGCATTAATTTACATGTTACTATAAATAGCCATATATTGTCAGATAAACATGATTTCTAGTTTCAAATTATCACATTATTGGGCAGATGCGCAGGTCATACAAGTTGGCCCAGGAATTTAAGATGAGGATATAATTTATTTGTCGCACTGTGGGGAAATTTCAGTGTTGCATCACCAGTTACAGAACAGCAAGAATGAGGAACACACAGCAATAACTCTACACTAAAATAACATCTCTAACTTTAGCATCAATAAAGAAGCTAGTATACAATCTCTCAGCGTTACCGTCAGACACGATAAAGAACCTGATGCACAACTACTCCAAACTATCATAGATGTGTCGTTATTATAATTCAAAAATGTAAAAACATATTTATACGACAGCATAAGGATTCACACAGCCACCAACCACGGGTGAATAAAGTTTTAATCTCTGAAAAACAACCAAAAAGTTGTAAATTGGCATTGTGGGTATAGAGCACTTTTAATTGACTCCACTTTACTGCGATTCTTTCCCAAAGTAAAATCTCATTAAAACGTATTCAAACTTAATATCATACAGTAAGAATCAGATACATGTTAATGCCTACTATGAAAGCACAACGAATTCCATTACCTCCACACACACTTACACTGCAAAAAATGATCAAATTTGAGATAATAATTGCTTTTTGCCAATGGGACAAAGTCATTTTTCTCATTCCAAGGGAGACATTTCTTGTATCTTTTCAAAACAAGATAATTCTGCTTGTTTTAAGGCGGTCAAAATGTGTAAAAAATGTGTGGGGTTTTTCTCCTTTCGTTCTTTTTCTTTTCTCCGTATGGCACTGGCTGTAGATTTGAAAAAAATATCTGTATCTGTGAATTAAAGCTAACCCAGGCCCTTTTTATTTTATTTACTATTAGGTTTATTATCATTATTCATATTATTATTACGTATATTCTGATGTCGGATATGCTTTGAGTATCATTTGCATTGATCATGTTGAAATTTACAAAGACACAATATTAAGTAAGTATATTAATATAAGTATTAGAAAAATGCGTTGTCAACATCAGACTTTTATGTTATTATTGCTATTGTATTGTATTGTTTGTGTAAATGTTGCATAATAAAAAATAAATAAATAAAAATAAATAAAAATAAAAATGTGTTCAAATACATGCCAAATTCAGACATTTTTTACTTCTTTTTCATCACTTTTTGCAGTGTAAGCTTTGCCCTGCTTGCCCTCTGCCACTTCACACGCACACCGCGACACCAATCCAGTCCAAACCAGACGCAGATGGTCCACTCACATCCAAACTGGACCGAGGCGGAGCGGCTGAGGACGGAGCCGTACTTGTTGGAGGCCAGGCACGCGTAATCTCCCACATGTTTGCTCTTGGTGGGAAAAGCAATGATCAAGTTTCCTCCGGCTAAACTGTAGTGGTCCCCGAGCGCGTTCAAGTCAATTTCCTCTTTGTTAAACATCCACCTGTAAGAGATTAAACAGACATTACTCCTTTAAAGTCAGAAAATCACTTCAAACGCACGTTCAGACTCTTGCAAATGAAAACAAATTGGTTGTTTTTAAATCCAATCCGTTGAAGCCAATAATGAGCATGAGGTGAACTCGGGTCAAAACTAATTTTTTTCTAACGTTTCACTCACTGACAGTAGGAAACAGCAGGGTCGCCATTAGCATATATTTGCATGTCAATCTAAATGGGTTGTCCAAAATACTTAATTAAGAGGGCAAAGCAAAGCTAAGACATGGTGTCAGTTTGAAGAGATTGCACTAAAAGAATGTGGCATTTATTTATTTATTCTTCATAAGTTTCTTCTGAAAGTGGAGACAAAAACCTCAAAAAACAAGACAAAATAAAACAAAGAAAAGTAAATATTTGTCGGTCTACACATCTCATCATTTGTATCTAATTTCTCTTTTAGATGCGACTACTTAAATCTGGGATACCTAACTTTTGTTTTAATGAATAATACATGTTTTTTGTCCCAATAGAAAGTCTAGTGAAAGTACAGTAGAACGTTGATTCCAAGATTCTGACTTCATTGTATCAGAAAGAATGTTATTTTTTTGCATAATTTTAAACAATTTCAACAACAAGATGAATATTATTATTATAAATCATTGTGAATCAGGGTGCAGTTTTTAATTGTCAATCAAAAGGGTAACGATGGCTCAGTGTGGGACTGGTGTATACTGTAGTTGCTGTGTTACTGGTATATAGTTGCATGTCTAACTGGTAGCTGGTTGCATGTGTTACTGGTAGCTGGTTGCATGTGTTACTGGTAGCTGGTTGCAAGTGTTACTGGTAGCTGGTTGCAAGTGTTACTGGTAGCTGGTTGCAAGTGTTACTGGTAGCTGGTTGCAAGTGTTACTGGTAGCTCGTTGCATGTGTTACTGGTACTTGGCTGCAAGTGTTACTGGTAGCTGGTAGCATGTGTTACTGGAAGCTGGTTGCATGTGTTATTGGTAGCTGGTTGCATGTCTTACTGGTAGCTGGTTGCATGTGTTATTGGTAGCTGGTTGCATGTGTTATTGGTAGCTAGTTGCATGTCTTACTGGTAGCTGGTTGCATGTGTTATTGGTAGCTGGTTGCATGTGTTACTGGTAGCTGGTTGCATGTGTTATTGGTAGCTGGTAGCATGTCTTACTGGAAGCTGGTTGCATGTGTTATTGGTAGCTAGTTGCATGTCTTACTGGTAGCTGGTTGCAAGTGTTACTGGTAGCTGGTTGCATGTCTTACTGGTAGCTGGTTGCATGTGTTATTGGTAGCTGGTTGCATGTGTTACTGGTAGCTGGTTGCATGTGATACTGGTAGCTGGTTGCATGTGTTACTGGTTGTTGGTTGCATGTGTTATTGGTAGCTGGTTGCATGTGTTACTGGTAGCTGGTTGCATGTGTTACTGGTATTTATTTGCGTATGTCACTGGTTGTTGCTTGCATGTGTTACTGGTCATTGGTTGCATGTGTTACTGGTTGTTGGTTGCATGTGTTACTGGTAGCTGGTTGCATGTGTTACTGGTAGCTGGTTGCATGTGTTACTGGTATCTGGTTGCATGTGTTACTGGTATCTAGTTGCATGTGTTACTGGTATCTGGTTGCATGTGTTACTGGTATCTGGTTGCATGTGTTACTGGTAGCTGGTTGCATGTGTTACTGGTAGCTGGTTGCATGTGTTACTGGTATCTAGTTGCATGTGTTACTGGTATCTGGTTGCATGTGTTACTGGTATCTGGTTGCATGTGTTACTGGTAGCTGGTTGCATGTGTTACTGGTATTTAGTTGCGTATGTCACTGGTTGTTGCTTGCATGTGTTACTGGTCGTTGGTTGCATGTGTTACTGGTAGCTGGTTGCATGTGTTACTGGTAGCTGGTTGCATGTGTTACTGGTATCTGGTTGCATGTGTTACTGGTATCTGGTTGCATGTGTTACTGGTATCTGGTTGCATGTGTTACTGGTATCTGGTTGCATGTGTTACTGGTAGCTGGTTGCATGTGTTACTGGTATTTAGTTGCGTATGTCACTGGTTGTTGCTTGCATGTGTTACTGGTTGTTGGTTGCATGTGTTACTGGTAGCTGGTTGCATGTGTTACTGGTAGCTGGTTGCATGTGTTACTGGTATCTGGTTGCATGTGTTACTGGTATCTGGTTGATGTGTTATTTGTAGCTGGTTGCACGTATTACTGGTAACTGGTTGGATGTGTTACTGGTTTTTGGTTGCATGTGTTACTTGTATGTTGCTGGTGGATCGGCTCGGGCGCGGCAGCTCATGGTGATCTTGGACTCCGGTGACTCCTCTGGGTAGATGGTGTCCACCGGCTGCTCTTCAAACAGAGGTCCGAAACCCGCCGGCCCGTCTGCAGACACACACACACACACACACACACACACACACACACACACACACACACACACACACACACATGCACACACATACACACACACACAGAAACACACACACACACACACACACAAGACCAGGACATACACACATGGTCAAGTTCCCAATCTGGTTTTAACACAACTTCATAACAGAAAGAGAGGTTGCTTCATGATAAACATAGGCCGCTGTTTTTTTGTTTTTGCCAGTGAATGGTTTACGTAAAAAGGGATTGTTTATCTATATAGCACATTTTACAGACCAAGATCACCCTAAGCGCTTTACAATGGTCAGAGCTCAGATATTTTTCCATTCTCTCCACACACGGTGATGACGAAAGCAAGACACCATGAAGAAGATGATAAAGTCTGGGATTGCGTCTTTAATTCAGACAGAAGACATGTTTTATTGTTGATGGTAGAGACAGCACAAACACAGATACAACAGAATGCAAGTGTATTATACAGAGCGGAGGCATGGAGACCTCCAATCAGCAGCTGCCACAGTGCCAGCCGAGATAGTCAAAACAAGTAGTGGAAAAGTACAGGCTTCTGCATATTGATAGAATGATGAGTTTAACTTTAACAATCCATCCATCCATCCATTTTCTACCCTTTAATCCATTTCTGGGTCAGGGGGGTGGCAATCAGAGATGCCACCCAAGTCTCAGAGTGGAATCAAGGGCTGTGCAGTTTGTCCAAGTGCTTATCCAGATGCATGGTTTCTCTTGAGGTTTTCCAAATGTTTCTTTAAAAAACCCACATTTTTGTGTAAAAAAAAAAGTCTTCTGTTCTGTAGATGTTACAGACAATGCCCGCATCCTTCCACCACCCAAAGAAGATGACAAAGTCTGGGATCGCGTCTTTAATTCAGACAGAAGACATGTTTTATTGTCGATGGTAGAGACAGCACGAACAACACGAACAAGGGATGTTACGACAGCAAGTGTATTATACAGCATGGAGGAATGCAGTCCTCCAATCAGCAGCTTCCACGGTGCCATGTAGCTTGGCCTTCAGAAGTCAAAACAAGGGAAAAGTACAGGCTTCTGCACATTGATAGAATGATGAGTTTAACTTTAACAAAAGTTGCTTAAAAGTGTTATGAAATCTCTACAACCGAACGCCATCCATTCACTCACTCAATACATTCAGACATGTTTTTAGTGGTAGGGGAAACCGGAGCACACGGAGGACACCTACACAGACAAGGGGGAGAACATGCAAAAACGTGAAAAGGATTATGAAATTTGACCGAGCTTGATAATATATACATTTTGCAGACATGGAACAGGTCTTCATAGTCATAGGTTAGATGTCCATCCATGGATTCTTCCCCTTAATCCATTTCTGGGTTGGGAGGGGGGTGGCAGTCAGTACACATAGCACCAGCCCCTAAGTTAGCACCAGCCCCTAGGTCAAATGTACGCATGATAAAAGAGGAGGCACTTTGTGGAGTAGCAAAAGTCACCACTGAACGAAGCCTATTTTAGCAGAAACCTGATAATGTTTGCAGTGAACAATCCTGCATAGACTTGGAGTAATAGTGAAAACGCAACATGTGATTGCGACAGAGATGTTCTCAGGGAGCAAATCACTATGATACACCCATCTTTTGGAAATTGCCTCTTTTTTTTTGGCCCAAGAAAAAAAAAACACAGCCGTAACTGATGTACCATAATATCATATGGCCTTGCAGACACATCCCGAGAGAGTGCAAATACTTTCTCTACACTATTAATACGCACACACAATTAGCCTCAATTACTCCATAAAAACAGACATGAAGAAAAATCATGAATAAGACATTACGACAACGCCAGGTTATGAATAAGCAATGAGCGTCTCCAAATACTGATTATTCCAGCAGATAAAAAGACAGAACGTGTCAGATTTTTGGGGGGATTTCTGAGTGCTTGTTATTCCACGTGCCTGTGATGTCTCGGGACGCAGAGCCGACACCTCCCGAGTGCGAGCTTGTTTTTTTGATGCCGATATCTGAGCTCTATTCAGCACCTACTCCCAGGGCCTCGGAAGTCGCTCATGCTGCAAATGTCAAATCGACCAGCGGTAACAACCTTCAGAGATATACAGTAGGATAGCAGTGCAGGAGCTAAGGGCTGGTGGAAATGACAAATATAAGAACGTTTTAAGAATTACCTAAATAAGAATGAACTAAATCTGGCATGTATTTGAATTATGTTTATGGGATGGGAGTCTACAAGTTCATACTTTGTTCCCACTCCATTTCGAGCTGACAAATTGTAAATAGAAATGCATTTGTTGATACGTTTTGAAATTTTAAATATACCACACATGGTGAAACTGCGGCGAATACTGTTGCTTGATTGTATAGTTATGTTTGGATATTTGCAAGTGTAAGTATATACTGTCAGCTCAGGAGGCATGTACAAAAACAATGTACAAAAAGTGATGTAAACTAAGGAATGTAAATATTGCAATTACTCGTGAATGTAACCTTTCTGCCCAAATCAATCAATCAATAATGAGTGGCGTAATTAAAATGGTTTTACAGATGGTACAATGTCAAGAAATGTGATTATTCTGATCTGTTGGGAGCTAATACACCTGTTATAGTTTGCATTTATGTTCTTGAGATCTATTTCAGTTAGAGGGGCAGGTGGCAATACAGCTCTATTGGCAAGAAGCAAAAAAATACTTGATTATTATATGATAGTGATTAGAATGACACACTGGACATAATTTCTTCATACGGTATGTACTAACATCAATTGGCCCAGGAATAGAAGAGATATGAGAATTTAGCTCCAAAGAAAGTCTATAGAAAACGGTTATAAGAACCTATTTCTCAACTGACCTCCTCCACGATAAACTATAGGCTCTTTCAAAAATATATACATTCTTTATCATATCCCTGAAACTAAAAACAAACTTCAAAACAACATACTTCAATAGAAAAATGACAAACATAGGGCAATTATTAATCAAAGTTCCCTCAGAGATTTTTTTTTTACTTCTCACAACCAATTCAACGACACTGCGAAAAGTGATGAAAAATAAGTCAAAAATTGCTTAATTCGAGCACATTTTGACAGCCTTAAAACAAGACTTACCACTGGGGCAAGTGAAATGATCTTACAAGATACAAGAAATGCCTCTCTAGGAATGAGAAAATAAAGCAACAGTTCTTGAAATGAGTCTAAGCGGCTTTGTCCCATTCGCAACTCTGGTTTTAAGACAATTAGAATATACTCAACTTAAGAAAAATACACTCGATTCAAGCAATTATTACCTCATATGTGATCATTTTTAGCAGTGTAACTTTAGAATCACGTAGTATCACTCGGAAGCCCTCACTTCTAAAAGCCTTTTGGTTGCGTCAGGACAGGGAGCCAGGCTGAAGCCCCTCTCTCGCTGCAGCTGTCTGACGAACGCAGAACTCCAGGGACGATCACTGCCGCCTCACTGACAATTAAACACTGAATGGAGTTTGTGGAGCAGACGAGCACCGTATTAACACTGAACCACGTCCAGGGAGGAAGGGGGAGGGACTGAAGAATACTGAGACATCTGCATGCTGCACTGTAAAATACGAAGGGTTCTGTATCGGATATTGATTCTTGTTTTGCATTGTGTTGTAGTATGTGTCTGAATGGCTGAAGGGGATTGGGCGAATACAAGATTTTTGCTTAAACCCCTCCCTTGTCAAGCCATAAACAGGTTCTCTTGTTTGCTTTCTTTTTAATTATGTCTTGTGCATGTTTGAAAAGAATAAATAAAAATCTTGATATTCTTCGGTGGAAAATGAGTTAAAGGTAGATACAAGTAAAATGTAATTTCATAACAAAAAAGATAATGACATGATATACTGGTAAAAAAGTCATGGTTAAGAAGACCACACAGAGTTGCAAAAGTGAAACTCTGCAGCCGTTAATCAGAAAGCAAAGTAATTGTCATCAAAGTGTTTAAAATATAAAATCAAACAAGTTAAATCATTCGATCTAATCTTCTCACATTGTTTTTTTTAACATTATTTGGACCAATTAGATGATGTAGCCAAACTTGTATGCGAAAGCCAGATTCCGTCAGACCCTCAGGTGCCACAGTGGGGCGACTGCGGCTATAAAGTGCCAAACTGCTGCCGTGTCTCTAGGCAAGACACTTCCTCCACATTGCCTACACCCTGGAATGAGTGGTGAGTGAGTGAATGGTTGATGGTGGTCTGAAGGGCAGATGGCACATACTAGTTGCCTCACTTCTGTCAGGGAGCCTCAGGGCAGCTGTGGCTACATAGTTTATCACCGCGAATGGAGTGAAAGAATAATGACATTTGAAGCATCTTTGAGTGTCCAAAAAAGCACTGTATAAAACTGATGCATTATTATTATCATCATCATCATCATCATCATCATCATCATCACGATCATCATCATATTATTATTATTATTATTATTTTTATTATCATCATCATCATGGATAAGGGGTAGAAAATGGATGGATCATTATTATTATTATTTTTATCATCATGATCATCATCATCATCATTATTTCTATTATTATCATCATCTTCATCATCCTCACTATCATCATCATCATCATCATCACCATCATCACCATCATCATCATCATCATTATCACCATCATCATCATCACTATCATCATCATCATCACCATCATCACTATCATCACCATCATCATCATCACTATCATCATCATCACCATCATCAATATCATCATCATCACTATCATCACCATCATCATCATCACTATCATCATCATCACCATCATCAATATCATCATCATCACTATCATCACTATCATCATCATCATTATTTCTATTATTATCATCATCTTCATCATCCTCACCATCATCATCATCACCATTATTTCTATTATTATCATCTTCATCATCCTCACTATCATCATCATTATTAATATTATTTTCATCATCATCATCATCATCATCACCATCATCATTATTTCTATTATTATCATCTTCATCATCCTCACTATCATCATCATTATTAATATTATTTTCATCATCATCATCATCACTATCATCACTATCATCATCATTAATATTATTATTATTATCATCACCATCAATATCATCACCGTCATCATCATCATCATCACCATCATCATCATCACCATCATCACTATCATCACCATCATCATCATTAATATTATTATTATTATCACTATCATCACCATCATCATCACCATCATCATCATTAATATTATTATTTTTATCATCATCACCATCATCACTATCATCACCATGATCATCATCATCATCATCACCATCATCACCGTCATCATCATTAATATTATTATTTTTATCATCATCACCATCATCATCATCACCATCATCATCATCATCATCACTATCATCACTATCATCATCATCATCATCATTAATATTACCATCATCATTATTATTATTAAGGATCATTTCCAAAGGCACACTTTGCAAAGTCTCCAGTCACACAAACATGCCACGTCACACTGGTTGAAAAACACTGCCTTAGAGCACATACAGTACAGAAAGTGAGCGCCTCAGATCTGTTAAACATCTACATAGCATATAAAAAACTGAAAGTGTTATATGTCCTTAGTCTGAGCTGGTGGCGTCTGAGCCGTGTCCGTGTAAAGTGGGCTGTGACAGATGGCTCAGAGAAGTGTCAGAGCGGACCACATAAGACCCGCAGCCTGGAGACTCCCAGGCCTTTCTGTCCGCCTCACTTCACCCTCCACCATCCATCCATCTCCGGCACTGTACACATCCGACAAACGCTCGCTCGATCCGCCATGCTTCAAACACACCAGGCTCCGAGGATAAAGCAGAGGACAGAGAAGAGCCATTTCCAGGATATGTGACCTTCTAGTACTGTAGTCATCGGTCAGTCCACGCAAGTCCACGCAGGCAGATGGAGGAGATCAAAAGTAGCACGATTGTATTAGGAGTCTGTTCCTCTTCCTAGAATCAGATTTGTTCGCCCTAGGAATGAGATAAATTAGCTCTAAACTAATGAAGAAGATGACATAGTCTGGGATCGCGTCTTTCATTCAGACAGAAGACATGTTTTATTGTCAATGGTAGAGACAGCACGAACAAAACACACGATCACAGAAACAATAGAATGCAAGTGTATTATACAGAGCGGAGGCATGGAGACCTCCAATCAGCAGCTTCCACGGTGTGCTTGTAGCTTGGCCTTCAGATAGACAAAACAAGGGAAAAGTACTGGCTTCTGCACATTGATAGAATGATGAGTTTAACTTTAACAAAAGTTGCTTCAAAGTGTTATGAAATCTCACATTCCCCCCTCTGGTCATACATTCACGTGTGACCATCAGGATCGATAAACAGCAACATAACATCATAACTCAATACTTCAAAAACTCATAAACTCGGTACTTCATTCGGTACTTCAAAAAACTCATAACTCGGAATACTTCAAAAATTCATAAAACATGTTCAGATCTTTCATAAAACTTGTCAACAATCTTCAGTAAAATACCAAACTTCATCAGTCGATGGTGGTTCCAGATATTGCTTTGAAAACAGTCTCTCCCACTTCTCCGTGTTGGTTTCTTCAGCTGCATTTGTTGTGTCGAGCCATGAATTCTTCTGTGACGTGTCTTTCAATCACACGTTTCTGCTTTAGTGTCCAGATTCAGAAATCCAATTCAGTCCAAATTAAGTCCAAATTGTTCCAAATGATGTCCATGCAAAAGAGGACGCTGGTATTGTCCATGTCTCAGCAGCTCACAGCAGGCCTGAGTAGAATCAGGGGCTGTGCAGATTGTCCAAGTGTGCTGGTCCAGATGCATTCTCTTGAGGTTTTTCAGTTTTGTCTGGAAAAAAAACACTTTTTGTGTTAAAAAAAAAAAAAAGTCTTCTGTTCTCTAGATGTTACAGACAAGGCCCGCATCCTTCCACCACCTGAAGAAGATGACATAGTCTGGGATCGCGTCTTTCATTCAGACAGAAGACATGTTTTATTGTCAATGGTAGAGACAGCACGAACAAAACACACGATCACAGAAACAATAGAATGCAAGTGTATTATACAGAGCGGAGGCATGGAGACCTCCAATCAGCAGCTTCCACGGTGTGCTTGTAGCTTGGCCTTCAGATAGACAAAACAAGGGAAAAGTACTGGCTTCTGCACATTGATAGAATGATGAGTTTAACTTTAACAAAAGTTGCTTCAAAGTGTTATGAAATCTCACACTAAGACTAGAAAACCATTACAAGCAACGACCAAAGGAAGCTAAAGTGGAGATTCAGACTGGAAGACTGGAAGAACTAAGCTCAATCACTCACCCGCATCAGTTTCATATTGCGAGAAAGCTCCGTCCATGAGGCTTCACTCACGCCGCAACCCTCCTCCTCCTCATCTCCACCTCGTTCCGGGCCGGCTCTTTGATCCTTCTCCCAGCTACCACCACCCGGGGTTTTTTTTCTCATAATCTCTTTCCCCTTCTGCCATCGTGCAGTGCTCCAAGTGCCAAATCCTAACCACATTTTTGTACAGCAACAATAAATGTAATCTTGAAAATATTGTCCTCAGAGTTATATGTGCTAATTTATGTAGTCAGATTACTGCCAACCAATATTCAATTCTAAAAACACCCCTGGTTTGAGTCCCACAAGATTGAAATTTCTCTCTAAACAAGGGTCTTTCAAAAATATACACTTTTTATATCTTATCCCTGATTCAAGTTGAATTGCGTAAACTTAAACCTTCTGTTGTTTCAGATAGTTCACATTTCTCTGTGATAAGAATAATGGGATCAAAAGTAGCACGATTGTTGTAGAAGTCTGTTCCTCTTCCTGGAACCGGCAACACAAACGAGTTAAAGCATTGATCTAATAAGTCCATGTATGTTTCAAAGTAAATAATTCAATGTACCGTAAAGACCGCCTGTGTGCTCCATGCAGCTGAATAAATGTGTTTAAGATCTATTCAATTTACTGCTTCCCAGAGGAGATTTTCAGCTGATATAGGCACGTTCGATTTTAGTTATGGTAAGTCCATTTATTCATTGTCTATTTGTTTTATTTGTTAAGGATCAGTGGTTCTCAGAATGTGGTCGATATGTTGTAAATGTCTGAATCGGGAAGGCTATACAGTATAAAAGCAGGGTTAAAGAAAGTCAAGTGGAATTATGTAATTCTTGATTTTATACTCTATTTCTGAAGCCTTGAACAAATGTGCCGTCTTTTCCATGTCCAATTTACTTCATCGATATACTGTATATAACACATTTCATAAACAGTCTCAAAAGTGCTGTACAGAACATTTGCATAAGGTACTACTACTCCTACAATAGTGCTTTTTTGTAGGTACTTCACATGACATTATTCATTCCCTCCACATACCATGGTGATAAACTACTAGTGTAGCTCAGCTGCCCTGAGGTAAACTGATAGAAGCGAGGCAACCACCATTCACGCACACCAGACTCATGCAGTGTGGGGGAAGTGCCTAAGGACACGACAGTTTTGACACTTTACAGCCGCCCCCACTCTGGCACCCGGTGTTGCCAAAGGTCTCCCATCACAGTGCTAACCAGGCCCTGCCCGGCTTAGCTTCAGAGGTCTGTCCGGATCTGGCTTTGACCTGCAGACGGTCTCAAGTTACATAAAAAAAATATTAATGAAACAAAAAAATCATGAGTAAATAAGTCATAAGCTAAATAATTATAAAATGTAATAAAATACAAAAAATAGATATGAAATGAATGCAAAATAAAAACAATACAATAGCTACAAATATGAAAACAATAAATTACTAACACATGTAATCTAATAAAACAATTAAAATAGATAAAAGACAGAGGACCACACAACCCACGCTGTGCTAAAAGCCAGGGAATAAAAGTGGTGCTTGATAAATATGATAATTAGGTAGACAAAATCCAATCAAATGTTGTTTATAAAGCACATTTAAGTCACTAAAGCGCTGCAAAACAGTGACGCCAAAATATTTCTGAAACATTTGATCCCATCTCAAATCCCAGGAGAACGGTCCGTGCTGTGCCCTCACATGTGGCCCTCACATGTGGCCCTCACCAGCCGCTTGGAAAACGCACAACATTTGGTGTCCTCTATGCATCAGTGTGTGACTAATATATAGCCTGGAGCTACACAAGCGGCCTGAAGCGTCTGGGGAGTGGCCAACACCAACACCAAATATTACACCACAAAACATACTGTAATAGAAAAAAACAAAACAAAAACAATTAATATACCTATTATTACTGGCTCTCAAAACAGAAACCATGTCATTTAAGCCATCTACATTGCAAAAAATATGAAAATAAGTTTATTTTAATAATAGAAAAATAAGTGAATTGCTCAAAGTTTGGCCAAGTTTAATTTGAGCACATATTGACTGTCAATGGGTAAGGCAAAATAGTCTTGAGATAAGACTAAATGGCATTTTGGCACATTGACAAATATTGTTTAAATGTACTCAAATTAAGGTATAAACCACTCGCTGCAAGCAATTATGACCTCATATTTTAGATTTTTTTGGGGCGACAGTACCTCAGTTGGTGGAGCATTAGCCTTTGAGCCTGAAGGTTGTGAGTTCGAGCCCACCACAAGACTTTCTCCACCGACTCCCACTGATGTCTGCTGTCGTTGTGTCCTTGGCAAGACACTTAACCTCTGGGAACACCTGATGTCACAGTGGGGCGGCTGCGGCTGTAAAGTGCCAAACTGCCATTGTGTCCTTAGGCAAGACACTTCACCCCCATTGCCTAGAATGAGTCTGGTGTGTGTGTGAATGGTTGGTGGTGGTCGGAGGGGCCGATGGCACATTGATATTGGAATGTAACTGAAGTTATCATTTTGCTAAATCATATGTGGCTGAATTCTATACTGTCTGTATTGTATCCACTGTTGACTTCAACAGGAGGAAGCAGGTTTTGAGGATGCTAATGTCTCACTGTCCTTTTGTTGTGTTGGCTCTTCCTGTCCTGTTTGCATATGAAGGTGTCTTGTTCTTTAAAAGGAGTTTGCCGCCTGATCTGAGGGAGATCTGATTTTGGAACCAAAGAGAGAACAGCACTTTCTGCTCTGTCTCTGGTTTGGAAATCACTTCTCCTTGGAAGGCTGAAGAAGATGGCATAGTCTGGGATCGCGTCTTACATTCAGACAGAAGACATGTTTTATTGTCAATGGTAGAGACAGCACGAACAAAGCACACGATCACAGATACAATAGAATGCAGGTGTATTATACAGAGCAGAGGCATGGAGACCTCCAATCAGCAGCTTCCACGGTGTGCTTGTAGCTTGGCCTTCAGATAGACAAAACAAGGGAAAAGTACTGGCTTCTGCACATTGATAGAATGATGAGTTTAACTTTAACAAAAGTTGCTTCAAAGTGTTATGAAATCTCACATTCCCCCCTCTGGTCATACATTCACGTGTGACCATCAGGATCGATAAACAGCAACATAACATCATAACTCAATACTTCAAAACTCATACTTCACTCGGTACTTCAAAAAACTCAGAACTCGGAATACTTCAAAAACTCAGAAAACTCATAAAACATGTTCAGATCTTTCATAAAACTTGTCAACAATCTTCAGTAAAATACCAAACTTCATCAGTCGATGGTGGTTCCAGATATTGCTTTGAAAACAGTCTCTCCCACTTCTCCGTGTTGGTTTCTTCAGCTGCATTTGTTGTGTCGAGCCATGAATTCTTCTGTGACGTGTCTTTCAATCACACGTTTCAGCTTCAGTGTCCAGATTCAGCAATTCAATTCAGTCCAAATTATGTCCAAATTCAGAAATCCAGATTGTTCCAAATTATGTCCTTGCAAAAGAGGACGCTGGTGTTGTCCATGTCTCAGCAGCTCACAGCCTGACTGGAGACTGACATAAACACATGTGATAATAAAGGCAACCAAGTATTAAAAATGCCAAACAATGTCTTTTGTGTTTGTGATTTTGTCAGGATTGACTGTAAATTACAGCAATAACACACATACTGGTTGCCTCGCTTCTGTCAGTGTGCCCCAGGGCAGCTGTGGCTACAGTAGTAGTTCATCACCACTGTGTATGGAGTGAATGAATAATGACATGTAAAGCGTCTTTGAGTGTCCAAAAAAGCGCTATATAAAACATATGCATTATTATTCATTTTTTGCAGTGTAAATATCTAACTATGGCTCTAAAACATACATGCATGTATGTTTGACCTCCGCCCCAACTTTAGATCAGTGTTTTCAGACAAAAAACTGCAAAAGTGGACCATGATCAATCAGCCAATCAGCTCTCAGCACAATAAACTCAAATGTTTTCTAATAGGAGGAAAACAGCTTGATGATGTCATTTTCCATTGTGCTCCATTTACATCATACTTTCTAAAAACAAAGTGCTCTCAAATGTGTGACGTAAATAACAACAAAACACGAAGAATCTATTTGTCTTTGGAGCGTTCTCGTTGAACAACAGCTGCCTAATCTACTGCGCTAAAACCATTTAGCATCGACTGAAGCGAGCGTTACTCAATGACTTCACGGTTGTATTGTTGGGATTTATGCTGCGCTGCAAAAAGAAATGCCAAACCAAAACCAGGGCTGTGTGTGTGTTTGTTATTATCGAAAATGGGAAAAAAATATTCTGTCTGAGTTACTGGGAATAACAGTAAAGTAGGAAGATTATAGGTGTTTGTCCTTGTGTTTGTCAGAAGGTAAAGCACGGCAGGTGGCATAAATTCAAGATACGAGATTCAGGAATTTTCAACACATTTAGTTAAATATATAGATTTTACAGATTTATATGTATGAAAAATAGAATAAGTAAAAAAATTATATTCCTTTATACGTCTCACAGTGGAGAAATTTCAGCGTCGGCGTTGCACACATTACAGCAGAGAAAGCACTCAGTTATGATGTATGAAGTAAAACAATAAAAATGGATAAAAACAATTAAATACCAGTTATCCAATACACACATTAAAACAATAAAATGAATACAAAAGATAAAATTCACGCTGTGTTAAAAGCCAGAGAGTGAAAGCGGGTCTGAAGACGAAACCCAAAACAGTCCAATGACATTCTAGGGACGGACATTGCAAATTAGCCCTGGTTATAAATGTTGATTGTGTACACTTGTCCCAATCAAATCAATCAATAAATAAAAAATAAATTAAGCTCCAATAATACATAATAATGTTTTTTGCCGGTTCTGAATGTGTAAATATGGTCCGTCGCTGATGATAGATTCAAAACAACATTATATTTTATGACTGACATCCCCCATCTGCCCAGATTTAATAGCACCCTCATTGTTTAGCTAACAGCTGAACGGCTGAGAGCTGGAGGGGATGCAGACATGATTGGATGATTGGAAGGACACACAGACGCTAATAACTCCAACTAAATGACAAAATCTTGAATAAATGACTTCCCTCTCCGTTGGTGGTACCGTGGAAATTGCTACACACTGAACGCACAGCTTCTCAAGTTGTTCCCGAGCAACAAATCAGTGAGCGTCCTCTTTCCAATTTACCCCTCGCTGACTCCGCAACGCGCCTTTTATACACGCGCTGGAACTCATCTTCGGCTGATGGTGCATTTGGGAGGATGCTCTTTTCTGCGTTCTTCATGAGTCATAGTTGGTTTTGATTTCAATCAATCAATCAATCAAAGTTTATTTGTAGAGCGCCTTTCATACACATGGCAACACAAAGCGCTTCACAGTCCACATCACAAATCATCACATAAAACAAACACCAGAATCACAATTAAAACATTAAAATCACACAAAAGATTAAAACACAATTAAAACATTAAAATCACACAAAAGAATAAAACCATTAAAACTTTCAAAATTACACAAGAAATTTAAATAAATAAATAAATGACAGCAGTGCATTAAAAATTGAGATAAAATCCTTCAGTTGTATGCACAGGCAAACAGAACAGTCTTTAACCTGGATTTGAACATTGACAGAGTAGACGCCTCCCTCACATTTTCAGGGAGATTGTTCCAGATCTTAGCTGCATGGATCTGAAACGCAGCCTCCCCATGTTTGGTTCTCACTCTGGGCACCAGCAGGAGGCCAGTCCCTGTGCTCCTCAGAGTCCGGGCTGGTTCATATGACACCAACATGTCACTAATGTATTCTGGTGCAAGGCCATGGAGAGACTTGTACACAAGCAGAGCCGTTTTAAAATCTATTCTTTGAGCCACAGGAAGCCAGTGCAGAGACCTGAGGACCGGACTAATATGGTCATACTTCCTGGTTCCTGTCAGGACTCTAGCTGCTGCATTTTGGATGTACTGCAGCTGCTTACAGGTCTGTTTGGACAGACCTGTAAGCAGGCCATTGCAGTAGTCTAGCCTGCTGGAGACAAATGCATGGACAAGAATCTCCAAGTCTGCCCTGGACACTATATTTCTAACTTTGGCAATGTTCTTCAGATGGTAAAAAGCTGTTGATGTTATTGATTTTATGTGGCTATTGAAATTTAGGTCTGAGTCCAGTATTACCCCCAAATTTCTGACCTTGTCTGAAGGAAGTAGAGAGAGAGACTGAAGTTGACAAATGACGCCCTCTCTTTGTTTCTGGGGACCAAAGACAATGATTTCGGTTTTGTCTGTATTTAGCTGGAGGAAATTATTTTGCATCCAGTCACTGATCTGTTGGATACAGTGAAGGAGCAAATCCAGTGGTCCATGTTCTCCTGCAGTCAGTGAGACATAGATCTGAGTGTCGTCAGCGTAATTGTGGTAGGACACTTTGTTTCTTTGTATTAACTGACCTAACGGCAGCATGTAGAGATTAAATAGGAGAGGTCCCAGGATCGACCCCTGTGGTACACCACAGGTCAGGGCCACATCATCTGAGACGCAGTCTCCAATCTCCACAGAGTACTTCCTATCCTCCAGGTAAGACCTAAACCAGTCTAGGGCTGTGCCAGTGACACCAGCCCAGTCCTCCAGTCTCTGCATGAGGATCTCATGGTCGACAGTGTCGAACGCGGCACTAAGATCTAACATGACCAAAACTGTGACTTTACCTGCATCAGTGTGAAGTCGAATGTCGTTTGTTACCTTCACTAGAGCGGTCTCAGTGCTGTGGTGGGGTCTAAACCCAGACTGGAACATATCAAAAGAATTATTCATTGTTAAAAATTCAGTAAGTTGTTGGGAGGCCACTTTTTCAAGAATTTTTCCAATAAACGGCAGATTCGATATGGGGCGATAATTTTGAAGTCCCGCAGGATCCAGACTGCTCTTTTTTAGGAGAGGTCTTATGACTGCTGTTTTTAGGGCCATAGGAAATGTTCCTGACGACAGAGACATGTTTACTATTTGTGTCAGTGAAGGTAACAAACTGCTCAGGACGGACTTCAGAAATTTAGAGGGCAATATATCCAGGCTACATGTGGAGGAGCTCAGACTCATGATTATCTTTTTGACAGTTTCAGTATCCACAGGTGCAAAGTGAGTTAGCTCAGAAAGCTTCTCTGGCTGTTGCATTGTTATACGTGCTGTGGAGGTGATAGTGTTTTTGATTCCTTGTACTTTGTCATCGAAAAACTGTGCGAACTCATTACACCTAGATTTAGAGGAAAATTCTAGGGGCAACTTTACAGGGGGGTTCGTTAATCTACCAACTGTTGAAAACATAACACGAAAATTGTTACTGCAACCTCCAATAATGTCAGAAAAATACATTTCTCTTGTTCTACGTAGAACCCGGTTAAATTCACCCAACTCATCTTTAAAGATTTCATAATCGCCCTGGAAATTGGACTTTCGCCACTTCCGTTCGGCCCTCCGGCACTCTTGCTTCTGTGCCCTAACCGAGTCTGCCTTAGTCCATGGGGCCTTTTTCTTACTGGTAACTATTTTAACCGTCACAGGAGCAATGGCGTCCAGAACAGTCAGAACACTGGTGGTGACAGAGTTATACAATTCATCAACAGTAGAGCATGGAGTTTTCTCAAAATTTAGCATTCCCATGAACAGTTCACTTGTGTTTTCATGTATGTGTCTTCTTCTAACAGTTGTAAATTCAGCTGGTGGTTTGCTAGCAAAACACATGTCAAAAAATACACAGAAATGATCTGACAAAGCAACATCAACTACATTAACATTTGATACATTAACCCCCTTTGTAATTAGCAGGTCAAGAGTGTGCCCCCTGCTGTGGGTGGGGCCACTCACGTGCTGAATGAAACCAAAGGTCTCAAATACAGAAGCCAGCTCCTTTGCATTTCTGTCATCAACATTATCAACATGTACATTAAAATCACCTGTAATAACTAAACTATCAAAATCTGTGCACACGAATGAAAGTAGTTCAGTAAAATGGTCAATAAAATCGCAACATGACTGTGGTGGCCTGTACAGGACAATGAAAAGAGTAGAAGATTGCTTTTGTTCCATTTTAAAAGAAATATACTCAAACGATGAAAAATTTCCAAGGGGCATTCTATGGGAGACAAAGTGCTCTCTAAAAACTGCAGCTATGCCTCCCCCCCTTTTGTTTTCTCGTATTTCGGATTCGAATTTAAAATTGGGTGGTGTTGCTTCTATTAGAACTGCATTTCCTGTATTTTGGTCCAGCCATGTTTCAGCCATAAGCATAAAATCAAGATCATAAGAAGTGATAAAATTATTAATTAAAAATGATTTGTTACATAGAGATCTGACATTAAGCATAGCAAGTTTAAAAATAACGTCAGAGTCGATTAATGTGGTTGATTGATTTCTACAGGGAACAGAAATTAGATTTGCAGGGTTGGACCGTCTAACTGCTGTCCTGTTTTGATTTCGTTTTTTAGAATTTAAAAACATTTTTGAGCTGGTGCGAGGAACACACACAGTCTCAATTGGCCTAAAATGTGAAAACCCTTGTTGTTCTTTAGCTCCCAGAGTCAGAAGGGAGTCAGCACAGTTCAGTGTTTGGACTGGTAATGCACTGCCAGACGGACAGGGAGCAGTGTTTGCACCGCTGTACTCACCCGGTGCTGGTGAGCAGGAGGCGGGGGAGTGCGGTGGGGTCCGAGGGGGCTCAGATGTAAACAGTCACGCCCCCCTCGGGGAACGCTGAACAACATAACGTATGTAATCCATCAACAGGCTGCTACCGTATCTGTTTGGGTGTAATCCGTCTGGACGATAGGCTTCGTTACGTTTCCAGAAAAGGGCAAAGTTATTCACAAAGACAAAGTTAAAAGAGCTGCATGTAGCCTGGATCCACATATGCAGCGCCACAACACGACTGTAGAGGCAGTCACCTCTGTTTACAGTCGGGATTGGACCAGAAATAAAAACAGATAGTCCGGAGGATTGAAGGAGGTGGAACAGATCCATAAAATGTTTCTTAGTGACTTCTGACTGCTGAAGTTTCATGTCGTTAATTCCCACATGCACGACTACCTTGGAAACGGTATCAGGCAGGGACTGAAGCAGAGGAGGGAGACGTATGAGCAGGTCTGGTACAGTAGCTCCGGGAATACAGCGAGTGACCGCGTTAAAGAAGCGGACGTGTCTCACAATGGAATCTCCAATAATCAGAGTGGTCGGGGCGAAGAGTGGCCTCGGAGAAGGAGCTCGGTGGACGGAACCAGCGGGTTCACCCGAAGCAGGACCCGAGCCTGAGCGCCGCTGAACACATGGAGAGGAGGAGCGGGGGTGCTGACTCTCAGCTACAGGCGACCCACGCTGTGTGCTCGGGGACGCTGGAGCGGTGAGAGGGGCTGGCTCTGGACGCTGCTGCTGACCCGGTGGAGGTGAGCGGTGGTGATGATGGCTCGCTACCCCAGTCTGAGGCTGCTGCACTGGGGTCAACATGGCTGGTGGACCGCTCTTTCGCCTGAGGACTGCTTCCTTTAGGAGCGTTTTCCTCGTAGTGGACTTGGATCCTCGAGCAGTAGAGTTTGCTGCAGTGTCCAGAGGTTCTGCTGAGGGGGCCGGGATGTCAGTGGACAGGGCTGCATAGCGGTTTGCCAGACTCAGGACATGGGCCACGGCGCAGGATGTCTCCTCGGAATCCGCGGGCTCGTTATTCGTAAGCGGGCGCTTAGGTGTAGAACAGGAGGGTCCGGAGCTGACGGATCTCTCCCACACGACAGTGTCACAATATGCAGCGCTCAGTGACATCAGCCGTGAGTGCTGCCCACCAGCGACTTCAAAAAGTTTGGATACTAGAGATTGTTTCTCATTCAACTCTGCGGTGAGACGAAGGACTTCTTTTCGTAGATCTGCAATGGTGGCACGGTCGCTCTCACGGAGCTCCAAGGTGAGGCGACTAATATTGTGCATGTTTGAGCCAATTTCATTGTCACTTTCCATGTCCTCGTTAGCTTGTGTTAGCCTCTGTGCTACTAGTGGGTTTCAGTCGGGACTAAGTGCTATTTGCTGAAACCACTGAATTAAAAAGATAAAACACTCAGATATATTAAAAAACTGAACAATAAAAACGCGCTAAAAAGTTGTTAAAAGTTTACTAAAAAGAGCAGGGGGAGGGGGAGGGGAGAGAGGGGGGGGGCAAGAGGAGAGCAGGGGGAAGCACAGGGGGAGAGGAGGGAAAGGGCGGGGGCAGGGAGTGAGGGAGGGAGGAGGGCAAGGGGGGCAGGAGAGGGGAAGGAGGGAGGGGCATGGGGAGAGAGAGGTCAGGGGGGGGAGGGTAGGAGGGAGGAGGGAGGGAGGCATGGGGAGGGGGGGAAGAGGGTCAGGGGAGGAAGGGAGAAGGGGGGGAGAAGGGGGGGGGGAAGCAGAGGGCAGGAGAGCAGGGGCAGGCAGGAAGAGGGGGGGGAGCAGAGGGGGGCCAGGGGGGGGGGGAGCAGGCAGGATGACAGAGGGCAAGGGAGGGGAAGCAGAGACGTAGGAGGGGCAGGGAGGAGGGAGAGGGAGAGGGGGAGGAGGCAAGGGTCCAGAGAGAGAGAGGAGCAGGAGGAGGGGGACAAGACACAAGAAGAGGGGAGGGGTGCAGGGGGGAGGGAATGAGGAAGAGTAAGGAAGCAGAGAGGGAGGGAGAGCAAGGAGGGTAGAGCAAGGAGAGTCAGGGGGGGGGGAAAGAGGGGGAGGCAGGGGGAGCAGGGGAGACAGCAAGGGAGGGGGGAGGGAGAGAGGAGAAGGAAGAGGAAGGGCAGGGAGAAGGGATTCGGGAGGGAGGGAAAGCATGGGGGGGGCAGGAAGAGCAAGGCAAGGGGCAGAGGAGGTCGGGAGGAGGGAGGGCAGAGCAGAGGGAGGGGAGAGGAGGAAGAAGAGAGAGAGAACAGAAGGAGGGAAGAGGGGGGCAGAGAGGCAGGAGGAGGAGGGGAAGGGGAGGGGAGAGGGGGCAGGGGAAAAGGGGTCCAAGGAGAGGGAGGAGGGAGGAGAGGGAGGAGGGGGGCAGCTTACTTACTCTCACTTCTAAAATAAAATAAAATCATACAAAAAATGACATACTACAAACTACATATATAGACAGAAAAACGAAAACAAATTGCCCCACGACCAACATGAGAATAGGACAGCCCTGGTCTAGACACCGGACTCTCCAAGAATTGCACCTCTTTGTACGGGTTTGAAAGTGGACGGGCTCTTGGTTGGAACACAGGAGAAGCATTAATACTGATTAGGAGACGAGGGCAGCTCTCAGTGAAAAGCAGCTCTCATGGCTTTTACGCTGCAACAATGGGGCAACAGTTCTTAATGGGAGAAGATGGGATGGGCCTGTCCACTACGTCCTAGAGCACTTCTCTGGGGCTCCTTGTTGTCTCGGCCTAATCTTCTAAATGCATCTATTAGGGTCATTAATGATTGATGATGCGTGCGACTGCTGCGGTGGTAATAAAGAGAGCGACAGTCTTTTGGTCACAACACTTTGAATTGAGTAAAAAAAAATAAAAAAAATAAAAGGAGAACCCCAGGTGTCTGTGCTGGGAGCAGCTGTGTTGTTATTACCGAATAAAATAAAAAAGGTGTTTGCATAGTTTCATTGCGTTCCACTACGAGGCCCCCCACGGCACACAAACTATTCCTTTTCAATAGTGTTGCTAGGATACAGGCCGAGGTGGGGATGAAATCTGTTGTGTTTTCCGCAGCTGTACGGTCCAGTGCGGTCCAGGGCAGGATTTTAAATGGCTGCACAATTTTCCACTGTTTTAGTTTCATTGTCATCATGTTGCCTGGCACTTCACGAAACATGTTGTTCTGCATTTCTGCTTCCTTCAGGACAAAAGATGATGTTTGTTGTTTATGTCGTTAGTAGGACCCTTTAGGCACCACCGCAGTGTGAGCTTCAGAGTCCAGGGCACTTTGTGTACATGGATCTGGCTCCCCAAAAAGCATTCCCAAAATTTTTATTGTACATATTTTTTTTCTTTGAAGTAATTCTGTTATTGGTTTTAGTCGTCCTAGATTTCTAATGAAGTGTCAGGGCTTTCAGGGTTTGTCTGTTTAATGTAATGAATTTATATTTCTAGTTACTGGAATAAAAATAGAACATATTTATATATTAAAATATCAAGTTTATAAAGATGTAACCGTCTTACACTTTGAATAATTTTTGGTCCAAAACACTAATTACAGCAGACTGATATAATTATTGTTTGGATGCCATCTGTTTATGTTTTATTTGTAGTACTCTAAAGCTCAAACTGGTTCCACACATTCAGTAACTATAATTAAAAATGGTGTAATTGAGTTTGCCTCTAACTTAGTTGCATTTATTGTATTCTGTTACCGTTTTATTTTTGTTTTTTGTATTGTTTAAAAAAATAAAAGTGTTCCAAATTGTTTAGTCTGTCAAACGAGTGAGGGGAGGTTGGAGATTTCTAAGCGTTTCTAAGTACGTTTGAATATTGTGTTATTTTGTTTGGTGGATTGAATCTGCTCATGTTCTGAAATAAACTTGACTGATGGCTAAAGGGGGCGACAGTAGCTCAGTTGGTAGAGCATTGGCCTTTGAGCCTAAAGGTTGTGGGTTCGAGCCCACCGTAAGACCTACTTCACGACCCCCACTGATGACTGCTGTTGTTGTGTCCTTAGGCAAGACACTTAACCTCACTTTGCCTGAAGCTCCTACTGAAAGATCTCAGCTCCTGTGGACTCACCACCTGAGGAGGATCAGTGAGGGGCTGGTGCTATGTGTACTGGGTGGCATCTCTGGCCACCCCCCCGACCCAGAAATGGATTAAGGGGAAGAAAATGGATGGATGATTGATAGATAAAATATTACCAGTTTTCTGTTACTGTCACTGTTACTTCAAAAAGGAATGCATTACTGTAATATATATGCAAGTATAAGTTACTCTGAATTAGTGTCAGAAAGTTTCATACCCTAGAACCTTTATATTGTTTGTTTTACTTGCACATATGCACTCCACATACATCTGTCTCAGTGGGATTTGTTGTAAATGTTGTGCCTGATGTGTCTCTCCTCCATGTCCTCCACCGGCTGACACCAGCTGACACCAGGGACACACAAAGAAGAATCAATAGTGTCGGCCTCATCTTCAATTATCAACATAGCAGGTCGACCACACGCTGCAAATGAAGACGAGTCGGCTAATATCAGCTCGCTCTGATCACAGCAAAGGACAAAACTGGAACCACGTATTACATCGCAGAGTGCTCCAGGATCAGCAGCTTGATACGGAGCGGCAGTCTGCAGAAAACGCCACAGCATAAAACATGAACAAGAACCACAAATGAAAAGCATAAAGGAGAGGATTGGGTCGTTAAAAACCACCCGATGTGGTTAGTGTGTTTAGAATTATGTATCTACTGTATCTAACTATCTAACGCTCTGACGCTCTTTTGTTTTGAAATGATAGATAGATAGATATAGATACAGACAGACAGACAGGCAGACAGAAAGACAGATAGATAGATAGATATAAATAGATAGATAGATAGATAGATAGATAGATAGATAGAGATAGCGAGAGAGATAGACAGAGAGACAGACAGATAGATATAAATAGATAGAGACAGACAGACAGATAGATAGATATAAATAGATAGATAGATAGAGATAGACAGAGACAGACAGACAGACAGACAGATAGATAGATATAAATAGATAGAGACAGACAGACAGACAGACAGCACAAGATAAATGAACAAAAACTCAAACTCAAATAGGATCAAATAAAAACTAACTTCTCTAAATCTAAAATCTCTAGCTTTTACATAATAAAGAAGAAAATTAAAAAAAAAACAAAAAAACACTGTATATTCTAGTGCAAGAAACATATAGTTGTGTGTATATCGATAATGTGGTTCTATATTGCACATTATGACATTGTTACATTTAGTATTGCACAGTAAGTAAAATGACAGTGGACACATGTTGCACAGTAAGTCCTTGTCTTACTGTTGTGGCCTAAAACTGATATTTGTCAAAACTGATCCAGAGATTTGTACATTTAAAACTTATCCATCTCACCCATGTATTTGAAAGGGCCAATGCATATTAATGAACACCTGCATATACAGGGTAAATATGCCAGATCACAGCAAAGATGCTAATGTCCATCTGTCGTCCTTATAACAGGTAAGACACTATAAAACAAGCAGCACATGTCAGGGACAGCCTTGGCCTTCATCCACGGTCGAAAGCCAAGGAGCAGTTTGAACGTGGACCGTGAGGAGAGAGACTGTTCCCCGGGAGGCTCTTGCCCTTTAAGTATGTCATGAGTCCATTTAAACTTTTGTTCATTTTTTTTTAAAGTCTTGTTTTAGCTTCTTGATGCAGTCAGCGATGTTGTTAGCTTAGCCATAGCACCAACTCGAAACCACTCCCCCCTCCCCTCGCCTCTCCACCAAACCAAACATCCAGCATCTGGTCAATTCCAACACTATTAAAACACATGATTACTTGACTACTTTTAGGGTTTAGGGACGGTTTCCCACAATATTTAAAAAAAATTATCTGGAAATAATCACTGACTGCATCTTTTGCATTTGAAGGACTATGTGTACACTGCAAAAAACAACTAAATATGAGGTAGTAAAAGCATGAATCAAGTGTTTTTTACCTTAATTTGAGCCAATTCTTACAGTCTTAAAACAAGATTTGACTTATATTCAAGAATTGTTGCTTTATGTTCTCATTCTAAAGAAGACATTTCTTTATCTTTTTTTCCCATTGGCAAATCTTATTTTAAGGCAGTCAAAATGTGCTCAACGTAAGATACATTTTGCCAAATTTGAGCAGTTTTTGGCTATTTTTCATCACTTTTTGCAGTGTATACTACTCCAACTAAGTAAAGTATTAAATGCATTACTTAGAATATACATTTAATCTAGTTAGGCAATGACCGGGTATATGCAATTATATGTTTTTTTGTTTTTTTACCTCTGCCTTTTTTGTGGGAAGGAATAGAGATTTGTACATTTCAGAATGATGCTGTAAGATTCTAGTTCATTCCTAAATATTGGCATTGATTTCTACTTCCTCTCCTTGACCTCCGTCTGGCCTCGGATCCCCCTCCATCCCATATTTGTCCGTCTTCGGTGACGGAGACAGCTGTTGGCTTTCATGTCCCGTAAGGTCTCAAACTGGTGTTCTGAGAGAGAGCCGCTCCAGCTTTTCTCCTGGCAGACGCCCAAAACCACAATCATCAGACTTCAGCACATCAAGGAGCCTGGGCGTCCCGAGCCGACAGGAAGCAGAGAGACACTGGAGAGGAAGCAGGTTCTGACGGGTCGAGCTCAGTGATGTCATGAAGCAGGGCTCATACTGTTTGAAAGAATCTACAGTGTATATCATCAGAAAACTCTTATTTAAAGGTGTACCGCATGAAATGTAGGGTTTTTTACTGTCGCCATGGAAACTGTTATTAATGGCGCATAATCTGAATAGACATTTTCACAGTTGGAATTAGCGAATCATAAAGAATGCAAGAATTTAAGGTCTTTGCAAACAAAATGGGGAGCAAAAATCCCTTGAATTTGAGAAAGTTCTACTGTTTCACGCTCTACATTTATTTGGGGGTATATCATGCTGTGTTTTTTTGTTTTTTGTGACGCACTTTGGAAACCCTGTGTTGTAAATGATCTACAGAAATAAAGTTGACAATATTTTCCCATTTCAAAATATATCCTTTTATATCAGGGGTCTCCAACCTCTGGCTCGGGCCCCTTTCAGGTAGCTCGGCTAATAATTTAACAAATGATCTTGAATCAATACATTTTGAATCGTTACATATCTATTATAAGTATACAAATAGGGTTTTACAGTATTATGGTATATTTTATGTGTTTTCCATGTTTTGTCTTAATTATTAGATAGATTTCTATAACAACTGCAAAAAGGAGTAGGTCTCTGACTCTTATTTTGTATAAAAGTAGCTCTCCAATTGAAAAAGGTTGGAGGCCCCTGTTTTATATAATCTATTAGCAGACACTGACTATAAAAAAAGATTCAATGCAAACATTTTGTGTATATGGACAATAATGGTTTTACTATGGGTTAAAACTGAATAGACTTTTTTTTTTATGTGTGGGAATTGTGTATGAGGTACACACTCATACACACACAGAGTTGACAGATGTTTTAAAAGGTAGTGGCTTATTGTTCGAAATTTTCTGTAAATATTTTGCCGAAACCGTGCATCCATTCTTATTGCTTTTCCTGTGTATTGAATGTAAATTATTATTATTCTTTCCCTAAATGGGTTTCTGAATGCTCAAGATGCACTGTAATTATATTCTAAGTGATTCTTTTGAAATGGTGCTAATATCGATTGTTCTTTGTGGCACGCATACACGATGGGAGTTATTGATTCCTATTTCTCATTGAGCTAATGTTTGGATGTGGCTTTAGCGCAGTTTGTGCAGACATAAGTGAACAACAGCAGATCGAGACATTTCTCCCTGAAGACGGCACAACAATTCAATTAAACAGGAGACGGAGACGGTGGCAATCGGAGGTTAATGTAAGGCAGGAAAAAGCAGAACCGCCGAGAAAATACAAGAAGGATTATTCCAATATCTAGAGAAGATATGTTTTTTTTAAAGACGCACAGATACCATAAAGTTGACATAAATATCTTTCAAACCACAAAAAAGAAGAAATAACAATTCATTTAAGACTCAAATGCTTGAAAAGTGAGAAAGAGAGACCACCCTTACTCAGCCAATCAGCTCTCAGCCCAAGTCACTCACAAGGCTCTTTCTTTGGAGTATGAAAAATAGCACATTTACATCAACCATTGCTGCTTCACACAGAGAGCATGGATGTATATTAAGTACAAAAATACAAATTAAATTCAAGTCCGCAAAATAGATTAAAGGTATACAGTTATAATAATACAACATGAGCACAACTTTGTCTAATTGTTGAAAGCAAATGCAAAAAAGTGGGTTTTTAAAAGAGATTTAAAACCTCTTAACACCCACCGGCGCGCCGTTTTTATGTTTTTAAATGTTCTGCTGGCAATAGCAGATGTATTTTGAACACCAAACCCCAAAAGCTGTATATCATTTTAAAGCTTATTTTCTTATCTACATTTATATACAAGTGTACACTACATCAGACTTTGCATTCAAAAGATATAACACATAATGTGGGCACAAAATAAATCAATTCCGAAATAGTTTTTTACCTTTGGGCTTGTGCTGTACAAATAAATCAGCTCTCCTCCCAGCTTGCAATACATCATTCTCTCTGGAACAGTCCAAGGGAAAATTATATCCACTTGTATTTCCCAAAGTAAAATCCATTCTTCAGAAATAATCCAAAAATGTGCATTTATCTTTAGCAAAAAAAACGAAAAAAAAGAGCACAGATGTTGTTCTTTCACTTTTAACGGACTTTTAGCTTTGTTTTTCACCCAAACATCTGGTATCTACGTGTTCCGTAGCTCCTTATCTTTCAAATGAGACTACTCCCGAAAAGCTAGACCAATTTTTGGGTCTGCAAGAGCTCCCGTGAGTACAGCTAGCACTGCTGTTTGCGCATGGATTACTAATCTTTGTTTTGGTCCCAACTTGTTTGTATTTACTTCCGGGATGTTTGATTGACATGTCCGTGTAGCCAATGAGGAAAGCTTTTGAGCAAGGGGTGGGACAATAGTGTCCTGTCTTATGTTGTGCCTGCAGCCAAAAGACGCTCTCGAAGCAGCAATGAATTTACACTCATAAAAAAATAACTTTGACATTAAAAAAAACAAACACATAGATTAGTAACTTATAAGTACCAATAATAAAAAATATTGTTTTTATGATGATTAAATGTCAGTAAAGATATTTGGCACAATTTGGCACAAGCCAAATTGTGCCAAATGTGCACTACTTGATGAAAAGGAGAAACTGCATAAAAACTATAAAACTTAGAAGTCTGAAACTTTAGACAGTTGTTGTCAACAACACAATGACCACAGGGTTTGAATATTGTGAACTTACAATGAAGTATGCCTTTTTTAGGGCCTTTAGAAATGGAAAATGTTAGGCGAGGCTAAAAAAATTGTTTTTTTTTCCCCAAACTTCAAAGGATGCAGAGGGAAATAGGAATGACAAACCTTATTTTTGTGTTTTTTTACATAAACTAGAAGGCTCTAGATTTAAAATGATGCATCACACAAGCATGTGAGATGTAAGATGTGTTTTTAAATAAGCAAAGACATTTGGGTATGCCCAACCATTGTGCACGAGCCAAAATGAGGCGGGTGTTATGAGGTTGGACTGGAGCATGAGGAGAAAGTCAAAAGATGAAGACAGAATGTTGTGGTCTGATTTGCTCACAATATTGTACCTTTACAAGACTTGACAAGAAGCAATAATTTACGCAAAAAATAAACAAAAAATGTATCAGTTAAGCCAAAATTTTGGCTAATATTCTGATTGGAGCTTTTGACTTTATGTACAAATTCTACACTGCAAAAAATTATAAATTATGAAATAATATTTGCTTGAATCAAAAACATTTTTTTTTTATCTTAATTGTCATACATTCTGACTGTCTTAAAACAATATTTGCCAATGGGACAAAGCCATTTAGTCTAATTTCAAGAACTGTTGCTTTATTTTCTTATTCCAAGAGAGAAATTTCTTGTATTTTTTTAAAACAAGATCATTTTGCTCGTCCCAATGGCAAATCTTGTTTTAAAGGAGTCAAAGGTCAAATTTTAGCACATTTTTGCCGTGCACTGGCTGATATTAGCCCAGGATGTCACAGTATTTATTTTTATTCATTCACAAAACAGACCAGTATCAGACAGGCTGGATCTTCCGCACACTCCTCTGTAATTTTTTTACAATCTTCTTGTTTGTTCTTACAAGAAGATCTGATTTAGGTTTATCTGCAAGAGGTTATGTTTCATTCACTGTGTCACTGTCTGCAGGCCTCGGTCTCTCTCTCTCTCTCTCCATCTCTCTCTCTCTCTCCATCTCTCTCTCTGTCTCTCTCTCTATCTCTCTCGCTCCCATAAGCCCCATAGAAGCAGCTATGCTAATGTAAGCTATTTATCGTCTGCCTGCAGTCAACACAATATACCCCCAGCTCCACAGAGACGCATGCACCACCTCAGCTGACCCCAATATCAATGACACTTCATGCACTCAAGTCCGAACCAGGAGTATACACAGGGAATATAGTTATTATTATAGCAACATGATCAGCACAGTATTGCATCGATTACTAATGTGCCCTTTATAGGAGGTCATCATATTTGTTCATGCTTACTTTTGTCTGCTTTGATACAGACACCATGATTAATTATTAGGTCTATACAGAATTTTTTTATAGTTGATTAATGTAAGAAGCAGGAAACACACAAAAATTTAAGTTTTGTGCGTTTAATTAGCCATGAAAGGTTCAAAGTGACAAAAATCAAATGTTAAAGGTATATATAGGAGGATTTTCTACTTCCGGGTGGATTTTCGAGGCTATTGGTCCCACCATTTGTCAATCATTCTGGTGATACGTGATCGTCAAATAAGACCGGAGTTTTGTTCGAAAAGTGGAGAGGGCGGTTCTTTCCTAAAATTTGGGAAAATCCTCCTTTAAAAGAACCCAACTGACTCAAAACAAGTCACTGACCTGACACTAGACACACAAGGGGAACATTCAAAACGTAGCAAGAAGGTTCTGGGTTCGATTCCGCCTCCAGGCCTTTCTGTGTGGAGGTTGCATGTTCTCCCTGTGTCTACATAAGTTTCCTCCAGGTGCTCTGGTTTCCCCTACCACTAACAACATGTACAATAGGTCTGACATGCACCTCCTGTACTGGTGACCCTGCTCCCATCTCTGTGTGAAGGAAGAGACAAAATTGTAAAGCACTTTAAGACTCGCTATATCAAAAAAGATTACTTCCTTACCTACATATTTTAGTGACCTAAGTATAGAATGCAAGGGCGTAGGTTTGCGTGGGGACCATGGGGACATGTCCCCACCAATATTTGGTGAGGACTAAAAAGTCCCCACCAAAATGACATGATGTCCCGTGACCCGGACGGTCCGGGACACATGTCTTCCGTTTGTGCACACGTCGCGCCTCCTCCTCGCCTCCAGAGCATCAGCAGCAGCAGCAGCACGTGACCCGTTCCGTTCTCTGCAGTGATTGGCTGTCTTCTTCAGCGCCAAACTGAAGCACTGAGCGACTGTTTAATTTTTTAAAGTTAGCCAGCGTGAAGCAAGTGTTTTTTTTCGTTCCCTGAGCGTTGTAGCACGTGAGTAATCAGAGGAAAGTACTGTAGATCTATTACCATTCAAAGTACTTACGTTATTTCTAATCTGTCAGCGCACTGTTTAATGTTCCGAGGAGCTCACACGGCACAGAGACAGAACAGAACTGGCTCCAATAAAGAAACAGGTTGGTTGAAAGGCTGAAAAAATACTTATTGTGCTCTTACTATCCAAAATGTATAAGTGGGTGTGTTGTGTGAATCAGGATAAACTAGGGATAAAAATATTCCACGGATCCACGATTTACAACCTTTATCTGCTGATAATGTAATTTCTGTGAAATGTGTGACAGCGGGCACTTGCTGTTATTTGCTCTAAGCACATTCAAGCGATGCACTCGAATGTGCACGTCCTGGTGCAGCTGCTGCCGCTTTGTAATGACAGCCGCGGCGCTCAGTGAAAGCACAGCTCTAAAATGGTACCGAGCTCGGACCATATGCAGACAGAACCATGTTGCAAGTGCGGGTCTCCCTCGTATCTCCCCCGTTTCTCCCCTGTGTCTCTGACATGTCTCTCCCCTGACTCTTCCCAAAGCGCAACCAGCGCTCCCGAAATTAAAGCTCGGATACCTACATTTTCCATTGCGTTAACGATGCATGCTGGTTGTGCGCAAAACACACCACAACAGGTCATTTAAGTTTTTATTTTGCATACTTGAGAGCCCTGTGAGTCATTACTTGCCTTTTTGGGTTGAGAGTGGAATAAAAAAAAGAAAATATTGAAAAATCCACACTGTTACTTATTGCCAAACTCTTGTTAACTCATTGTATTGAGAAATACTATGTAACTTTTGACATTGGCCAAGTTATATAAATGATTCTGCAGTTCATGTATTTGAATGTCTGTTTTTGATTTTCTATACCTTCTTATATAATTTAGAAAAAATGCCACCTCCACAAAAAAAAAGATATCAGGAGCTTTTTTAACAGTTGGAAAGTAAGTAAGAGAAAGCACAAGTAATAGCAAATTATGAATTGTGATGATTAATCTTCTGTTAACATACATAGGAAACTCAACCAACAAGAGAGAACAAAATAGGGAATGTTGAGGTAGAAGCAACAGGCCCTTCAGTGCATCAGGCGAGGTTGGAATTTTGTAGGTATGCATGGGACTATGAATTGTTTTTAGAGATTGATCGTATATGTCAAACAATGTAGTGAGATACTCACTGTAGATTCTAATTCAATATTTTCTCCTCTGTTTTTATTTATTATAGGAAATTGAAAGATCAGAGCATGATTTTTTTCAAGTATCGAGAGCAGTTCCTGAACTGTTAGAGCCTCAGGTGAGGGCTATTATGTAGATTTGGATTAGGTTTAAGTCAGTATAGAATGAACGCAACACAAAACTCAGAAGCTCTGATCCAATTGATTTTGTTTTAACTATTAGAAAAAATCCTTAACTGCTTCTCATTCAGTCTACAGCTGAGTTTAGTATAGAAGGCAACACACTATTGCAAATATAGTGTGTGATTACACAACAAATTCTGGGGGAGAAACTCTGGACCCCGTGTCATTGGGTGTAGACTCAGCTCGTAGTGAATGTCCCCACCAAGATTGGAACCAAACCTACACCATTGATAGAATGTGAATGTTACAGCGCAAAATAATCAAGCAAACGGTTGGAGAGGGTGAGGAAAGATGTTCTGATATTTGTGTAGTAAGTAAATGAATAAAAACATTTCTATACCACAGGAATATTCTTAGTTGATGCACATGTGTCTGATGAAGATTGCAGAGTTACATGACAGTGAGATGAGCGCTCTGTGTGTGTGATGGAGGCCCTCCACTGATGACTGCAGTGTAAATAACAGTTATTACAGCGGGACAGACTGCCACTTAGGTTTGATGGTGGAGGGCGGAAGACGTCATGTGTGCAAAGTGTGAAGGGAGTAAAACTACAATGGCGGCAAAAAAAGTGCAAAAAAAGGAAAAAATAGACATAATAATAGCTTGAATCAAATGGTTTGTAATCATAATTTGAGTACATTTTGACTGTCCTAAAACAAGATTTTTATTTCAAGACTTTTCTTCTATCTTTCTTCTATCATTTTGCGTATCCCATTGGCAAATCTTGTTTTAAGGTGGGCTCAAATTAAGATACATTTTGCCAAATTTTTTTTACAAATTTTTCATAACTTATAAGTTGTGAATGCTTGGATTGAGTGTTTTGTTTTTTTCTTAAGTTGAGTACATTCTGACTGTCTTAAAAGAAGATTTGCCATTGGGACAAGCCATATCAAGAAATGTTGCTTTAATTCCTTCATCCGAGAGGAATTTTTCTTGTATCTTTTTAAAACAAGCTAATTTTGCTCCTCTCATTGTTAAATCTTGTTTCCAGGCAGTCAAAATGTGCACAAATTAAGACGTATTTTTCTTCACTTTTTGCAGTGAATAGTAACAAAAAGACAATGTTCTGCAAGGTAAACAAAACTATTTGCTCCCAAACAAAGCTACAAAGACATTTCTATTCCGCCTGCTTACTTTGCTTATAGCTCTCACATCTCCCTGGCTTTAGTTGCCCCATCCTCTGCCAAGTGCCCTAAATATTCTGGCTCCATTGTGTGCCATGCCGCTGGTTGGAAGCGCTCTCCCCAAGGTGCAAACAGGAGGGAGAGAGGAGAGCGGGCTAATTCCCTCCAGCGGTACAAGAAGGACCCATGCAAATGAGGAGAAGACACCTCCTGCAGTGAAGAGGGGTCTGCACGCGGGCTGAGGCTAATCTCTTAAGCCCTCCAGTCCCACTCGCATGCAAAATCACAACACGCACACGCACAGACACACAAAAACACACACTTATTTTCAGGGATACCCCCCTCTTATGTCTATCCTGACTGACCTTACGCACCATTAATGCTGAATCTGTGCCAGACACATCAGTCGCTCTGTCGTCATCAAAATCTCACCTACTTCTGTCAAACACAACGTTTTTGTTTTCTCAAAGTTGTAAATGTGGCTATAAGTCGTAAAGCAGATCTGGCAAACAAACAATGTCTGGAGGGAAGGTAGAAGAAGCGTCATGTACCATCAAAAATGAATCAACTTTCCATTTTGAGGTTATATTTATTTGACTGAAAGATCCATAAATCCATAAATCAAAAATGTTTGTTTTGATCACTAGTTTTCCCATTCATGTATTTTTGGGCGCTGTCTCAACTTTAGCCTATGCAGTGAAAAACATAGCCCTCAATCAGCCAATCAGCTCTCAATATGTAAAATATTAGGTAAATGATTTCTAATGAGATAAAGCCAGACAGTGGTGTGATTTGTTGGTGAAATTTTACTTCTTGCACTAGAATATACAGTATTATCATTTATTATGGTAAATATAAGGATTTTATAAGTGTTTCTTTATTATGATACATTTCGAGATTTTATACTTTCTTCTTTATTAGGCTAAAGTTATTCCTATTGTCCTGTAACTGATTAAATTTCCCCACGAAATGGAAAAAATAAAGAATCTCTTAATCTTCATCTAATCTCAAATAGGTCTATTAATATGGGGACAAACAATATGTATTTATGGTGCAAAAAAGTAAGGTACACAAGCTTTAAGTTCAGCAAATAATATCGCTGTAGCCACACATTTTATCCTCTCGCTGCTGTAAAAAACCACTAAAAGTCAGACATTTCCTGAGTAAATAGTGAATAATTTAGCTGCCGCCTCTGGTGCAGTGGTGGCATCAGCTTTAGTGCGTGACAACCTCCCCTTCAGAGTTAAACATATTACACATAGTTACAATATTTGTTACAATTATGTCAATCTGAATGACTGCTTTTGCAAATAGTAGAATCCGATAGTAGAGAAAAACGGCACTGTCTTATGGCTTTCAAGCAGTTTTTCACTTTTAAAATATTAAACTGGGAGAAGGGTTGGATGTCTCTATTGCATAAGATGTCAACGTTTATGTAGGCCAACAAACTTACACAAGTGATTAGAGAAAATAAAAGGGATTTGGCGGAGCAAGTGTTGAACGGGGAAAGCAGATTTTAGGACAAATGCGAGTCTCACCATCGTCATCATCATCAAGTGCAGTCAGACGTGCACTTAACCTTTCTGTGATTAAGACTAATGGAGCTGAGCCAAAGCGAGTATACAGAGATAATGGCCCTGTCAACATAATAGCACATGTATAAACAGCACCAGCGACATTTGAAGATAAAGAATGATTTTTGTTCATGTATAGACCGCACTTGAATATAAGCCACAGGTTTTCATGTTCACAACCACTGATGGAGCAAAACGAAGCCGCTAGACGACGATTACAATTATTTTATTAGGGGTTTAATGCACTGTTGACTTGTGACGATCAAAGCACTCCAAAGTATCCAATCTATTTTGACAATAAAATCCCAAATAAAACCTAAGGGAGACCAAATGATAACTCTCTAAGTATAGGAATAATCACATAAAAACAAGTCCTGCGTATTTCAGTGGGGACTTCAGGCAAAGTGGGGTTAAGTGTCTTGCCCAGGGACACAATGACAGCAGATATCAGTGGGAGCAGTTGGCATGGGTCGCGGTGGGATCAAACCCACGACCATTAGGTCCAAAGACCAGTGCTCTACCAACTGAGCTACTGTCGCCCCAGTATTTGTTATACTACATGCTTAAAACTTGTGTACACACATCTGGTATAGCCATCTTTTTAATGTTACTACACGCTGTCCCTTAAATAAACAAACATACTTCATTCATTCACACAGTTTGAGAGCATAAAGTCCAGAGCATGCGGTTTGCCTGACTCTGCTGTTCACATAAACACACTGAATGTATGTTACTATACAGGCCACAGGATTCAAAGAACTTAAAAAGAAAGTTGCAGCCTAGAGAACTGCAAGGTCTTACTGAGAATACTGTTTCAACTTTAAAGCAATATTAATTTAGACAGAAAAGTCCAGATTGTCATAATGACCAGTTATATAACTGTTTTTATCAGTATCAGGATTGGCTGCCAATTGGGCTGTTATACTGATTTCTCTTATGATATTATTGTTATCCTAGAGTCCAGAGCATAGAGTCCAGAGCATAGAGTCCAGAGCATGCGTGTGCAGGTCCAGGACACGGTGACTGTGTTTGCCTGACTCAGCAGAAGCACCACAAGCGCTAACGGTAATAAAGGGGGGATAATTTCTTGCGCTGTGGCCTATTTTACAAAAGGTGCAGCACATTCACTATGTTTGATAACACAACGTGCACATCTCCACAGCAGGCAAACGGACTGATTTACAAACACAGTGATTATTAGACTATTGATGGTGCTTTAGTGCAAATCTACATAAGGCCAGAGGGATGGAGCTAATCTATACATCACAATTGGGAATATCCTCCAGCAAAGGCAGTCATGACCAGGGAACTTTTTTAGAATATACTGGGATCTTGGGGACAAGCAAAATGAGGTTCCCCAGTACATACAACTACAAATTACCTGCACTAGAAAGATACAGCATTTTATACTTGCTCCTTGTTATGCTAAAGTCTTTTGTACTTGAGTTTTTGTACGCTTCTGCATCATGCTAACTTGTAGATTTTTAGACCTCTTTCCTTATGATGCTAAAGATAGAGATTTTACACTGCTTCTTTTTATGCCAGAGATTTTATTTTATTATTTAGTCATTATCTTGTGCTGTGTGCTCCTCATTCCTACAGTTCTGTAACTTGTAGGAATGCATGACTGAAATCTCCCCACTGTGGGAATGATAATAAAGGATCTCTTAATCTTAATCTTAATCTTAATCTTAACCAGCCTAAGTCATTTTGGATCAAAATTACATACAAACGCATGACACCAAAAAGGCATGATACGTGATACAAAAAATAGACGGCAATCCAAGATACAGGCCCAATCAAACTAACTCTGAAATATTATAAGGACATAGTACATGGTTGAATATGATCCGAGTTCACTTGATAGAAATGAAGAAAGATCGGATTTTATATTAGGGTGGGGAGCTCTGGTTTAGAAACCGGTAACTCATCTCCCACACGCCATCCCAGTCTGGTCCTGATTCATTATTCATTCGGTCATTTATAGTCCACGGTGGAAAACTATAGTCTCCTCATAAGTTCTGGTGAATTTGAAGCTGATGATTTGAACAAAATGTGGGTTTGGTGAAATGTGTGCGCCCGTTCCCTGTGGCCATAACAGAAGGGCAGGAGCACGTCCGTGGAATAATGAGGACACATGAAAGAGAAACGCAAATACATATTCAATCGCTCCGTCTGAAGCCGTGTTCAGACAGAGCAGTAGAGACCTCTGTAATTAAATAATGTACAAGTGTTATTTCATACTGAGGTGCATTAGGCAAAGAAATAATATCTCCATGGAAACAAATGGGTTGTGGACCTCTCAGAACGGTTGCAAATTGTACCAGTAGAGAACAAATATGTAGAGCACGAGTTGGTTCTGACGTGGATATTGTTTGGCTCAACTAATGATAGCTGACTCATTCACTTTATTAAAATTGAATGGTGGTCCAGACTAGAATTGTTCATATGCATTTATTTTAAATCCAAAGGCCTGCAATTATTATGTATAATGTTATATGAATTAAAACAATCAGATGAGAAAAGAAAAGATGATGACTTCAATAATTGTCTGTTAAAACCGGCGAAAATGAAAACAACAATGAAGAAACAATTATGACAGTTATATATACTCATATTTCCGAAAGCACAAGAGACTTACTCACGTACACACATGTGAGTGTAATAGTGGGATTGTCATTATACTGAGGCCTGAATCACCTTCCGTCTGCAGTCCTTTTGGGCACATGGAGACATTGAGAAACTGGACTCGGACTCAGGTGAGTCTTGGCCTGGCCTCTGCGTGGGCTTTGTGTGCATGTTAATATGAGCAGCAGAGAATACAGCTGCCGTCAAAAGCTCAGAGCTCCTTTTGTAGAAGACGGTTTTGTGAGTTTTAGGACGAGCCATTTGGGAGTCAGGGGAGGGGGAGCAGCACAATTGGGTTACTTTGATAAAGCTGGCACTATCTTTATGTGGCCTGGGAGAAGATTGGACAGACCTGGAATATTAGACATTGTATAATAATAGTAATATAATAGTGCAAGAGATCCTTTAAGCAAAAAGCTTTACAACAAACATAAAGAAAGGCAATAAGGACAGATTGTTTTTGTTTATTGGCTTTCTGTTACAGCTCAGTTTTTTATTCAAATATGTGAGAAGTTGAATCCAAAAGTCAGGTCTGAGCACCGGTGTGGGACCCTCCAGGGAACAATCCTCCCCCCATTCATCTTCACCCTCGACATTGCAGACTTCAGACACAACACGGATGGTTGTTGTGGTCTGGAGTCAGCAGAACCTTCCTCATCATTTTGTGGAAACCCAAGGAGACGGTGGTGGATTTCCGTGGCTACCTATGACTCTATGGTGGACAAGGAGTATGTCCTGCTCCACCCTGGGCTAAGTGCCCTGGACATAGTGTAGTAAGGGACAGGAGACTCCTGGAACAGCTGACATCTATGATGGACCACAACTGTTGCCTTCTGCAGGACACTGTCTGCTCAGGAGAGCAGCTTCAGCAACAAAATTATTCACCCTCACTGCATGATGGACAGATTATGCATCTTGTTTGTGTGCTTGTTTTAGTCCTACTGTTCTGAAATGTGCACGGCAACACAAATATTTCCTTACTTTGGGACGAAATATGCTCATGACATACTTACGTATTTATCTATTAAGATAAGATAAATACATATGTCATCAGGAAGTAAAAACGCTTAAATTTTTTCAAAATTATATTTGTTTGTGGGTGCTTTGGTTGTGGGCAACACTCTCTCAAAATTACATCCATTTGTTTCTAATTTAAAGCTGCACTAACTGACTTTGGGATTTTGAAGCCGTGGACTCGCTGGCCTCTCTCTTTCTGCTCCCCTCCCCGCACCCACGAAGCTATCGCTCCCCCACACACACCCACTGTTGGGACGGAGTTAGCGTCTCCCAATATGGATAATACACGAATATGGATTTGTACGTGGATGGCGTGACCATAGAACGATAGAACCGGGAAGCGCGGAGGAACAGAACTTTCTTTTAGATGACTGTCTCGCTGTGTAAGCAGTAACCGGTGACTAAGACAAGGAAGCTTCAGGTTAGCTCCGCTGCTTGTTGTGCTAACTCAGCCGTCTATGCTAACGGACCTGTAGATTTCTCACGAAAGTGGGGGCCAGTGGTGCGCTGCCATTGGTCACAATCCGCGACCCGAAACACATTCTCTTCCTTGTGACATCAAAACTCAATCTAAAGTATAATGTCACGCCAGCACAAATCTGCGCTACTTTTTCTTCAAACTGACAAAAATAAAGTCAGTTAGTGCAGCTTTAAACCCTTTTTAAAATAATTATTCTTCCCAAAATAATCCCCAAATCACACTGCTAATCACATAATCTGGGATGAGGGACAGTTTGTGGTACAGCTGCAGTTCTGAGAGCGCTGCATGAAGAGGACACTAGAGGTTGTGCAGACACATCCCCAACAGCCGAGAGAGACGTGCTGCTCTGGGATTCTAACAACGCTGTTTGTCGGAGCTAAAGCCTGTGTGAACTCTTCATTATCATTTCTAGTGTTTGGTGTTTCTTGGACGTACAGAGCAAATGTCTAACCCTTTTATAAATAAATCACTACATGCAACACAAGCTACATGGGATTACAGTCGATATGAATAATTGAACAACAGCTGTTTGTATGGAATGATCTATGTAAGAAATGCTACGACTATGTAAACACGACTCGAGGAACTCATGCGTCAGTGAACAATAACAGTACACAATACTTACTGTAATATTATAAACTACATGTCTGTATGTACAGTATGTGTCACTGTCTGTTCTAATCATTATTCAGTCGTAGTATTATTAATGCAAAATATACACTAAAAATAAGAAATAAAATGTGTTATTGCTTTGTTCTTTTTCAACATCTACAATACTATAATGTCTACTATTCACAGTGTCATCCAGCCAACTTCAGCTTCACCAATATATGCATGCTATACCTCGTTGCTAAGCTCAGAACCTTCTGGAATCCAGCTGTTGACTTCCTATGTGTATCGCATTTGTTTTTGATTGTGTCATAAGATTCGGAATATGGCACTAATGGAGAGGGTGAGGCAGAAGTTCAAATGTGTTATCATCCAGCCAACTATAGCTCCCACATACTTTGAACAGAACAAGTGAATACAGTTTCAAATCTGTGCTATCAGACCCCATTTCTTTCACAAACAATCACACTTTGTTGAATATCAAATGGCCATAAACATAGATAAAGTAATGTTACCCTTCTCGAATTACTATATAGCTAAAAAGTAAAATCTGTCAATGGGAAACACTTTATTAGTATGATAATCTGTAGGGACCGACCAATTTATCAGTGCATCATTCATTTACACGTATTTACCGCTTGGAGAGTCCCATATGAATTATTGTTATCCTTATACCATAAATAACTTGCCGCTTTATAGTTATTTACTTTAAAGTATCGAGGGAGATTTTGCCGGAAGTCCCACCTCTCATTCTCCACAGGGCCACTGTAGTTTTCTTTCGATCCTCTCTGGATTTGAAACATGAAAGGAAATGCCCTCAGCCCTGTGGTAACTATGAGAAAACCAAAAGACTACTGGGGGTCATGAGCTCATCCCAGCGCAGAGGTCACATTCTCTGGGCACCAGCAGCATCAGCAGCAGAGTCTTAGTCCAAGTCCCCACATGCGTTTGCACCGGGTCACAGGGCCGACCCCACAGCGGGACACGCACACAATCACACAAACACACACACACGCACACACACACTACAGCCTCCAGTGTAGCTACAGTTAACAGAGCCACACAAGCATCTGGGTATCTCTCTGCTCCACTGTTAGTTCTGGATAGCAACCGCTGTCATGGCACACTGCCCCGACACCAGAGGCTCTCCTCAGTGGCACACACACATGCACGCACACACCCACACACACACACACACAAACAATGCAGGCAGCAATATTGAGCTGTCACATCCAAAGACTGCAGCAGAAGACAGTGCAGTGTAAATGCAGAGAGATGTTACTGCTTACGCCACTGTAACGTTCAAATCACTAAATCGTCATGATATAATACATTTATTTTTGGACATTGGCATTTTGAGTGCCAATGTCCAAAAAAAGGCTTTCTTCTTTCAAAATAAAATGTCTTTTAAATGTCCTTCAAGTATTTGTTTGTGTCTGACCTATACCCATTTTACATTCACGACAACAAAATATCATGTTTTAGTCTTAATTTGTCTGTTATATTAATATACGTAAAATAACTATTGTGCAGCTTCAAAATAAGAAAATAGAACAATAAATGGGACATTCCTCATTCCTCAGGCACTATTATAGGAACAGTAGTAACGTCCAATTTAGCCCACATTTATATCCAGAAACATGATTATTGTACCTAGTTTACGTACGGTGGTGCATATTTCATTATGTGGTCCTTTGTGTGGAAAGTTTGAGCACTTTCTAGAACCATTTTATCATTAAAATGAAAAAATACTTCATATGTTTACAATGTTTTATTTCTCTGGGTAATTATGAAGCATGTACAGCGCTTGAATATTGTTTCTCAAAGACTCCTACGGCAACACACCGTTGTATAAACACAAAACATTTACAGTGGACAAATTACAGGAGATGGCAGAACTACTGTCGTTTAGAAACCACTCGCAGAAGGACAAATAAATCTTGATATGGTCGCTGCAGGAATACACAGACAAACAAAAGAGGTGCAGCAAAGAACCATAAAAGGCTGAAAAGAAGTGTCATTCTGGTGTTTTTATTGTTTCTGCACCAATAACCCTGTTCTTCTTGGTGCTTCCAGGTGCCACAGAGAGGCGGCTGCGGCTGTAAAGTGGCAAACTGTTGTTGTGTCCTGAGGCAAGACAGTTCACCCATGTTCCCAGTCTGAGTCTGGTGTGTGTGAGAATGATCGGTGCTGGTGGGAGGCGGCTGTGGCTTCAGTAGTTTATCACCACCGTGTGTGAAGTGAAAGAATAATGCCATGTGACGCGTCCACAGAAGCACTAAATGAAATGGATGCATTAAGAAGAAGAAAAAGGTCCATTATTCGTCCCACAGTGTTGAAATTTCAATTTTTGATGAATACACAAACACATATACACATCAAGGCACGCAGCAAACATTATTTCCGCGAACATTACATTGCTACAAGTGTCTTGCCCACGGACACAACGACAGCAGACATCAGCCACTGTTATCATTACTTGAATAACAATTAAAAATCCCTTTATTTAAAATGTACCCTTTATTGGAATTTTAGAGAGTAAAGTACCAGCGTTTTCGTTTGTTTTTTATAAGCACATGTTGTTTTTCCCTTGATAAATAATTTCACACCACAACATGCTGTTCTTTTTAGATGTTTCATATACTGAGAGCTGATTGGCTGAATGAGATTGGTCTTCTGTTTCTCACTTTACTGTCTGCTAAAGCTGATCCAAAGATTTGACAGAGGCAAAAATACATGATGTTTTGAGAGTGAGGAACAAGTTACATGGATTTCATTAAATTGCTTTTTGGTTGTTTAAAGTTAGGTACTCCAGCTTTAAATTATCACTATTTAGTAACTGAAACGTGAAATAGTCACAACATTGATATTCTGTGAGCTGCACTGAACATATATCTGTATTATTCTGAAGTAAAGCCATCTCATATTTCCGAACAGGCTTTATAGGACACCTCCAAAAGGAAAGTGAGAATATCGATCCGCTCACTTGAAGAGTCGTCAGAGTGAACATAACACGACTCGACTCAGTGCATTTTCCACATCCTCCACTGCCCCCCTGAGACCCCCTGGGACCCCCCCACATCCCCTGTGTCCAAAAATCCTATTAGCAAAGAGATGATTTGATTGGCAGAAGGGAATTACAAAATCCAGTTGGAGAATTGAGGTGTCAATGGATTAATAGAGACATTGCAGCACAGTGACAGGCCGCTAAATGGTGTAGAACTGTGTTTATGTTATAATTGGAAGCATTTAACAACACCTGTACAGAGCAATTCATGAAAGTCAGTGAGACACGACTACTGTGGAACATAATTGATGATTTTAGTTTTAAGAATTATTCACCAAACATCAAAGTAATCTTCAATTTAAGTCTTGTCTGTGACCAGTTTAATAACCTTTAATTTATTAATATTATAAGAAAAAGCCTTTCACTGAGTATGGAGTGACCATTCAGAGGGTCAGATTTTTTTTACACATTGGAGTATCTAATTTTGAAACTAAAATAAACGTTTTTATTTTGTTTATTTTTATATTTATTTTTTTGTATTTTTTTGTTTATTTTAATGTATTTTATCTTTAATTTTTTTGTATTTACATTTTTTATTTATTAAAAAAATACATATAACTACAGCATGCAGTCCATAGCCCAAAAAACATTTTGGCCTCGGTCACATCTTTAGATCAGCTTTTCCAGACAGAAAAGTTCTCAACACCTCTCACTCAGCCAATCAGCTTTCAGTATGTGAAAAATGATATGTTTTCTGATTGATAAAGACAACAAAAAAAGTCATGTACTGTACTTAATTGTTGTGATTATAATTTGCCCTGAATATTCACATTATCATCTGGACATACACTTGCAGTGCTTTGAGGCTGAGAAGTCCCACATATGCGGCCATTCCTTGACCTAGGTCGTCCCATCTGGGTCAAATGAGCATCTAAGTGACTAATATGTGTCATCACTTACAAAGCTGCTCTTTTTTTTTTTTTTTTTACCATTGGACAAACAATAATTTTTGCCCCACAGCATTTTCAATTCAAGAATGACCACCGCAACCAACAAACTGCTATTGAAGTCATGTGTCCACTTCCAGCCACACTCTAATACATGACTGATCGGACCCATAGGAGTGAGGGTCAGCGAGTTGCTTCCGGTCCCCTCGCCACGCTGCATCTTGAGGGGCTGTTAGGGGCTGTGAGGGGGGGCGTCACTAAATAGGCCGATTTTCATGCTTGCTGAACCGAGCGCATACAACGTACAGCGGGCGGCGAGATGCAACTAGACAAGAGAAAAATATGTCAAGTTTTAAAGCCGGGGTTAGCGTTGGAATGATAGCATTGTTTGCCTTGGAACATGCATGATTTTCTGTTTGTTAGAGTTTTTTAGTTTTTTAATCATTCAGTAAATGAATTGGGCTTGGTTAAAGAAAGAAAAATCACCAAAATAGACAAGCTGAATTCTGTTTGGTGAGTTTCAGTGTCAAAGGCGTGCTTTTCTCATGCTGGGTCTATGCCATTATGTTTCCGCTCCCTGTGTGCTTGGACTTTTTTTGAGTTTTGAGTCTGGCACAAGTTGTTCTCTGTGCCTGGGTGTCGATTAGTGTATATCCATTACATCCCATTCCATTTCCTTCCACTTTGCTGGGTTGCAGGTACAGTCTGAGCAAAGACTTCCCTCTCCACACACACCTCCTCCAGCTCATCCGGGGGAATCCTGAGGCGTCCCCATGAGGCCAGCTGAGAGACATAGTCCCTCCAACGTGTCCTTGGTCTTTGCCTGGTCTCCTCCTGTTGGGACATGGAGGCGTCCAAAACTGGCGGCTCCAAAAAAGATGCCCGACTGGCTCCTCTCAATGTGGAGAAGCAGCGGCTCTACTCCGAGCTCATCCTGTGTGACCAAACTCCTCATCTATATACCCCACTAAACAGAGGAATCTCATTTTCTCATGACTGTAACTGAGGGTGGAAAAAAGCTTCGCCCGTCGACTCGCCTCCCTCTTCACCAAAACAGTTCAATACAGCTCTGACTGCAGACGCTGCTCCCTCTTCACCTCAACAGTTTTTTTTCGGCCACTTGTACAATTTTACACATTGTTACATAGCAGTACATTTACATCCATCCCTTACAGAAAACCAGACCCTGAGATACTAAAACTTGGATTTAGTGTATACAATTCATCTATCTATTTACTTCTATAACCACTGCAGCTAAATGAGCCTTGTACTGTATAGACACACCAATTAGCTCATCAGCTAATATCCCTGACCTAACATCACACCCACACACTCTGCACCAGACAGACCAACCAGCACTGGCCAAAATCTGTCGCCTTCTGGCAACTCTAGCCTGAAGACACAAGCTTCTCCCTGGACTGGAAAAGTAGGCCTGACACCTCATTAGCAAACAGGGTCAGCCCGATGAGCCAAGTCGAGCTTTGCGTCTCTGTGTTGGGGAAATGTGACACCACACCTCTGTTCTTGTCTCTATTCTGTTTCCCAGTGAAGACAAGCTGCAGCCACTAGGAATAAAATGGATCTATTTCAATGTCTGTATACTACGACAATCTTTAAACATGTTTGTTAGAGCTGCACCATATTGGGAAAATGTGTGATAGACAATAGTGGTGTCACGTACTGCGGTTTATAATGTGATATTTTCATTTACCAAGAAATTACATTTGCGTAACAGTTTTTTACCAGAGCAGTTTCACCCTTTTTTTTCAAACAGGAGAGAATATGGCCTTGTTTTGGCAAATGGCAAAGCAAGGCCTTATGGGGGTTTGTGATTTATGGTTACATTTTTAATTGGTGAAAATAAAACAAATGTACGACTGCACTATATACAAGATTATCAATCAATCTGTATACAGTATGTAGCGATTTTCCTACAGAGCGTAATTGCACAAGGCACAAATCACAAATAAAGCCAACACCAAAATCAACATTAAAAACACAATTAAAATCACACAGGTAATTAAAACCTTTGAAATATTGAATTAATAATAAATATCAACAATGCATTCAAAAGGGTAGAGATAAGGTAAACAGAACCGTCTTTCACTTGGATTTGAACATTGACAGAGAATCCTTTTTCACTTCAAAATAATTCAAAATATGACATTAACTTAGCACTATTCATTTTCGTTCATACATTGTTCAGCCCTAATGGTTGTGTCACACCTATAAGCCAAAAAGCCTCTACAGTTTTCCGTAATGATGGTTTTGGTGTAGATTTTATGACTCTATTCTTACCCTCGTGTCATATTCTCGGAGCCAAAATGAATGTTTGAATAACCTGCAAGTTATTACAGAACCTACATCAGAGACTATTTCAGTATTTGCTTTTCTCCTCAGAGGATTTCTAACCAAACCCAATTGAAAACTATAGAAATTGACAGCTTCATTACTTTTATTCACGGGCCTGAAAAGTGGAACTAGGTGGGAGTATGTGCGGAGCTAAAGAGCCCACTCAAATTGACACAGTCACTCACAGGTCAAATACTAGATGGAGATGTGTGGAATTAACCAACGCCAAGAACCCAGGAGGAGCAGAGGCTTTCTACTGTGACTTCAAAGAGACTGCACTCATTTCAAGTAAAAGATTTTTGTTTTTTTTTTTGAACCAAGAGGCAAAGCTATCTCTCTGAAATGTTGTGATGTAAAAAAAAAAAAAAGAAGAAAAAAACGTTCAATCTTCACACATCTCTGGAGTGTTTAGGCTCCGGGCCAATATTACTTTTTTCAGAGACTATGATTATATAGGCCTTTCATAATATCAGTAATATTGAATCCACTGCATGCCATTGCGTAAAAACCATACTTGCTCCCTAACAAGTTATTCGATTAATTGCAAAAATGTGGTAGCTGGACTGAAGGTACATTATGTCCACATATAAGCCACGCTAGAATATAAGCCGCAGGTTTTCATGTGGTAAAATAAAACTGAACGAACAGCTGATAGACGACTAAAACCCGATAGATGACTGTTGTAACTGGGCACATGATTTAGAGACGCATGGTTGATGAACATTAGCTGTTACTAGGGCTGGGCGATATGGCAAACAAGTAAAATCTCGGCTTGCTTTGGACAATGTCGATTTTAAATTGATTTTCATTAAAGTCACTCAAGACAGACTTTGCCCTTAAAATATTTTTTATCTTCCCGCTCAATATTTAAGTTTCAAAACTATTTTTTATTTGTGTCCCCCAATACATAATATTAAAGTCTAGTACAGACTGTGCTGATATTGCAAGTATGATTGATGTGCTGCTGGAACTCTCACAATATCCCTCATTCAATTTCACGATTTTCACATTTTTCACGAATTCAATTTTTTCAAAAGCCGATTAATTGCCAAAATTCGATTTATTGCCCAGCCCTAGCTGTTACCAATCTATTTTTGACAATAAACATGAGTCCTATAGCTATGAAACCTGGATGTAGTCATAACAATACGTGAATAAACTCTATTCTGATAATAGCCCTAATCACATAAACAAAGTTCCTCTGTGCATCTCCTCCTGTCGTCTCTCTCTGCTGTTCACATAAACATAAACCATGATGATAGAGCTGTGTCCAAATTCTTTCCAGCGCCACGGGAGATACCGCAATAAAAATACATACATTGGCCGCATCGTAGTAGGCCATAGAGTTAATCGAACTTGAAAATAGTCACATCTTTTTATGGTATTTCATGGTTGAAATAATTGTTGACTAACTTTTAAATTATTTTTTGAACCATTGTAAATGAATAAATAAAAATTAAAAACTGAAACAACCTTGCATATAAAACATGCTGAGAAGTGGTAGATGGGATCAGGGGACAAACTAAAAACATTATCACATGTTAAATGTTGTGTTCCATGTGTTCATTCTGTGCTCGGTTTTGTTTTATGTGTCTGTTTTTTCTTGTCATGCCACAGGTGTATGTGTTTGCATGTGTTTCTGTTGTTTCTAAATATATAAATACAATAAAAAAAGAGCCTGACAAGAGGTTTTATGACACAAACTGACCAGAAATGTGTTCAAAAAGTATTTCGTAGTCGCTCGTCTCTATGAAGATGTTCTTGAGAATCATCCCTGGTCGAATTTATGGAAAAAATCCCATATCCCACTGACCCATAGCACAAAACACAGAGGCTTATCCACGCAAGAGCAGGTTGTGGGTACTGTATATCTAAAGAACAGAAAGAAGCGTGCAAGATTCTGACAGCAAACCAAGTGGAGGAAGATCAAACCATTATGTAAAGCATCTTGACTCTCTTTGGTTTTGAACTCATGCCGTTTTCACCTCCTGATAAGCAGAAACGAACAACACAAATTCAGTGAATCTACCAGACGTCTTATACTGTATGGGACAATGGCCAAGCTTGAAAGTGGGCCATGCATATTCATGTGCCCATCAGGAAGTCTCTGCCTGCTCCTTGTGCCACTGCAGGCTTTAGAGACACTCTCAATGGGTGCGATTGTGTGGAAAATAATATTGGCAGTGTTTTGGCACTTGAGGACGGCTTACTTGAAAAGCACCACTGTTCAAACAGGCAGGGCCCAGGGTATAGCAACTGGGACGAACTAATGTCTGTAAATAAATTAACACGTGTAAACACATTAGCCGGCCCACAGTTGCCCTAGTATCAGCCAAACAGTTTTGTTTTCAACCGCTTGCGAAGGGGATAAGACGATAAAACTGTTCTAATATTAATGATGTGGTCTTTGCCTCCGTGCTTTTGGGTTATTGAAGCCCAATATGCTTTTACAGCTGTCTCAATTATCAAAATCCTTATCACATTTGTATCTCCGCAAATATGACCTTGCCTTGTTTATGGCCTTTCTCCGAGATGGACATGTTTATTAAGTAAGTTATTTATATAGCGCATTTTAACAGACCAAGGTCAACCAAAGCACTTTACAATGTTCAGAATGTTATGTGTTATTGGCATACTGCAGTGTATTTCACCAAAACAATATCACTAACATGAAAACGATGAAAGTGTTTCGACATCCCCAACAAAAGCTAAAATAACTGAAGAACATTTTTGCTCAGTCTACTACTCTTCAGTGTAGTATTTAATTAGGTATACCATATGTGCGATGGCAATAAATTAAGTTGACACACCCATCCAGAGATAGGTTTGGCCATATCTTTGAGATTACAAATGATGCAACAACTTGTTTTGCCATTCATAGTCAGTGAATGTGTGAAGCTATGTGTTCTATTTTCAAACTAGAACATGATTGAATCCTTGAGCTGATCTGAAGGAGATTTTATACGAAGCGGCAGGGGAAATTACATGAGATGTATAAAGAACCTCATCCACAACTACCACAAAAGAGTCCTCAAACTACATACCATCATTTCCGGACTATAGGTTGCCACTTTTCCCAAGTCTTCAAACCCTGCAGCTTATACTGTATACAGTGATGCGGATTTCTATTGTGGTAAAATTGTCAGAGCAGAGTTTATGGACTTGGTTTGTTGTCAAAACAGACTGGTGAATGATTACAGGCATGGAAGCTAGCGGTTAAGCTGCATGTCACTAAATCATGTTGTTACCTGATAAAACAATCATATACAGTGGGGCAAAAAAGTATTTAGTCAGCCACCAATTGTGCAAGTTCTTCCACTTAAAATAATGACAGAGGTCTGTAATTTTCATCATAGGTACACTTCAACTGTGAGAGACAGAATGTGGAAAAAAAAATCCAGGAATTCACATTGTAGGATTTTTAAATAATTTATTTGTAAATTATGGTGGAAAATAAGTATGTGGTCAATAACAAAAATTCAACTCAATACTTTGTAATGTACCCTTTGTTGGCAATAACAGAGGTCAAACAATTACTATAGGTATATACCAGCACAGTAACTGGTATTTTGGCCCATTCCTCCATGCAGATCTTCTCGAGAGCAGTGAACACGGACTTTCAACTCCCTCCACAGATTTTCAATGGGGTTGAGGTCTGGAGACTGGCTAGGCCACTCCAGGACTTTCAAATGCTTCTTACGGAGCCACTCCTTCGTTGCCCGGGCTGTGTGTTTAGGATCATTGTCATGCTGGAAGACCCAGCCACGTTTCATCTTCAAAGCTCTCACTGATGGAAGGAGGTTTTGGCTCAAAATCTCACGATACATGGCCCCATTCATTCTTTCCTTAACACGGATCAGTCGTCCTGTCCCCTTAGCAGAAAAACAGCCCCAAAGCATGATGTTTCCACCCCCATGCTTCACAGTAGGTATAGTGTTCTTGGGAACTCAACTCAGTATTCTTCTTCCTCCAAACACGACGAGTCAAGTTTATACCAAACAGTTCTACTTTGGTTTCATCTGACCACATGACATTGTCCCAATCCTCTGCTGTATCATCCATGTGCTCTCTGGCAAACTTCAGACAGGCCTGGACATGCACTGGCTTCAGCAGTGGGACACGTCTGGCACTGCAGGATTTGATTCCCTGTCGTCGTAGTGTGTTACTGATGGTAACCTTTGTTACTTTGGTCCCAGCTCTCTGCAGGTCATTCACCAGGTCCCCCCGTGTGGTTCTGGGATTTTTGATCACCCTTCTAATGATCATTTTGACCCTACGGGATGAGATCTTGCGATCGAGGGAGATTATAAGTGGTCTTGTATGTCTTCCATTTTCTGATAATTGCTCCCACAGTTGATTTGTTCACACCAAGCTGCTTGCCTATTGTAGATTCACTCTTTCCAGTCTGGTGCAGGTCTCCAATTCTTTTCCTGGTGTCCTTCGACAGCTCTTTGGTCTTGGCCTTAGTGGAGTTTGGAGTCTGACTGTTTGAGGCTGTGGAAAGGTGTCTTTTATACAGATAATGAGTTCAAACAGGTGCCATTAATACAGGTAACAAGTGGAGGACAGAAGAGCTTCTTAAAGAAGAAGTTACAGGTCTGTGAGAGCCAGAGATCTTCCTTGTTTGAAGTGACCAAATACTAATTTCCCCCCGAAAAATTTACAAATAAATTCTTTAAAAATCTTGCAATGTGAATTCCTGGATTTTTTTTTCACATTCCGTCTCTCACAGTTGAAGTGAACCTATGATGAAAATTACAGACCTCTGTCATTATTTTAAGTGGGAGAACTTGCACAATCGGTGGCTGACTAAATACTTTTTTGCCCCACTGTATCTGCTACATTACAGACTGAAAACCCGCGGCTTATATTCAGGTGCAGCTTATATGTGGACAACATTGATTTTCTTTTTCAAATGTAGTTGGTGCGACTTACGGTATATACAAGCGCATCTTATTGTCCAGAAAGTATGGTATTATATCTACTTTTGGGTGTGTAAAGGTTCAAGCTCAACCGTAGATAAAGTGACTAAGATAATAAGCCAAAGTAAGATGGTTGGATGGTAGAAAATGGTCTCTATGAAGCAATAGTGATTTCTGAGGAGATTGCAAGCGTTCAGTGAGAGAAAGCGTGTGTGACTATAACACTATATGACACTATATGGACCAAAGACCTGAGTCATCCATGAGCTCCGGCCAAGGCTCTCCATGTGATCGCAGCTCCCACCACAGAGCAGGTGTCGGCTTATACAACAGAGAACAGTGCGCAAATATGTTTCTGCATCTCAGCCATGAAAAAAGCAGATACCGTTATCAAGTCTGCAGGGAAAACACACTCATACATTCTTCTGCCTTTTCAACAGTTGTGTGGGAGCCGTGTGACATTCAGAAACAAGATTATCAGAGGGATAGATCAAACCAACATGCCCAGTCCTTCTCTGCAGCCATGAATCACTTTGTTATAAACCCATTTCCACTGGTGATAAGAAGCAGTTCCGACGCACACAGACCACAGCATCAGCAAACAAAGACAACTCATAATTTTTATCTGAATAATAAGGTTCCGTGTACATATGTTGCCAGATAAAAATGCACTTTATTTAAGTTCCTGATATATGAATAGTTTCTTCCTCTCTGATGGAGAGACTCATGGACACATAATGATAATATCAATAATAATAATAATAATAATAGTGCTTTTCAGGAGACTCAAAGACGCTTCTCATTATTTTTTTCACTCCATACACGTTGGTGATAAACTCCTGCTGTAGCCTCATCTGCCCTGGGGCACACTGACAGAAGTGAGGCAACCAGTATGTGCCGACCACCACCAACCCCTCACACACACTTCAGTTTCATTCTGGACAATTTGGGTGAAGTGTCTTGCCTAAGGACACAACAACAGTTTGGCACTTTACAGCCACAGCCGCCCCACTGTGGCACCAGGTGTTCCCAGAGGTCTCCCGTCACAGTACTAACCAGGCCCTGCCCAGCACAGCTTCAGAGATCTGACGAAATCTGGCTTCCATGCATGACACGACACGACAGGTGTGAGTGAGCACACGTTTTGACGTCCCTGCTCTGTTTACCCTTTTTAAGCCTTTTAAAGCCTTTTAAACACGTTTTTACGGTGTATTAGTGTCTTTTGTACACTCTAGTGTTTTATTATCTTAAATGCAATGGTTCCAGAGCATCACGTCTTTTAACACAAAGACCCAATCGAAACGCGCTAGCTCGGAGGCTACCACGAGCGCACCACAGACATGGAAAGTGACACTGCAATGACCACGAACGACATTAGTCGCCTCACATTGGAGCTTCGTGAGAGGGACCGTGCCACTATTGCAGACCTCCGTAAAGAAGTCCTTCGCCTCACTGCAGAGCTGCAGGATAAACAGTCACTCGTGTCCAAACTTTTTGATGTCGCTGGCGGGCAGCACTCACGGCTTATGTCACTGAGCGCTGCATACTCTGTGACACTGTCGTGTGGGAGAGGTCTGTCAGCTCTGGGCCCTCTTGTTCTACACCTAAGTGCCCGGTTCGGAATAAAGAGCCTGCGGACTGCGAGGAGCCATCCAGCGCCGTGGCCCATGTCCTGAGCCTTTCAAACCGCTATGCAGCCCTCTCCGCTGACATCCCAGCCCCCTCAGCAGAACCCCTGGACTCTGCAGCAAACTCTACTGCTGTCCGTGGATCCAGGTCCACTGCGAGAAAGACACTCTTAAAGGAAGCTGTCCTCAGACGAAAGAGTGATCATTCCCCTTCTCTGACCCCAGTGCATCACCACCACTTACCTTCACCGGGTCAGCAGCAGCGACCCGAGCCTGCTCCTCTCGCTGCTCCAGCGTCTCCGTGCACACAGCGTGGGTTGCCCGGAGCTGGGAATCAACACCCCCGCTCCCCTCCATGTGTTCAGCAGCGCCCTGGTTCGGACCCATCCCTGGATGAGCCCGCTGGTTCCGGCCATGGACACCGAGCGCCCTCTCCGCGGCTACGTCCACTCTTCGCCCCGACTACTTTGATTGTTGGAGATTCCATCGTGAGGCACGTCCGCTTTTTTAACGCGGTCACTCACTGCATTACTGGAGCTACTGTCCCAGATCTGCTCATCCGTCTCCCTCCTCTGCTTCACTCCCTGCCTGATACCATTTCAAAGGTAATCGTGCATGTGGGGATCAACGACATGAAGCTGCAGCAGTCCGAGGTCACAAAGAAGCATTTTATGGATCTATTCCGCCTCCTCCAGTCCTCCGGGTTGTGTGTTTTTATCTCTGGTCCAGTCCCGACTGTAAACCGGGGAGACTGCTTGTACAGTCGCGTTGTGGCGCTGAATATGTGGCTCCAGTCTACATGCAGCACTTTTAACTTTGTTTTTGTGGACAACTTTGGCCTGTTCTGGAAGCGTCACGTGGCCTATCGTCCAGACGGTCTGCACCCGAACAGATACGGTACCAGTTTATTGATGGACTTTTTACGCCATGTTGTTCAGTGCTCCCCGAGGGGGGCGTGACTGTTTACATCCGAGGCCCCTCGGCCCCCACTACCACCTTCCTCCTCCACTCCAGCACCGGGTGAGTACTGTGGTGCAAACACTGACCCCTGTCCGTCTGGCAGTGTAATACCAGTCCTGCCACTGAACGGCACTTACTCAGTCATGCATCTGGAACTTAACAAAGTAAAACAGAGTTCACTTTTTAAACCAATAGAGACTGTGTGTGTTCCTCGCACCGGCTCAGAAATGTGTTTTAATTTGAATAAACACAAATATAACAGAAGGACAGCAGTTAGACGGTCCAACTCAGGAAATCTAATTCCAATTCTTTGTAGTCAATCAACTAAACCCACTGACACTGATATTATTTTTAACCTTGCTCTGCTTAATGTCAGATCACTATGCAATAAATCCTTTTTAATTAATAATTTTATCTGTTCTTATGATCTTGACTTTATGTTTATGACTGAAACTTGGCTTGACCATAATACAGAAAATGCAGTCTTAATAGAAACAACACCACCAAATTTCAAATTTGAATCAGAAATTCGAGAAAATAAAAGAGGAGGAGGCACAGCAGCAGTTTTTAAAGATTGTATTGTCTCCCATAGAGTACCTCTTGGGAAATTTTCCTCATTTGAGTATGTCTCTTTTAAAATAGAACAAAAACAATCTTCTATTCTTATTATTGTTGTGTACAAGCCGCCACAGTCATGTCATAGTTTCACTGATCATTTCACCGAGTTGCTTTCAGTTGTGTGCACAGACTTTGATAGTTTAGTCGTCATAGGTGATTTTAATATACATGTAGATAACGTTGATGATAGATACGCGAAAGAGCTGAGCTCTGTGCTGGAGACCTTTGGTCTCACTCAGCATGTGAGTGGCCCCACCCATAGCAGAGGACACACTCTCGATCTGCTAATTACTAAAGGGGTTAATATCTCAAATGTAAATGTGGCCAATGTTGCTCTGTCAGATCATTTCTGTGTATTTTTTGATATGTGTCTCAATAGTAAAGCACGAGCTGAATCCTCAATTGTTAGAAGAAGAAGACACATAAACAAAAATACAGGTGAACTTTTCATGGGGATGATAAACTTTGATAACACGTTGTGTTCTACTGTGGATGAATTACTTAACTCTGTCACCTCTAGTGTTTTGGATGTTCTGGACACGATTGCTCCTGTAAAGGTCAAAATTGTTACAAATAAGCAAAAGGCGCCATGGACAAAAGCGGACTCTGTCAGGGCACAGAAGAGAGAGTGCCGGAGAGCCGAGCGGAAGTGGCGAAAGTCAAATCTCCAAGTTGACCATGAGATCTTCAAAGATGCATTGTGCAAGTTCAACAGTGTGCTACGTAGAACGAGGGAAACTTATTTTTCCGAAACAATCGAAGGTTGCAGTAACAATCTACGCGTTCTGTTCTCAACAGTAAATAAATTGACAAATCCCCCTGTTAAGATGCCATCAGAGCTTACCTCCAAAACCAAATGTAATGAGTTTGCAGAGTTTTTTAATGACAAAGTCCAAGGCATCAAAAATGCCATCACCTCCACAGTAGAAATTACAATGCAACAGCCAGTGAAGCTTTTTGGGCTGACACACTTTACACCAGTACAAAATGAAACTGTCCAAATGATAATTACAAGTCTGAGTTCTTCTACATGTAGCCTGGATGTATTACCTCCTAGATTTCTTAAATCTGTTCTGAGCAGTCTTTTACCTTCACTCACGCATATAGTAAATATGTCTCTTGAATCTGGAACATTCCCAATGGCCCTGAAAACGGCAGTCATCAGACCCCTCCTAAAAAATAGGAGTCTGGATGCCTTGGCACTTAAAAATTATCGGCCCATTTCAAATCTGCCTTTCATGGGTAAAATTCTAGAAAAAGTTGTCTATCAACAACTTACAGAATTTTTAATAATCAATCACTCTTTTGATATGTTCCAGTCTGGTTTTAGACCCCACCACAGCACAGAGACCGCTCTAGTGAAGGTAACAAATGACATCAGACTTAACACTGACGCAGGAAAAGTCTCAGTTCTTATCCTGTTAGATTTAAGTGCTGCTTTCGACACTGTCGATCATGGTATCCTCATTCAGAGACTTGAGGACTGGGTTGGTGTTTCTGGAACAGCCCTAAGCTGGTTTATATCCTACCTACAGGACAGAAAGTATTTTGTGGAGATCGGAAACTGTATCTCAGACCATCTGGCCCTAACCTGCGGAGTGCCACAGGGATCAATCCTGGGGCCTCTCCTGTTTAATATTTACATGCTGCCTCTGGGTAGGTTAATACACAGTAATAACGTGTCCTATCACAATTATGCTGACGATACTCAGGTCTATGTGTCCCTGACAGCAGGAGAACATGGACCAGTGGACTCGCTCCTTCACTGTATCCAACAAATCAGTGATTGGATGCAAAATAACTTTCTCCAGCTAAACACAGAAAAAACTGAAATTATTGTTTTCGGACCTCAAAAACAAAGAGAGAGCGTTATCTGCCACCTCCAGTCTCTCTCCCTAAAACCCTCAACTCAGGTCAGAAATCTAGGAGTAATAATGGACTCAGACTTAAATTTCAATAGCCACATATCATCTGTGACATCATCAGCTTACTTCCACCTAAGAAACATTGCTAAAATTAGGAACATTGTGTCTAAAGCAGACTTGGAGATTCTTATCCACGCATTTGTCTCCAGTCGATTGGACTACTGCAATGGCTTGTTCACAGGTCTCTCTAAACAAGCGGTAAAACAGCTGCAGTACATCCAAAATGCTGCAGCTCGAGTCCTGACTAGAACCAGGAAGTACGACCACATTAGTCCGGTCCTCAGGTCTCTGCACTGGCTTCCTGTGGCTCAGAGAATAGATTTTAAAGTAGCTTTACTTGTGTACAAGTCTCTCCATGGCCTCGCACCAGGGTACATCCGCGACATGTTGGTGCCATATGAACCAACTCGGGCTCTGAGGAGCACAGGGACTGGACTTCTGTTAGTGCCAAGAGTCGGAACTAGACATGGGGAGGCTGCGTTTCAGATTCATGCAGCTAGAGTCTGGAACCGTCTTCCCGAGAGTGTGAGACAGGCGTCTACTCTAGCAGTTTTTAAAACTGAACTGAAAACAGTTATTTTTAGCTGTGCATACAAGTGAATGATTTTATATTTGTTTTTATCTTTAATCTTTTTAATGCGCTATGATTATTTATGATTATTTATGATTGTAATCCCTTGTGTGATTTTAATGTTTTACGGTTTTTAACTACTTGTGTGATTTTATATATCTTGTGCTCTTAATCTGTCTTTTTATGTTTACTTAAATTCTAATGTTTGATGATTTATGCATGATGTTATATGGGTTGTGAGGCGCTTTGCGTTGCCTTGTGTAGGAAAGGCGCTCTATAAATAAACGTTGATTGATTGATTGATTGATGCAAGTATGACCTTCCAAATTGTGACTTCTTGTTACTCACAATGGCAATGAAAAAAATGATGTTAATTTTTTGCCATTTCGGTATTGATTGCGTTCTATTGACATTTTTCTTGAGTCAGTCCGGGACATGGGCGTAGGAGCAGCCAAACTGGGCTAAGAGACGCCTCATATATTATGCGTCAAGCACATGTTTTAGCTTGAGTGCCCCCAAAGCGCCCACACGGCACAGTCACCTACTTTCAGCAGCTGAGGGAAAATCACACCAATGACTGCTTCATTTAGCAGCACTTTGTCTCCGGGTAAAAACTATATTAGACCTAAACTTAGCCTGCATCTCTGTGTCTGTCCTACTTCTGCGCTAACATTTGTAGAAATTATGTCATTCAAGGTCAGTAAAGGGAATGAGCGCTGCAAATGAAATCTGTGGGTCTGAGGCTCGGGGAAAAGAGAATTGAATGAGTCGATGTTATTTAGTTATATAGTTTCATTCCATAATAATTACAAAACAGAAATGCGTGATCAAAAGTTAATAGAGTACATTAGAAATACAATGGACAAACCTTTTACGTTTATGATTTTCAAGCAGATCTTCCTGTCAGAGAGCAGAATCAGGGTCTTTTTTCAGTACCCAGTTAGTTGAAACTTGAGAAATTTAGCTGGTCTTGGTTCTATCGTCTTAAATGTTATAACAAACATCACAAGCATTTGTAGCTTAACTCCAGCAGCAGTGATTGTAAGTATCAGAATCAGAATCATTTTTATGGCCATGAAGTAACAGGAAGTCACAGACTAGTAAATTGCTTTGGCTCAGTATTATGACTGTATTAGACCAATGAGATAGTAAATATAAAACATACTGTCCCTTTAAGGATATTCAGTGTGTGTCTGAATGTGTTCCATTATACCTTATATAAACAAAAGTCAAAACAGAACTACATTTTCTATTTCATCTATTCTATTCTAAAAGGGTAAATTACAATATTCATACACATATTTTTAGATTAGACACATTGATTAATTTCAAATCTACACAAACAAATCTAAAAAAAAAAAGAACTGATGGAAAATAAGCCAAATAAACAAAAACAAACCTGTCTCACTCATTCAACATCACACACACACACACACACACACACACACACACACACTGGCCCAAACACTCTCTGACCCTACATCATTTACATCATTAACTGAGAATGAGCCCTCACAAAAATCCCTCTATATAGAAATTACATATAATTTGGCTGCCAGACATCCCTAATCCAATTACATGTATATCTGCCATAATTATGTTAAAATGACTACGGTCGGTCACAAGTTTAAATTTAGTGAAAATCTATTTTATTTTTTTTAAACAGTGAGATTTTTACAGACAGCCCTGAGGTCTCATGGTTCGTCCAATTGTCCTCTGGTACAAGGGAATTAGCAGCAGTACAACCCTCCTCTATGGTGCTGCCTTTGTCCTACTCTGTGCCCTTAAGTCTGGACGCCTCTGTGGTGCTGTGTGTGAAAGATAAGAGCTGTGTTGTTGGGGGCTGTTGAGCGCGTTACACCCACAGACAGAAAAAAAGAAAAGAAAAAGATGTTATGGCCCAATCTCGCCGTTTGCCTCACCTCCGGAAGACCTTCCCTCGCACTCACGGCCATTAGACCTCGGTATGAATAATAGACCAAAGTCACAACCCGTCACACATAACACACTACGCACTACTGTACTGCCAGTATGTCGCCAGTGGCATATACTTTCTAAAAAAAAAATCACAAATTCATAAAAAATCGGGTTGGCAATAGAGAAGGTTATATAATCAAACAGGCGCAAGTGTTGTCACATCAAGGAAACATAATTCATATTTATTTCGATTCTCTGATCTGCTGTTGGCGAATAGACAACTTTGTAATTCGCTATACAAAAAAAATGAATTGAGTTGAAGGACACCACAGCCGTATGCATCTGTGGGAGTGTGTTTATTCATGATTTATCTATTATTTATTCTGTGTTTATTGAAAGAGCAAGATTCAAACCATTAAACGGGCTAAGAACGATTAAACACAAGCCAATATTTACCCATTTCAACTGTAACGTGTCAATGTTGTATGTACATATGGCTCATCTGCTGTAACTTTCTATATCAAATGTTTTAGTAGTAGTAGTAGTAAGTTTATTTATATACCGCCTTTTCACTGCAGACCAGAGTCTCAAAGCGGTTTACAATTGTCAATTCTTGGGCATTTGTCTCTCACTCCACACAGAGATGGGAGCGGGGCCAGTACAGGAGGCGCATGCCAGAACTATTGTACATATTTTTAGTGGTAGGGGAAACCGGAGTACCCGGAGGAAACCTACGCAGACACGGGGAGAACATGCAAACTCCACTCAGAAAGGCACTGGTCCGACCGGGATTCGAACCCAGGACCTTCTTGCTGAGAGGCGAGAGTGCTATCGACTCAGCCACCGTGCCGCCCAAGACATTTAAGACATTCGACAACATCTAAGATTGTCTATAAACATTTATGGACATTGGTCATCTGCCCAAATGGAACAATGGCTCTATGTGTTTTTTAACATTGCATTTATTGTGTTTGAATTGTTTGATTCTCTGATCTGTGTTGGTGAATTTGACGGTTTTGTAAAGTCCACCGAGACAACCAACTGTTATCATTTCGGGCTAAACAGATATCAATTTAATGGAATTGAGTTAAGTTTTGAATAGAGATAGCGGCGACAAAAAACGTATATGGTATTCTATCCTTATCAATCATGAAGGCAGCTTTATGTCGAAACAGGATTTTTATACATACTGATTTTCATTCATTCATCTTCTCCCCCTTAATCCATTTCTGGGATGGGGGGGGGGGGTGTCAGTCAGAGCTGCACCCAGTACACATAGCACCAGCCCCTCACTGATCCTCCAGCTGAGTTCTTTCAGTACGAGCTTCAGGCAAAGTGGGGTTAAGTGTCTTGCCCAAGGACACAACGACAGCAGTCATCAGTGGGAGTCGTGAAGTAGGTCTTGTAGTGGGCTCGAACCCACGACCTTCAGGCCCAAAGACCAATGCTCTACCAACTGATCCACTGATATTGGACATTAGACATATGATAATACATGGGTTTTTTTCAATATGCTGTAAAAAGATCCAAACTCCTTTTAAGAAATTCAAGAAATGAAATCAGATGTAATGTCTTTTTTTTTCCATTTGTCACTTTTAATTTTTTTGTTTCGATTTCTTGTATATTAGTATTTAAAATCACAACTGCAGTCATTGACATATTGAGTGTTGCCCACAATAACAAACCCATGAGGAATTGTCTATCTATCTGAGTAAAAAAGACTAATGCCATAATAAAAAAGCTATAAAGTCAATAGATTCATCCATGTCATAGAAATTCATTTCAGTCCGGGCTACATTTATACCTCCCACAGTCTAGACAGTGTTTGAAGAGAAGAAAGGGGGTCACTTCTATTCCTGCTATTGTTATTATGACGACCACGGTTTACAGGGTTTTAATTAGTCTCCCGAACCTATCGTCGTGCTCGCTTCTAGTCTCTCTTCTCACGATGCCTCATGCAGAGGTCTGACTCACCGTAATTAAAACCCGAGATTACAAGCGCTAATACAGCACGTATCACTTTGGATACGAGACGATATCATGAGTTTTATCTGCAGGCGGTTTTGCTGTTGCCATGTGCAGGAAAGCGGCGAGAAGCATGAAGTAGCAGATTGTAACAGAAGAGGGGGCAAAAATCTGGTGCGTAATTAGCGCAGGAGCCTCATGCATAAGTCAGCCATGCTCCCAGATTGCACGCTTCGTAGTCAGAATAATGATATGCCAAAACAAACGCGACAAATTTGGTTCAGGGACATTTACAGGAAGTTTGTCGGGAGCTAATTGTCACTGTGCAATGTGCCCTGAGCTGAGGAGGAAATGCAATCCAGGTGATATGCCAGCTAGAGTTACGCCACGTGCGATGCAAGGCTGAAAGTCTCTAAGTCAAGAGTGAGTCAATGTTTTAAGAAATGACATTAGCTAAAACTGGAAGAGCTGAGAATGTCAAAAGTTGGCATTGCTGGATTTCATTTGTAGACATAAGCTTTCTGAGGAGCACAGAGGACTGGCCTTGTACTGGTGCCCAGAATCAGAACTAAACAGTATTTCCGTCTTCCTGAAAATGAAACCCAGGAATCATCACTGACACTGTTCAAATCCAGGTTAAAAACAGTTCTGTTTAGCTGTGCACACAACTGAAGGATTTGATCTTCACTCTTTTTAATGTACCGTGATTATGTACAGGTATGTAAAGTGCCTATCTAGTTCTGTTCAGCACTTTGAGTTGCCGAGTGTATGAACTGTGCTATGCACATAAACTTGTCTTGCCATGAACTGTTATCGGATTCAGATTCATTTTATTTGCCATTTTGTTGGTGAAACGTACAGAAATAAAACATATCAACACAAGTAGCAGCAGCTGTTGTCAAATAAATGCAGTTACAGTATAGTGTAAAAAAGACAAGTTTCAGAAATTTAAAAAAGCAAAAGACAAATAAAAAACAAATAATATAGACAAGGACAGAAACATTCACTCACTCACACACAGAGCTCTCAGAGGTCATAGGTCACCCTACTCCTCAAACTGGGACAGTTTTGACCCATCCTGCGATGATGGAGCAGTGGTCACGACAGGGCAGCATCTCCAGATGGTCAGACCACCAGAGCTGAAGGATTTGATCTATTGTTCATGATTTTACTGGTAGGGGAAAGCAGAGCCCCAGGAACACACCCAGGACACAGGGAGAACATGCAAACTCAACACAGAAAGAACCTGTTATGACTGGGATTCAATTTTGGTCTTGCATGAGGGCTAACCACTGTGCTATATTCTAAATCCTTCCAATTATCTTCAAAAAATAAACAGGATACAGAAAGGTTGAGGATTGACTGAGCAGTTGGTCCTTGCTTTATCTCAAAGCTGCACACAACAAGACTTTTCAATAGTCTGCACCAAAGGTTTGTCAGGGCTGGGAACCAATTACCAGTAGACACAATAAGCAGCATACTCACATGAGTCTTTCAGCTTCTGCCCCATTGATTAGAGAATATTAGAAAGCATTGTGCAAAGTATTACCACGGGAGGACATTTTCTGTATCTCTTTTATTGCATATTCCCGTCCATTCAATATTATCCACAACAGCTATATTTTATTCTCTTTATAAACTCGTCAACACCACAATGGAAACCTAGGGAGATCAAGGAGAGCCAAGTTTGCCAACAGAATGCTAATGCTGCCCTATATCAATGAGCCAAGCCTTTTAGCCAAATGTCCAGGAGCAAGTAAGCACACACACACACGCACACACACACACACACACACACACACACCGTCCGCCAGAAGAGGCCAGAGGCGACCAGAGAGTCCAAAAATCTTTTCTTGTTGGTCTCACTGATCTAAGGAATGAAGAGGCAGCTCCAAACGTATTGTCAGGCCCTATTTCTCATTACGTCCCAGGCCTGGATCACTGAGGAGACACTCGTTTCTAATGGGCCGCATTTTTTCAGCGCAACCTGAATCCATTTTGATCGAGAGACGGATCAATAAAGATAGGTTGTAGTCATAATAGGAAGCATTAGCCTTCTCAGCAAAAGACAACAACAGCTTTGCACTTTTCAATCACTGCATAATGGATTTTTGTACACAGGAAGTTTCAAGTAACGGAAGTAATGACTTTAAATTGACATCATGGAAAAAGAATATTTGTTGAAGAACTTCAAACGTGTATATGTACAGTAAATAGACAGTAGTTTTGCTTTGATTTCCAGTCATACAAATATTTGATGGGAACATTACGATTAAACAATTTACGATAAAATCATCCTGCACTGGAAACAATACAAGGGCAATCTAATATCGCATGTTTTTCAAGAAAGCTAATCCAATTCCGGTAAGATAGTAAAAGCATTTCCAAAACAAGGCGGATAAAAGTGAGAGAAATCTGATAAGCTATATGGGTGGCCTGCAGGTAAACAGGAGGAGATTGAATATAAGCCGTGGCCAATAGCACTTGCCGAAGCCCTTGTGCAATGTTTCCCATCTCTGCCAAGCATAATGGGATTTCTTTGGGTTTAAATGCACTTCACTCACTCCGTAGAGCCAATAGGAAGCTAAACTATTGATCCACAAACAATTTAGCCGTCCAGCTGTCCAGGGAGACAGAAAAAAGGGACGGCCTTAAATGTATAATGAGGCAGGGGCTCGTCAGTATTCACAGCGTGTGGTGGGAGAGAGAGAGAGAGGCTCCTTTCTGCACTCTGGCTGTAGCCGGAACACTCGCGGGTCACAGAGGCATGGGGCTTATAGGAACGTTTTCATCAAGGACAGGTCTCATTCATCCAGGCGTGTGTCCTTGACCTCTGAGCTGAACCTGCCAGAGCACCAGCAGGTGGATGTTGCACTACATTTGGTAATTGTAAATGAGATATGAGATATATGAGTCGTGGGTGAAAAGCCTGGAAGAATGTTAAAATAAACCTGGATTGATCATACAGTGACAGATGTAAATTTCTCCAGTGTGAGATCAATAAAGTAAATCTTATCTTTTTTTTTTTCTTTTTTTTTGCCCATGAGTAATTATGTTTTTAGCCCAGTTACACCTTGAACCTCCTCTCTAATGTTATTTTGTTCATTTTTTTTTTATTTTTTTTTTTTTTTTCCTTCCCCTCTCCTTGTGTGTCCCTTGTGCACCAAAATAAGTAATAAAAAATAAAAATACATTAATCAAAATAAAGAGGTGAGGCGAGTTATGTTTTTGTACGGTTATCAACTGTAGGCGCTTAGGAAGATGGTCCCTAAATACATTTTTGTCTGAAATTGCAAAAATGAGAAGATATGAAAGAAAACAGCTGCAAAATCGTTGTATTATTTCTATTAATTGTTCTTTTTCCACTGATTATAATCCATAAAAAATAGTTAGTCTCATTCTATGTGTAGTTTGTGAGTACAGTGTGGGTTAGGTACAAATCATAATCATATTTATAGCCTTGGCCACGCCCCCTTTTCAATCAATCAAGGGACAGGCATTTCATTGGTTGATGAGACAGACACACACAAGTAACATACAACCTTTTACAAACAAAAAGTTCATATGTGACAAGCCCAATCCTGGGTCCAATCCATTCACCGGCTTGATTTATCATCTGGAAGTAAAGTGGGTCAAAGAAGTAGGCGACTTATCAAAGACCAACGCTTCTAAAAACGCTTCTAAATATAAACCAGACTCCAAAAAGAGCGCGATCAGAAGAATCCCACATGAGTCCACCATGTACCTGCACCCCAGTGTGAGAACCTGTGGCACACATCATGCGGCAGAAGTTGTGTTTTTATGTCTCGTCTGAAAAGGCTCAGAGCGCCATAGCAACAGGCCCGGCAACAGTGGCCCCAGGAGTGATCCGGCCCCGGCGAAGAGGACTCCAGAGCACCTAATTGGACAGATCCCTCATGTCTGCCTTTATTCCGCCTGCGAATATTATACGGAGAAGGCCCGACGTACAGTAATCTCCTTTGCTGCGATGATAAAGACATTAAACTGGATTATACCGTCTGAACAATGTGGCCCGTTGTGGGTATGAAAATATACTCACAGCGGAGGCAGAAATAAACTTGTGAAAAATGGAAGAAGGCTCTGCTAATAAATAAACAGCAGGTGTGTTTTTATCCAGGGAACACATGCTCAAAGTTTGTGTTCATATTTTATTTTATTTCCTCTGTTAAATTAACACTATACACAGTGTTCAATAAGCCAAAGTCCCAGGAGTGGCAGAATATTTATATTAATTAGTATAACTTCAATGGAAAGAATTTAGCAGCACATAAAAATATACGATTTTAACCACATTTACCTTCACAAATAATACCTTTTTCATATAAATACATTTTATTCATCCCACTTGAGTCCTACACAATTAACATGTTGTATTATCTTTTCCTTGTGCGTCACTACTTACATGATGTAAACATATAAATACTGTTTTGAGAGAGAGGAACTATAGTTAGATAAGTAAGGTAAGGATGAACTTTATTAATCCCCGTAGGGCAATTCAATCCTCTGCATTTGACCCATCCTGATGCCACGAAGGCTTAAGTCAGGAGCAGTGGTCGCCGTAGTAACAGCGCCCAGGAACCCATCTCCAGATGTTGATGCTCGGCTTGGTCAGGACTACCACAGCTGGAGGATTTAATCTAGTGAGCATGTTTTTAGTGGTAGGGGAAACCTGAGCACCCGGAGGAAACCTACACAGGCACGGGGAGAACATGCAAACTCAACTCAGAAAGACCCTGTTCCGACCGAGATGCGAACCCAGGACCTTCTTGCTGAGAGGCGAGAGCTCTATCCACTCAGCCTAACTCAAAGTTAGGTACCTCAGCTTTAAGCTTTAAGTTCCAGTGACGTGACAAGAAATAGAAACACTACATAAAGTATATATTTAGACAAAACTATTTCTGCTTTTATCCAAAACGCTAAACATTTCTTTCACTTGTGGATTTGGTGGTGGTTTATGGACATTGATCATCTGCCCCTTGAGGATTTTTTTTTTTTTTTTTTATCATCGCATTTCTTAGGCAAGGCAAGGCAAGTTTATTTATATAGCACAATTCATACACAAGGCAATTCAAAGTGCTGAACAAAACAAGAAAGCATTAAAATCATAAATAATCACAGAACATTAAAAAGAAAGATACAAATATAAAATCCCTCAGTTGTATGCACAGCTAAACAGAACTGTCTTTAACCTGGCTTTAAACATTGTCAGAGAGGAGGCCTGTCTCACATCTCCAGGAAGACTGTTCCAGATTTTAGCAGCATGAATCTGAAAAGCAGCCTCCCCATGTTTAGTTCTGACTCTGGGCACTAACAGGAGTCCAGTCCCTGTGCTCCTCAGAGTCCGGGCTGGTTCATATGGGACTAACATGTCTTGTGTTTGAACTTTTTGCTTCTCTGATCTGTGTTGGCGAATCCAACGGTTTTGTGAAGTCCTCGGAGATAACTTCTGTTGTGATTTAGGGCTATACAAGAATACATTGAATTGAATTGAATTGAATGAGATGTGGTGTACAATAGAGGGTCATGAGCAAATTCCCTTAAACTGCATCAGAAAGAGCCGACTGAACAATAAGATAAGATAAGGTAAGTATTAGTAGTAACTATTTGTCGCACAGTGGGAGAATTTTTATGTCATCGTTACAGCAGAAGAAAAAAAAGGAGGAAATAAGAGCAGGTTGTGCATCAAACAGGATGTACAGTATTATTTAAGATAATAAAATTAAATTAAATACTAAATAAATAAGAATAATGGTGTTACAGGTAGCTTTAAATACACTAATGAAATAAGTAAATACATTGGGTAATTACCCTGGAAGACGTGTACTTTTGGGGACACAGCTGGAGTGAAAGCCAGGCCTTACTAAAACAGAAATAGCGTTCCGTTGTGCCAGCCCTGTAAACATTATATAAGTGTGGATCTTCACAAACAGATGGCCCGGAGCTCCCAGGTGAGAAGAGCGTCCGCCGTCAGAGCCAGAGATGTGTGCACACACCGACACGCCGAACACATTCACCCGAGGAAATGTGATACTCCAGCTCTGTTTTAATTAAGAGCGATTCAGAAAGCTAAACGGCCTACTTCATTACACAAACTGGAAGTCGAAACGTGTTGACCTGTTCTTTCAGCCGCGGCCGCCCTAAAATATCTCCCTACGAGCCGAGGGCCTAATTATCAAAGGTACGACTTTGAGCTGAATAAATGCTGTAATCTAGACTTTGATTATAGCATTTATTCATTTAAATGAGTCTATATGATCTTTCTAATTTATTCTTATCATTTCAGACCTTTTCAAACCTTGTGATTTTTATGAACTGAGTCATACTTCTCTTCTGAACTGAGGTCAAAAGAGAAGTATGACAATGGGAAAACCACCAACCAATCCTTTTCAAACTCACCAGACACCTTCTTTGGCGCCACACAGATGTCAAATGATGACATGATAATTGTCTTCTTTAAAAATCCTTGATGATTATTTTAATGATTAGAAAATGTTTGAATACATTCATGACTTGGATTCATTTCACAGTCTTCTACTCACCGGCCGTGAGTGGACCACAGTGGACCACATCAGCAGAGAGCCGGTGGTTAAACTAAAAGTAACTCAGCACTTGATGAATGCAGTGGTCGGTGAGAGGCCACTGCATTCATAATCTGGACATTCAGAATTGAAAACCTCAGTTCAGCAGCTGAAGGGCAAACCTTTGTAATGTTCCTTTTAATGAGTCTCCAAATCCCTAAAGATTGACACTGATTACGGTCTAAAAATAGCACATTCAACACATAGCATGTGGAAAAAAATCTTCCAAGTTAAAAACCTAGTTTTCAATATAACCCGTTTGTGTTCAATTGGGCTAAATAGAGAATCTACAAATGAACGGTCCGAGGGTTTTGATGAAAGGGACATTTAAACGTATAACAGTTGTACCAAGTTTCATACAGCACTTGGATTCATACAGTATAAAACAGTAGCGCTCAGAGAAACCTATAACCTTCCCTAAAAGATATAAGCCAAAAACATGTTTATGCAGAAAAGTGGCACAGAAAAGTGGCACAGAAAAGTGGCGTGTGAGCGCTGTGCCAAGCCTTGACTGTGCATCTCAGGAGCCGCAGCCTGATAGCACCTCAGTGACATTGATCAATGTCACCCCACTTCCTCTGTGAGTGGCAGAGTGAGATACAGGCCATTTCCCAACACTCGCAGCCTGTCTGCCCCACATTATCTTAATGGAAACAGCACTAATCTCCTTTTGAAGAAAGGCATCTTTTTGGCAGATCGACCAAAGTGATGCTCTTAGAAAGCACAGCACTTTATCAAGAACAACTCAGAACAACGACAACAAAACAAATGGATAAAGTCGTCCTCTGTAAAAATCTAATCTGGCTGTTGTAAAGAGAATTGATTAGATTTAACTGCATCAAAAATCATGCCCAAAACGTGATTGAATTATCATTTATCCACTATGCTGTCTTGTTATAAATAGTATGAAAGGACAAGGATACTATCAGAAGTCTATTTTTATCTTCCATGTTGTGTGTGCAAATTTTGTATCAGCACTTTCCACTGTAAAAGCTTCAACAAAATAAGAAGGAATGTGCAAACATCAACTCTATACGGTAAAGGATTTTACTGAATTGCATATTCAAATCACAATGCACAAACATGACTGACACTTGTTATTATAGAGAATGACAGCCTTCAGAATAAAATACCCCACACTATTAAAAATGGTTAGACCCAAGTATGCCCTGACATGGAACATCTGTTCTGCCACACAATCAGAGATGGCTGGGGACAAAAACAGATTTATAGCTCTAGATTGCATACACTACACACCTCAGGTACACAATTATGACAGATTAAACTGCTGGAGTGCATCTGGTCTGCAGTGATCTATGGAGATGTTATTGCTGTTATAAATGACATTAAACTTGTCTGTCTTGTATTAATGCGATGACGCCTCCGGCGGTCTGTTTCTTGTGACGTCAGTTTGTTTGTCCGTGGGCATACAGTTGTCCAAGCCAGAGATGTGTCATGGCCATATTTTGAGAGCTTATTTTTCACTCATGTATGTGCTGATCTGGAGGTCATGCAAGACAGCCCAGACATTTATAGGAAATAGGAGAAGTAAGTTATCTTTATATGTATAGAGCAGCCATTCCCAAACTCAGTAACACCGAGGCCCCCTTAAAAATCTGACGGGTCTGCGTGGCCCCCCAAAATAATAACCAAGAAGACAACATTAAGAATAGGCTCTTCTGGTTATTTTATTTTGGGGAAATAGCCTCTGCTACAAACATTGTAATACAAAAATGATTACAGTGGCTTATTCAAGTCAAATAATGAACACAAATATTTTAATATTACAAACAAAACATTATAAATTTAACATTAAATAATTATATATATATATATTTTTTTTTTATGACCTCCCGCGGCCCCCCTGCAGTACCCACGCGGCCCACCAGGGGGCCGCGGACCCCACTTTGGGAGACACTGGTATAGAGCATTCTTCCGGACCAAGATCACCCAAAGCACTTCACAAAGTTTGGATATTGTTCATTCTCTGATGGAAGCAAGACGCCAAACACACCATCCATTCACTCACTCATTACCATTCATACTTATTGTACATGTTTTTTAGTGGTAGGGGAACCCGGAGCACCTGGAGGAAACCTACGCAAGACACAGAGAACATGCAAACTCCACTCAGAAAGGCCCCGTTTTCCATCCCTAACCCTAACCTCATCCAATACTACCACAAAACACTCCAAGCTGTCATAGATGTTCGAGAACTGGGGGATGGAGACTTCTGATCAGGTTTCTGCGAGAGGTTGACTATCGAAGCCTCTGATCATCACCTTCCATGCCCTCCCTCATTTCAATCATACCTACAAGTTTTTAGTGATATAGGGGAGAACCAGAGAGCCCCTGTCTGGAGGTGGAATCAAAACCGAGGGCATTCTTGCGGCGAAGCATAATCACTAAACTGCTGTGCTACTGAGAGCCGAACTGTTTCTCTGCGGGAAACTTGGTCCAGTTGACTTCTCTATGATGTATCAGTCTTTAGATGATTTACAATTGTGCAGCTTAACATGTCTCTCCAGATGCACAAGCTTTTAAATGCAGCCCTGTAGACCGAACACTCTGAGAAAGAGAGAGAGAGAGTTCTGCTGTGAGACAATCAATATCTTCCCATAGTGCTAACAGTAGACTTATGTCAGACTGGGACTGAGGCTCTTTCTCCAGCTCTGGCCTGAACACATGAGGTCTGTTTTCTTAGCAAACACACAACGTCACGTCTCTGCTCCACTGCCTAACGTACCATTTAGTCCATCTCGCTATTGATCCATGGAAAGACGCTGAGCAATCTCCAGCCTGAAAGAAGCGTTTGTGCATAGTCGATATAGCTCCAGTTATGGGGTTAGCAATAGCATGGAGCCGTTCTTTTTCCCCCGTTTCGTTGTTTTCACTGAGATAACAATGACCTCCACAGCGTGACTGACACTTCATTTCATTGTGACGCACACAGAACAAACTGCTTCTACATCTGCAGCCAAATGCCACTCCGGTGCCAATCAGTTTAAAACTAAAAACGCTCGCTCGATCTAACATCTCGTGCCCGGCTGTAATGCACTAGAGCCACTGCACGGCTAAGACCCCGACCAAGGGCTGCAAAGGGCATCGGGAGGCTGATGTCATCTGCTAAAAGGGCCGTGAGACTTACCTTTAATCTTACAGTAGCTGGCTTAAGTCCAAATCAAGATGTAGCCACTTACTATACCTTCGTAGATTAAGTGTGGCCGTTTTAAATAACACTCATATCATGTCTGGTGTAGGCCTGAAACTCGCCATACTCAAATCCACTTTAATAATCTGTCATATCTATATTCTCATGCATTTTGTCTGTGTATTTAAAACGGGTGACATCACAAATGGCCACTTATGGAATGTAAAGGGTCGATGATGAAATAATTATGGCCTGGCAGCATGGTGGAGTGGTTAACAGTCTAGTGTATCCGCTAAAAGGTTCTGGGTTTGATTCCATCTCCAGACTGGGGCTTTCTGAGCAGAGTTTGCATGTTCTACCAGTGTCTGTGTAGGCTTGCCCTGGGTGATCTGGTTTATCTACCACTAAAAACACGTACAATAGGTCAAATCCTTCAGCTGGGATAGTCCCGTGCAAGCTCAGGATCATAATCTCGAGCCCAAGGTCAGGACTAAACATGGAGGGGCAGCATTTCAGATACATAAAATCTAAAATCTAAATTCTGGAAAGGCTTCTACACTGAAAATGTTAAAATCCAGGTCGCTGTGCTAACTGAAGGATTGCATCTTCACTCATTTTTGTACTTATGATTTTAATGCTTTGTGTGATTTTAATGTTTCTTAGCTTGTGGGACAAACAAAAGTTCTCTAATCCAGTTTTCCCCAAAAATGTTTTAACCATAGCACACCTTTTTCATTGGGAACCATCGCATGGCGCACCTCCAGCTGCAACTGACACATCCTTTATCAGCTACTATATAAAGTCATTCTCATCAAAGTGTATTATATAGAAAATCAAACAAGAGCAAAAAGGTCTTTCTAATCTTCTCACATCCTTACCCTTTCCCATATTTTGACCAATAAAGTGATATTGGTTCATTTCCAAAAGCCAGACCAACCAACATCTCAAGACACACTCAAAAAACACTGCTCTGATCTTATCTTGTGTATGAACTGTGCGAGTCAAATAACCTTGCCTTGTCGTGTGGCTTTGCAGGACGGGTCAAATGCAGAGGACGCTAAAGGTGCTAAAAGTATTTTTCTGCAATGCGTTCAGCTGCTATGTTACCTTGCCTCATGTGTCACGGTCTGTCATTAAACACATACATATCTCCATGGAAACTAGAGGCTAAGTCGAGGTCACATTAAAGGAGATGCTAACAGTAGTGATGCATGTTTTTTCAAGGTCTCTTTTGTGGGGGGGGACGGCCGTGCGTGCCAAGGAAGTGCGCACCCCCCGCTTCTTCCCGGAGAGAGGGTGGGACGGGACGGGATGACAGAGCATAAAAAAATAAAAATAAAATAAAACACATATGTTTGCCTATACCCGAGGATTTTCCCTATTCGCGTTTCGTCTGTTTAAAGCTGAGGTACCTAACTTTCAAACTACTACATATGACACTAAAATACATCGGACTAGTTCTGGTCTCTATCGCTGTAATATTCACGTGCATGTATGTTTGTCCTCTGTCACATCTGTCACATCAGCTTGGAAAAAGGTGGACCACCCTCAATCAGCCAATCAGCTCTCAGCCCAAAGCGTCAAATAGTGACTCGCAGCTACTATTTCTTCGCTATTGATACGATTGTGGTCCGATTTATTCACAACATTTTACTTTTAGGTTTATCTTTCTCATGAAGCAGAAAGAGAATGAACTATTTATGAGGGTTTACGTTGGTACCTCCACTTAATGGTTTTTATTGATTCAAGTACTTTCCTTCAAACAAATGTTAGTTTTTCCAGGGTTTGCTCTAAAAAGATATATAGGGAGATTTTCAAAAATTGGGATTATAATTGTTGGACACTGTTTTTATGGCCAAGAAACCAAAGGAAGCCCGTAATCCAATGAGAAACGCAAAAAGGTCTCTTTTGTCGATACAAACACTTCTTAATGGATACATGCCTGAAGATGTATTCAAAACAAGGAAAAGCAACCATGACTTAACCTAGCATAGCCATAACTGTAGACATGAGCATTAGCATCCTAGCAAAACATTGGCTCCCACAATAAAGATGTCGTTCAGTCCACAATAGTAAGACGTCTATATATACACAGGTACACTATATATACAGCAATACATTGTCAAATAAATGTGTTTTACTATTAGTATTAGATAGCAATATGGCCTACGTGCAGGACTGTACAAGGACTCCACAAGGACTCCATGTTATGACTATGATGTGACTGTCTCTTTGTGACACGTATGTCTTTCGATGTGTGACGTGACAATGACTATATAAACTGTGTACTGCCTTTATTCTGTCTGAGAGAAAGAAACAGAGTAAAACAGTGGAACTTGAGAGAAACTTAAATAAACTTCCAGAGTTTGGCACACCACGATCCGTCTCTGTCTGCTAAATCCTAACAGATTTGGTGGAGAATGCGCGGCTCGGTTTGTGCCATTCTCTGGATTGTTTTGAGGGAGTTTTGCTCTGTTTCTTTTCCTCTGCGTGAGAGATCGGCATGCTGTGTCTGGGAGCGGAGATTCCAGCAGGCTGGAAGAGCTTTTCCTGGATGCTTCTTGTCGCTTCTGTCACTTTTGTTGTTTAAATTGAATTTTTCGACGCGGAAAAGATGTTGGTCGACCTCTCGAACAGTCCGGACAAAGAATTAAGGTAAGCAGACACCTTTTTTAATATGTAAAGTCTGCATAATTGGATACTAGCTAAATTTTGAGCTGTCCCGGAGGTCTGTCCAAATCTCTCTAAATCAAATTTTCTTTGTTGTGTCTTTGTCACGTCTTTGTCATGTCTTATGTTGTAGAAAACAGGTTAGCTGTGTGGGTAACCAGTCCCTATAGGAAAAAGGAACCCCTGACGTATCGGGGTCCCTGTCCTTTGAAGTAGTCAGGACAGAGAGAAAAAGGAACCCCTGACGTATCGGGGTCCCTGCCTTTGGAGTAGCCGGGGCAGAGAGAAAAAGGAACCCCTGACGTATCGGGGTCCCTGCCTTTGGAGTAGCCGGGGCAGAGAATAGAGAATAGAAAATAGTTAGTGAAACCATGGTGTAATAATAAAAGCAATAAAAAGGGAAACGTGTTAAGGAGGCCTTTGTTACAAAAGCTTTGAAATTGACGAATTTCAGGCTGATAAATGACAAAAGTAAAGAATCAACAATATTTCAGTGATCACGGTTTAAATTACATACAGAAAAAGGGAGTTTTTGTTTTCGGCGTGAACAGAGTTCACCGGAGAATGCAGAGTTTTATCTAAAGTTGAGCTATGAGAGCTTTTGTGAGATATTTACATTTTTTGCCGAGTTTTATCTACAGTTGAGCTATGAGAGGGCTGTATCCAACAGTTGTTTTTGTTTTTTAGAAAGAGATTTTGAGTTTAAATTAGTTTGCTACCTCGATAAAATAGAAGCGTAAACGTTAAAGACAAGAGTGCCTTTTGTTACTAGTGTGGAAAGTGATCACTTCTAGACTTCGATGACAAAAGTATAAAGAACAACATCAGTTATATTTGCTTAAAAAAGTAATCTTGAAAGTTCTTCTTCTGTATCTTTTTGCCTGTGTGTGCACAGCTCTATCTGCTGCCGTTGTCAGGGAAACGGCCCCCTCCTTCGCTGCTCTGGCTGTGAATCTGAAGCAAAGCTACTGCTTTAGGACTTTTGGCTTTTCATAGTTGTTATTCCGTTAAATTTGCGAAATATGCCATTTGAACATTGTGTTATGACACAGTTAAACGTTTTTAAACACCATTAGTGAATAAGTTTTGAATTAGTATGTTTTTGAAACCCAAAGATTAGTACAAAAAGCTTTGCTTTTCTTTTTAAATCTGCTGCTTATTTTGTGAGTCCATTATTGTATCTCTGATATATTTCATAGCTGTTTGTGAGAATTTTTTCATGTATTTTTTATTTTAGTTACAAAAGCCGTTTTTCAAACATTTAAATTAGAATCTGTTAAAAGTGATTAATGATTGTAGACTTCGTCTAAAAAAGAAAGAGGGAATTAGGCTGTAAAAGTATTATATTATTAAGTTAAACTACCCAATTCACCCAATTCACATTCAAGTGGTGACTTTTGTTTTTGTTTTGACTACACGCGTGACCTTGCTGCTGCTCAGAGACATGAGGAGGCAGCTCCGACGCACAATTGAGTTTTATTGAACCAAATCCAGTGTAGCTGGAGCTAAATCTTTTGTTTGATTTCAAGTTTTGTTTTAAATGTTTTTACAAATTAATGTTCATTTTTATAGAGATTTTTCATAATTTCATTTCATGGCGTCTTTCAAGAAACCCAAGGACGCATAGATAATTAATCACACAGTACAGAAGTACAAAATAGAATACATTTTTTAAAGTTTAAAAGGTTTAAGAGATTTGAGTCTTGTTTTTTATATTGAGAGTTTCTGGTTTTAAATGTCATCATTAGTAAGATAATAAGTAATCTTTTATTTACATAGCGCTTGGGAAAACCAAGAGCGCTTCAAAATTGTTTAGACTTTAGAAAGAAAAACAATCTCATTCACAATCTCTGTTGTTTTTAATTTGACTATAAGGTTGTTTTCCAGAACCAAGAGCACACACTGTACAGGGTCACTGGACTGCTGGACACTGGACAGCGCAAAGCCCACCCAGCCACAGGTCACAGATCAAAGAGCAAAGGGAAATGCCACCTCCTTGCCCCTCCCCCCACTACAGAAGTAAGTGGGAGTGAGACCGGGGCCATGAAAGAGAGGTATCTGGAGACGTGATGGGTGGAGCGTCAGGTAGAGACCTAGAGGGAGTTGAAAGTGTGTCCAGTTGGTTTACATCACCACAGTGTGACCTTTGAGACCTACAGGTGGTTCGTGGAGTCTGGAGAGACAACCCCAAAATTCACATACACTCACATACATCACACATTCACATTTACATATAGATACATGAAAAAGCAGAACATGAGAAAAAGCATTTTAAAAGTTTACTCCAATGTACACATATTTTAATTGTCTATCACTTGAATCTTTATTTGAATCAGTATTTTTTGAGACCAGAAATGTTCATTTGAATTCTATATTGTCATGGATTAATTGACGTCTGTCCTGACACTTTTGGTTTGTTGATTTTGTACTATGTGAAGTAATTACATTGATTAGGATTAGATCTGAGAAAAACACAAATTAGAGAAGTAAATTGCGCTTGCTTTTTGTCTAAGGGACAGAAGCAACAGCATGAATAGAAATTGTGTTAAAGTAGAATCAAAGTGATTTAACCATAGAGAGTAACTATTGCATAACAAGCTGTGTACAGGAACTGTGACACTGCACCATTGACCAGAAGTGCATCGCAAATGACCTGATGTGCTTCAACTGAAAAGACTGTATCTGGAGATCCTGATGTGCATCTGGAGAGACAAAACTATGGCTTGGACCCTACTGATGTCCAAGATGACATCTCTGGAAATATGACCTGACCTGATGACGACTGAGACTCACCCTCAGGGGACCCTGAGGACCTGAGGACCTGAGAGAGAAAACTGGGGAGTGATGTTTATATTTTTGAAATCATACATTGATGAGTGCTAAATGAGAGAGATACTCATGATTCTTTCTTTTGTTTTCGTTTGTCCCTAGCTTCTGGACATCTGATGATCTATTGGACACAGCCATTTGCAGAACAAGAACCAGCCAATGAAAACGTCTATTGCCGATGCTATTGCTACAACCAGAACCTGTGACCAAATGCAATATAAATGTTAAGTATTCAGACATCTGACAGACAAAAACTTTGAAAATGATAAAGTATGATTATTGTAGCGTTTTAGTAGATGTCAAATAGTAGTAAAAGAGTAGAATTTGACTTCCTTTGTTTTTCATAAACACATTTCCACATAAGAGTTAAAATAGTACCCTACAATGTTATCCTTTTGATAGAGCAGATATAATATTAGAATCAGAGTTATGTTACAGCCATTAAAAGTGACAGAAGTCACAAACTAGGAATATGCCTTTGCTCAAGCTGCAGCCGAGCTTTGGAGTTAAAAAATAGAGGAAATATAGAATTAGATAAATGCATCAACCATAGATGCTTTCAAAAATAGAGATTATTTGTAGCCAGTGCTAATATCAAATGGTAAAGGGACCATTTCACAAGCATTTACTTCAAAAGTAGATAAAGTTACTTACAGTTTATGTACAGTTTTATTAGATACTTGCCAAATTCACTTGTGTTCACACATGAGTGAATGTTGACTATGCAAAAAGTCCATATGAGTGTAGCCTAGATTAATGCCTAGATCAATGAGATAGATTAGCACCAAGAGAGATTCAAAAGCATTTTGATGTATTTGTGTATAGCACAAAAACAAAATAGTAGATATTTGGATATCTTTGAGAAGTTTAAAAAGCTGTAGATTCACCAGCACAGATTAGAATCAAACACCATTGTAGAATAATAATAACTGACCCCAACCCCAAACCTGCTCAAATAGATTAGCTCTTGTAAGGATAATACTAATTTGATTAATGATGTACATTCATCCCAAACTGCCTGACAATAATATCTTTAGATAATAAAAAGTAATAAATCACTGACCACTATAGAAGTGTAAATGTTGACCATTTGCCTTACTGTGTTCACAGTTTTATTCCTGAGAATGAGAGTAGACATGGAACAAAATCCCACTGATAATATGCCACTGATAATGAAAGTAAACCACAGAGAGATTTATTAGATTAAAATGTATGTTTAAGAATATGGCTCAATAGAATCAAATATGCAAACATATTTGTGAATAGATTAGAATAGTTTTAAACTATAGTGAATAGTAAAAGTAAAGTACACAGTCTAAGATTGAAAAGTGAAAATAATACAGTGAAATAAGTGTAGTGTAAACAATTAGCATTAGAATAAAAGTATAGAGTAATAAAAGTGAAATTAGCTTCTAATTTGAGACTCAGCTCGTTTTTGTCTGTGTTTTGACTGAATCTGCTGAGTTCTTGTGTGTCCAATAGTGTTTGTTTGTTTTTATTTTTGTTTGTTTTTATTTTTGATTTGTTTTTTGTTTGTTTTTTTTTTCCCAGGATAGAGGATAAAATCCACTGATATTGATTTGATGATTATGAGTTTAATGCATACATTTTCTTTGTTTTTAATAATTTTTTGAAGTTTTTTTTGGAATTTTTTTTTTTTTCTTTTTCCATTTTATTGATTGATCGATTTGAGTGATCACATGTGATTATGTGATCAAAGGGGAGGGTATTAGTATTAGATAGCAATATGGCCTACGTGCAGGACTGTACAAGGACTCTACAAGGACTCCATGTTATGACTATGATGTGACTGTCTCTTTGTGACACGTATGTCTTTCGATGTGTGACGTGACAATGACTATATAAACTGTGTACTGCCTTTATTCTGTCTGAGGGAAAGAAACAGAGTAAAACAGTGGAACTTGAGAGAAACTTAAATAAACTTCCAGAGTTTGGCACACCACGATCCGTCTCTGTCTGCCTAAATCCTAACATTACTTTTATGTGTAGAGCGCCTTTCCTACACAAGGCAACACAAAGCGATCAGGTTATAGATCTCAAATGTGCTGCTTATGCAAGGCAGCCCGGGAATGTACAGGAACTGGCAGCTTTTTGCGAAGAAGAATGGGTAACTTTAACAATCAGAGAGGATACAGAACCTGATCATGAATATAGAACTATAGATGTGTTGAGGTGGAATCGAACCCCGGACCTTCTTGCACATGCTATTGAGAACTGGGGGATGGAGACTTTTAATCCAGGTTATTTGAGTGGTTTTATGTTGTTGTTACAATTTGAAAATAGAAACCATGCTTATTCGACAAAAGAATACTCCACTGGCACTAACAATGAGCAAGTTATCATTCTTAATCACTGTAATTACAAGAATATCTACTTTACAATCGCAGTCAGAGAGCGGCAGAAAAAGGTGTTGATTCCAAAATATTGAGTTTAATGTTTTAAGGTTTTTTCATTACTTGTGATTTTTATTCTGTTTTTAATGTATTTATTGTTTGTATATGTAGTTTTTGTGATATTTCTGATTTGTCTGATATTATGTGGGTTGTGAGGCGCTTTGAGTGGCCTTGTGTTGGAAAGGCGCCATACAAATAAAGTTGATTGATTGATTGATGAAAAAGCAATATTCATACGGTGTGTTACGGTGGCGCAGCGGTTAGAGCTTGTGCTCCCTAAAGGTTTGATTCCACCTCCAGGTCTTTCTGTGTGGAGTTTGCATGTTCTCCTCATGTCTGCGTAGGTTTCCTCCAGGTGCAACGGTTTCCTCCGGGTGCTACTGTTTCCCCTACCACTTAAAACATATGCAATAGGTCTGAATGTAAATGACAGAGTGAGCGAATGGGGAGAATGGAACAATATCTGAACTCTGAACATAGTATAGGGCTTTGGATGACCTTGATCTGTAAAATGCACTTTATACATAAAATGACTTACTTACTTAAAATACAAATAAGGACATGCCAATATTGACCCCTGGGAGAGAATTTAGAGGGTCGACTTGCCCATCTCGTTTGTCCATGGACTTCAAACAGCATTAAAGCAACTGCTGTGGTGATGCGGACGGCTCTGACAGTGACGGTAACGAGGAATGATGCTCATACTTTAAAAAATGCATCGCAGGACAGAATACACGTTACGTAAAAGGCACAAATACAAATCCGAGGAAACAACAAAAGAGATTCCAGTGAAAGCAGGGCTGTTGGTGTCTGGGTGCAGACAGTAGATTAGCCTACTTCTGAGTGCAGTGTAAAGTCAGTCACCTTGCATTAACAGGAGGCTGTGTGTCCTCAGGGTGCCCACCGGACAGCGAGAATGCATTAGCAGCAGTCGAGCTTACTAAATTCATAAAGAGCTCTTCGTCTGACAGCCCGCCAAGGAATCCCACAAATATACAGCTCATCCAGAAATCAGTCCACACAATGAAAGATACAGGCGCTCTCAAAACTTGGATGCGCTCAGGAATGAATCCAGCCTCCAATCCAAAGCCAAATCAAAACAGAATCAAAGCAGGATGATGGGGGGAAATGGAAGAAATTTGCACAATGGGAGAGGATGCTGGTGTTTATCATATCAAACCAATGGCAGCCATGTAATACTGTCTTTTTATACAACATATTTTTATAACCCAAGTCAATGTTGTTTTTGGGAGACCTCAGACGTCACATGGATCAGCAGCAGTGTTTGATGAGTCAGGACGCGCCCATGACACCTTCCCAGCCTCCTATATACACCTGGTACATTTGACATCACTCACATCACGCATTTTAAAACGCGTCTTAAATAGAGACATATACAGGCAGCAATTTGGAGCGCTCTTTTCTCATCTTTTGCTAAATACATCGGTATGCGCAGCTCGGACCAAGACCTGCAGATCGCGTCCACGTGTGAGATTTTAATGTCAGACTCAATATGTAGATGCAAATGTACAGAAGGCAATACTTAAGACGCAAACATCGATTATCTCCTTGCATCGTTGATTTTTTTGTGAAAGACTGTGCGCGCATTGCCATGGTTCGTTTTATTAGAATGAATTAAAATGTTCCAGTTTCAGATTTCGTTTGTGATGCATTTATCCAACATGCAAAGTCTTATCATCGCAATGCAGAATGTTGCCCAAGAGCAGTTGTTTTAGCCCCTCATCCCACTCTGCGCGGCTGTAAACAACAACCCCATCCCCAGCTGTCAGCGCGCACTGGCCGCCGCTCTTGGCTCAGGCTCCTTCTCTCCTCTCTCCTCTCTCCTCTGCTTAAAATCCATCTCGTTCATTCATTCATTCGCTCTGTGCCTACCTCACGATGTCCCTTCTCGAAGCTCGGACTCCTGCTCAGCGCTTCACATCACCAGGCGTGCTCCCAGCAGCAGCAGCAGCAGCAGCAGCAGTAGCAGCAGTAGCAGCAGCAGTAGCAGCAGTAGCAGCAGTAGTGGTGGTGGTGGTGGTGGTGGAAGGATCTGACAGAGCACCGTGCCGTCCCAGTGGTCTGGAGGAAGCTTTATGATGACTGTCAACTGTGGGGGCGCTAGACCGGACTCTCTCTACCCAAGTCGGACTGTTTGGGGGGGGACGGCCGTGCGTGCCAAGGAAGTGCGCACCCCCCGCTTCTTCCCGGAGAGAGGGTGGGACGGGACGGGATGACAGAGCATAAAAAAAAAATAAATAAATAAATAAAACACATATGTTTGCCTATACCCGAGGATTTTCCCTATTCGCGTTTCGTCTGTTTAAAGCTGAGGTACCTAACTTTCAAACTACTACATATGACACTAAAATACATCGGACTAGTTCTGGTCTCTATCGCTGTAATATTCACGTGCATGTATGTTTGTCCTCTGTCACATCTGTCACATCAGCTTGGAAAAAGGTGGACCACCCTCAATCAGCCAATCAGCTCTCAGCCCAAAGCGTCAAATAGTGACTCGCAGCTACTATTTCTTCGCTATTGATACGATTGTGGTCCGATGTATTCACAATATTTTACTTTTAGGTTTATCTTTCTCATGAAGCAGAAAGAGAATGAACTATTTATGAGGGTTATGTAGGTACCTCCACTTAATGGCTTTATTGATTCAAGTACTTTCCTTCAAACAAATGTTAGTTTGTCCAGGGTTTGCTCTAAAAAGACATATAGGGAGATTTTCAAAAATTGGGATTATAATTGTTGGACACTGTTTTTATGGCCCAGAAACCAAAGGAAGCCCGTAATCCAATGAGAAACGCAAAAATGGTTCCTGATGATTCTTCTCAAGCACCAACGATGGATCAATTTGAACTATTTCCATGATTTTTTTTCTTTCATTTGGCTTCAATACAGACGTTAACGCTTGAGATTTCTATTCAGTTGGGGCGACAGTGCTTCAATTGGTTGTGCATTGGGCTTTGGGACTGAAGGTTGCGGGTTCGATCCCCTCACAAGACCTTCTCCAACTGCTCCCACTCATGTCTGCTGTCGTTGTGTCCTCAGGCAAGACACTTAACCCCACGTTGCCCAAAGCCCCCTCTGACAGAGCAGCAGCCATCTTCCTCCAATACCACCATCTACCGGAGGATCAGCGAGGGACTGGTGCTATAAGGTGCATTAGGAGGCAGCTCTCTTTGCAGAAATTGACCCATAGGGGGACATATTTCTTTGTAACTTTGGCTTTACGAATTTTTTTTTTGTGATATTCTAATTGAAAACGTTCGTGGATAAAACTATTTCTGTTTTCTTGACCCATTTTGCGATCGTCTACATCGGCGACCGGTCTGACCTGTTTGGACGCCAGGCTACGTGCACAGTTCTGGGAATAGGTCGATAACATTGAAAGAATACAAAGTCGAACCATTGTGAGTTTGCCTCTCCATTTTTTTTTTTTTACGATCACAAAGCTGGGATTATGAATAGAATTGTTGAGGGTTTGTTTTGGTTTTTGGCAGCGAACAATAGCAGAATCCCATGGCAGACGTACTCCATTTCCTCCATTGTATAAGATTATTTTCCGGGTGCAGCCAGGCATAAGAGGTTATCTCTGTCACTGCAAGACCTTTTTCTGCCCGTCTCAGAGTTATTGGGTGAACGGGGTCAAAGCATAAAGATTTTTTTATAGACTATTGTGTCACTGTTTCTTTAAGAGGTCTCGTACAATAGACAAGCGTCTGATTGTATATTCGATAGTGATTTTAGAACACGCAGTATTATTTGTGCCTTTGCCCCGTTGTGATTGACACTCGCGTTTACGTGGAGGCCCTCAGTCATTTCACAAATCCAATATTCAAACTCAAGATTCCTTCCGGGTGCTGGGGAAACATTATTGTATTTTTTTATTGACTCAAGCTGTCACCTTGGCCAAGATCAGGCTGCTCCACATATAACAAGAAAATGGCCTGAGCTCTAGGTTATTACTGTCCTTACTCGATGCTAGACATGTCCAAACTAAGGCCTGCGGGCCAATTGCTGCTCTCTGTGGGCTTTTGTGTGGCCCTGTCTTGCTAACACAAAGTAGCCATTGAACATAGACAATAATAATAATAATAATAATAATGCATTGGTTTTATTTATTCATTTTATCCGGTCCTGCATTGCACAGTTTCATACGTTTGAAGGGATCTGGGTGGAATTATGGCCACGAAGATCCCGTCAGACCTCTGAAGCTGTGCAGGGCAGGGCCTGGTTAGTTCCGTGATGGGAGACCTCTGGGTGTGCCCTTAGGCAAGACACTTCACCACCATTGTCTAGAATGAGTCTGGTGTGAGTGAATGTTTTGTGGTGGTAAGAGGGGCTGATGGCACATACTGGCTGCCATGCTTTTGTCAGTGTGTGCCAGGGCAGCTGTGGCTACAATAGTATTATACCACCACCATGTTTGGAGTGAAAGAATAATGACATGTAAAGCGCTAAATAAAACCAATTCATTATTATTATTATTATTAACTTGTCTGTTTTTCATTGAATCCAGATTGAGAGCACTTGACACATCCTCCTTGACATGTATTGTAACCATTTTTATAATCTGCAATATTATGTAATTGTGTGTAACCTTTGCTGCCTCTCAAAAAAGAAGTTCTTAATCTCAGTGGGACTTTCCTGGTTTAAGTAAAGTTTAAAAAAATAAAACTTCAGCTTCATCATTATATACATGTTGTCCCTCGCTGTAAAGCCACTTACATGGTCAATTAACATTATTATAACATAAGATACAAAACCTCATCCACAATTACCACAAAAGATTCCAAGCTGTCATGTTAAAGGGACAGTACACACTAATGAGAACTGGGGGATGGAGACTTATGAACAGGGTCAGAACAGTAGTTACTGTTGTCTGTCTTCCCTCCCACCACTAAGAATGGGAGCCAGTTTACGTTATTGTTGAGAAAAAACATTTAAGCTGAAATATTTCAACAGTGTTCTCAAGCAGGGTATAATCTTAAAATAACGCAAATGCAAGGCAAGTTTATTTGTATTGCACAGTTCATACACAAGGCAACTCAAAGTGCTGAACAAAACAAGAGAAAGAAATCACACATGGCATTGAAATAATAATCCTAGTACATTAAAAAAAGGAAGACTTCCAGATTATAGCAGCATAAATTTGAAATGCTGCCTCCTCATGTTTAGTTCTGACTCTGGCACCAGTGGCAAAGTCTTTTCAATGGACCCAGATGAATATATACTCACATAGTTGTCAAGAATGTAGCTGTTTTATTGTGATTTGTGTGAGAACAGCTTCTGAATCAACTTAAAAGTCTATTGTAAAAGCAGAAAGGCTGAACCAGTAGCAGTGGTTCAGTGGCTGGTCTGGTCTGACTGGTGTCGCATGCTAACCTGCTGTGTGTGTGTTTCATCTGCCCAGTATCAAAAGGGCACCATGCTAATTACACTGCCTTCGCCATGTGTCAGTCCAAACAAGACACGCGATCATCCCTGGGGATTACGCTCAAATCTTGGATGTAAACAGTGCACGGCAAATCATAATCTGGTGGGACATAAATAATGCAGATCTATTTGAAAAAGGAGTCTGCAGGAATGAATTAAGAGACTTAACCCCGTTCGGATGTGTCAGATCATTTTAAAAGTAAAGTCAAAGTGAAACTAAAACTTAATGAATAAAAAAAAAAAGTTTGTCAATCCACTTTTTAGTTTTATTCTTTATATTTAGCTTGTTCTGGGTCTTCTTGTGAGTCTCCTCCCATAATTGTATTAGGACAAATAATTTAAGTAGCTTTTATTTTGACTGTGGAAAATTAGGCTGCTCTTACATGTTGCTTTTTGTTGAGCCCAAACTTTTTTTTTAACGGGACAGACTAAAATTAATGCATGGGCTAAATTACTCAAACCTATGCATTTATCATTTTTATCCTGCAACATAGAGTGTGTCTATCATCCTACAAAACCTATAGTTTCTAGGTCCCTTTGACGCTTTTCTGTGCAATATTGAATCATGAGATAGTTCTTGTAAATCTCAGAATATTTTCTTCTGAGAATATTTTTTGCATCAATATCCTTTCCTTTAATCTTGCTTGGCTTCCTTGGTCCATCCTTGCACCTCACAGTAATAATATGGAGAGTTATTGCAAGCTTGAATAACACCTCTATACAGACCGTAAAAAGGTGCCTTGTCCTCTCCAGGTGGTGCACAGGTCCTTCCTCAAGTGCAGGAGTTGAACTATCTGTCGGTCTTGTTCACAGTGAGAGAAGGATCGAGAGTGAGATGGAAAGACGGATCAGTGGTGAAAGGCAAAGGTATCATTTTAGTCATTCTACATTCCCAGCCTCACTTATTGTCATGAGCTTTGGGTATTGACCGAAAAGACACATTCCAATGGCTGGGTGCTGCCTTATACATGGGATGAGGAGCTCGGAGTAGAGCTTGCTGCTTCTCCACGTCGAGAGGAGTCAGTTGAGGCAGCTCTGGGGAGGTGTACAGGAGAGACCACATAGACTGGAGAGACCGGTGCGCAGAGACCAGCGCGGACCGAAGAGAGACCGCATAGACCAGACTTGAGAGACCAGCGCGGACCCGTATGGATCCAGGAGCATGCAGCACGGACCCGTATGGAGAGACCAGTGCAGCCCCGTCTAGAGCCATGGGAGAGACCAGTGCAGACCCATATAGATCCATGGGAGAGACCAGTGCAGACCCGTATAGATCCATGGGAGAGACCAGCGCAGAGACTCAGCGCGGACCCCGTAAACCTCCTGCAGCAGCAGTATTTATGCCGTTGTTCTGTGGCCCGTGGATAAAGAAATGCCCCCTATAAATAGGAAGGGGTCACTAATACACGGCAAGATTTCCAATGTATTTTGAAAAGCGTTGGCACATTTAATTTGAAAATGAAAATGAAAAATAATATGTAACCACAAAAATGAAAAAATAGATTAAATACATACATCAATATGACGGACATATCACTGGAATGTTGTATTTTTATTAAACTTCACCAAAGAGGACAACCCCGGCGTGTGAACATGTCGGCACTGAATGCGTACGAGTGCTCCTGAGGACTCGTAGGATTTGTACTTGCCCAAGAGAAATTCTGGTTACGAGAAAAATTCGTGAATGCCACTTTCTTTAAAAACCTCGTAAGTAGGATTTACGTACAAATCTGTTCCTAAGAACCGTTCGTGAATGAGGCCCAATGTGAATGACGTCCGTCCCCTTACAGCAGGACAATATTCCAACGTAGCCCTCAGGATGAAACGTTTGCCCATGTCTGGCCTTTGCTAAAACAAATGTACAAGCATCAAAATATTGCTAAATTTTTATCTCTATAATTCCAAACATGATCTTATACATTGTTTTATTTTTTTCACTTACCACAGAGAAGCCAAGACAAACAGCTGATGATTGGATGAAGAGTAAAGAGGGAGAGCAAACAGCCATGCGTGTGGGTGAGAACGGTGGGTGTCCTCTGCTGGGACGGGGTGGGGGGGTAAGTATGATTTAGCCCCAGTCATCATCTCCACTGGGGCTCATAACCCCCAGCACCCACCCATACCCACCCAATCTTAATACACACATAAGAAAAAAAGGGGGAGAGGGTCCTTTAATCCTGTGTGGGGGTGGGGGAGGGTCTTGATACAGTCTTAATTCCAAATCAAAGTGCTCTCCACATAAGTAGTGTTATGCGAGATACCCACTTTCCCTTGAGCTAAAACAACCATCATGAAAGTAAATTGTGTGAGATTTTTCCCACTTTGACATTTTCAAAAGCAGGTTTTTTGTGTGTTTTTGGGACAAGTGTGGAAATGTCACAGAATAATCATAAACAATTATCTGCCCCCAGCTTTGATCGCACCAGAAAAGGCCAACTTTGCATAAACACAAAAGGAGATCCCACTTAGAAGCCTTACAAAGCATATACACTAAAGTAAAATTGCAAACATTTTAGCGCAGAGCAGAATATTGCACCGATGCATGCCCTATAAATGCAAATGATGTGACTTGGAAGGGGATTTTTCTTTCAGCCATGGACAGCAGACTGGAGGTAGACTATGGATCAGGCTTTTACAGGCTATGGTAGTAAATCAAGGAGCTGTGGCGGCAGAGGTGGGACGAGATAATGGATGCTGAGGCAGACCGACTGGGGAATGAATCCTGGGAGAATTGGAAGAGGGATTTATAAGCGGGAGGGGGAGGGTGGCAGGCTGGGTGGGGTTCACAAGGGTAACAGGGCATCTGCTTGTGTGGTGGTAATGATTAGCTATAACAACAGAAAATTGTGCCTTGTAAATACACAATAAGGTGAGGGAGGCTTGGTTAAAAAAGGTGTGGCAGGAATGATTAGGTATTGATTTTGTGATTCATTTCATTAGAATTCAGCCTGTTGCTCAGTTAGGGGAGTATTGACATGGCCACAAGAGGGCAGTAGATGTGAGGGGGAAACGCTGGTGATGAGTGATCAGGGAAGACAGAGAGGATGTGAGACAGACAAGAGGTAAATTGTGATAGATGGTTTGACTGGAACAGAGCCCCTCCATCCGTGATCCAAGAGTTAAGATATACAGCTTTATCAGAGAGAAAAATGTTGTTGTGCCTTGGGTCAAAAATACCCTACTTTTATTTTTATTTTTTCGGGCTGCATTTTTTTTTACTTTGCCTAACTTGACCAGCCCTGGGTCTTTTAGAACCGATTCTTCTCCTACTTTTGATCAACTGTTCATGTACACTGATGCAATGAAATAGAGCTGAAAGGCTATATTAGTATATCAATTAATCGATTAGTTCATTGGATCCCAAAAGCTCAGTGATTATGGGATTATTTTCCTTTTTTAAAGATAACTCATTACATGGGAATTTCAACAAGAACCTACACAGTAAGCAGGAAGTTTTATATTTCTTATACTTGATTCACACTTATTCTGTGATAATTATAGAATGATCTGAGTCATGAAAGCTCTTCTCAGCATGTTTAGGGCCATGGAAAATGGACTTTGAAACGATGTATTTGTTGTGATTAATGGATTAACTTGATACAGAGCAGCCAAACAATGAAACAAACAAGATATTGACTAACCAACTTTCCAGTCTCAAGTATGAATATATTGTATAATATATTTTTAAACTTGCAACTATCAACTGAGATATTCAAGTTCTGACCCAATATCGTCCTTTACATTTCCTCAGCATGAGTTGGTGATAGTTTTAAAATAACAAACTTCAGAGGATCAGATCAGATGTTCATCATTCACTTTATTTCCAGATGCTTTACATTTTGATGCTCTTCTCTAAAAAGTGAAACTTAAAATAGAAACTTAAAAATATCTGTTAGTACAAATATAATTCATAAATACAAAACCATTGGCAATAGTGTCATGATTGCTTTTGGAAATAAACCAGGACCGTTGTGAAACCTATTCAAATCAATATTACAAGGTGTCATGTTGAAATATACCAAAAGAAAGAAGCTGTAACAATCAAATCAAAATATGGTAATATAATTACAATACACCATCTATGTGCACAGGCAATAAAAAGAATATATTCTCTAAAAGTAGTCTATATTTAATACAGTCCTATGCACAAGTTAAACCATGACATGCACAATAACAGCCTCCTCTCTGTACAATTCATTAGATATTTACACATTTAACTAAAAGAACTTGATGCAAGTTAAGACAAAATAAATCTTGATTCCAACCAAAGGCCCTCAAGCTTTGTTAGTACAAAAGAAAAGTACCGGGAGTTCACAAAAACATACATACATACATACAAAGAGTACATTCACTGCAAAAATACAATCGCAGTCCATATTGTCAGTGAAGATTCCAAATGCACCACACAGCTTAAACCATTAGCTCCGGCCGGACGTCAAGCTTGAAGCCAGCTCTGAAGGCAGTGAGATGGAGAGGGATGAAGAATACTGTATATGAATTATTCTTCTCACAACATAGTCCTTTAGAATCATTCGGAAGGTCTCACACTTCACCGATGAATGTCCAGGAAAAGGCACTATCTGTAGAGGCTTGCAGTCCCGCTCAGAGCTCAGGAGATGTGACAAACAAAATCATTGTCAGGCGCGCTGGGGGCACTCCTGGTCACTTCGTCCTTGTCCATACAATTCTATATATATATGCATTTAAATATATATATATACTCAATGTACACCATCGGCATCATCGTGTAGGTATACTTACAAACAATATTGAATATACAGTCTTGTACAATTGTGAAGTACATGAGGATACACGAGTGATTTTTATGTCATCAAAACAAAAACAAAAATAGTTCAGACAAGCACCGCATAGTCCATAGAGTCTGAGCAAGGTTCTGATTCAGGATGCGATAGTGAATTTAGGTGGCTTCAAGTAATCCATGCATGATTAGACCTAATTACTATCAATCAATCTCACCGCAAGTTCTGAGCAGACGGAGTACGCCGAAACAAAAGAGGGTTTAAAGAAGAAATATTATGCAGTATTTTTGGCCATTAAATATGTTAATGAGACTATTCAATTTGTAATTTAATGTTTTAGAAGGTCACATAGCATGATGAGTAGAAACTATACGGTGAAACAGGTGCTAAGGGTAAAATATGATGTCCGCCTGTAACTCCCTATGCTGCCACTAGGAGGGAAGAGTTGAATTTGTTTTGTTTGTTGCCAAATTCAAAATTTACCGGCTGAAAGCACTTGAAATTTCAGTTGAGAAATTGCTGTAACGAATTCATGAGCATGACTTTTGTTTTAAAAAGAAAAAAAAACATCAAGTGGTTCAAGGAGCTCATACTATAACAGGAATGAGACAGGAGCTTTTAGACTCAAGGGGCGGAGTTACATGTTTGTGCCAAAAGTTACTATTTTGACATTAGTGTAAATGGACCTAAAAACAGCTCCGGGTCTGTTTATGTTGAGGAAACACTGTTTGTTAAAAGCTCAAACCAGCTGATTTTGCATAATACGTCTCCTTTAAGTGCGACTCCGACAGCGTGCATGCAAAATACAGACGTGTGTGGATTTGTGCAGAGTCCTCTAGAAGTGCGTCTATAGAGAGCAGCGTCTAGACAAAAGAGTTCAATGAGTTCATGGCCTTAATAGGGGAAGGGGCCTCTGAGCTCTCGGGGCCGTCGGGGTTGTCCCTACAGCCGCTCTTTCCACTATACTGTCCGATAAAAGAGCCGTCCTCGTTGAACTGGCCGTCTCCTCCTTCTCCGTAGTCTACTAAACTGTCATCACTGTCTTCTCTCTTAACTGTCCCGTTAGATGGCGAGCGGCTCCCCTTTAACGGTTTATGGTCCTCATTGTCACTGGAGGAGAAAACCACATGCAGGTGTTACAGGGGAGATGGTGGGACAGATGCAACACAAGACAGAACGTTATGAGCACTTTTGAACATGGGGTATTTAGACGGGGCTTACCGCAGCCGACCACGGGCTAGGGCTGCACGATTGGTCGCAGTTTTAGTGGTATCAATGAGCAAATCCCAAATACTAAAACTTTTCTGCAATTTCTCAAAGTCTTTTGCGAAGAAAATGAATACACAAAGTACAACATGAGGTGTCGTGCTTGCTTCATTGGTAAAACTTTGTAGTTCAAGCATTTGGGCATCATTTTTGCAGTTAATTATTTATGATTACTGAAATAATCAGAATTGTGTTGGAATGTTGAGGTTGCGGCCTGTTTTTTCCAACTCTCTGGGAGTTGTTCGATATATGCAGCGTTTTTAAGAACACACTAAAAAAATCGAATATTGTTCAAAAGTTCATATATATAGTTACATGTTTGTGCCAGAAGTTCCTATTATTGATACAGGAGGACGGCTGCTCTGTCAGTGACAATACGGCCTTGATTTTTCAGCGGGGGCTTCAGGCAATGCAGGGTTAAGTATCTTGCCCAAGGACACAACGACAGCAGTCATCAGTGAGAGTCGGTGGAGAAGGTCCCGTGAACCCTCGACCTTCAGGCTCAAAGTCCAGTGCTCTACCAACTGAGCTACTGTTGCCCCAATATTATATATTGGGGCGACAGTATAATAGTTTTTACAGCTGTGAGCCAATTATCAACATAACAAATAAAAGCATGGTACATGTCACTTTTCACGTGATGAGTCTGTCACAATATAAGTTGAATTTCAGACATAAATGGACTTTTGAACAATATTCAAATTCTCAGAGTTTCACCTGTATATTGTAAATTGGGAGAAAAAATGTATAATTGGCAAAAACCGTGCAGCCCTACTACGTTCTGTGGGCAGTAGCACGTTATGAACAATCAATTAATATTCAACAATGTATAATTTTTACTTAATACGCCATGTCAAAAAGTGTTGAATGAAGTTTTGGTTTCAATCAAGCAACAGGGGAATAAATCTCAAGCAACCAACCAGTTCCAAATTCCCCCTGAAACCAAGTATGAAGTAGGACGGCGCCCACACATCCCACAAACGTAATGAAGAACTGAAAATCCAAGGCCATGGTGTGATGTAACTCCAAAAGCAACATATCCACCAAAGCAAGCGTGGCTGAAGTTACCAACTGGCAAAATGCATTAAAAAACCTTGTTTGAAAAAGTGCCGCACATACATGAGCTGAACATCAATGAGAGAGAACCACAAAGCCTTCATGATGCAAATGTGCCACAAATTAACACAAAGAATTCATATCTTTGACGAGAATGTGTCCCAATCGATCTGGGTATGAAAAAAAAACGTAAAGCTGGGGTACCTAACTTCTTTTGTTTCATAAGTAATTCATGTTGTTCAACAGAAAGACTCTTGTAAAAGTAAAATGCTGTGAACAAATCAGACTTCAACATTCGGTCTTTTTAGAATACATGTTAGCTTTAGCATAGTTAGCCAATCAGCTCAAAGTGTCAAATAGAGATGATAAGTTATACTGTTGACTTTTCTGTGTGAAAAAGCTGATCTAAACATGTGACCAAGATGAGAGGCCAAATTTACGTGAAAACTAGTGACTGATCTGTTTTGAGATGGATTTTTGAGTCCGATTATCTCTATTTTTTCATATTTTGCACCTTTTTTTAATCTAGTACGCTTGTTCAGGCTACTGGGGTGTGCGGCATTATTTGAAACCTTCTTGAAAGTTAGATACCCCAGCTTTAATTTACTGTACTTGCTGGACAATAAGTCGCAATTTTTTTCTTTAGAGGAAGGGATTTGGGCACATCTCTGTAAGTCGTGTTTATGTGAACAGCAGAGAACAGCTAATGTCAGAGCAGAGTATATGGACTTATTATATTGACAACACAAATTTTAGTAGGAATGTTGTCATACAAATAGATTGGATTTACCGGAGTGCTTTGATTGTCATGTGTCCAAATAAAACAGTTGTGTTTCTCTATTCGCTGGTTAAGTGTTGCATTATAAGATACATTTTTTGCAGTGTATACTCAAGTGTGACCTGTATTTGGGGAAAGAAATGTATTCTTTTTAAATGTAGCTGATGTGGTTCATATACAGGAGCACTTAATAGTCCAGCAAGTACTGCAAACATACCAAAGGTTACCCAAGTTGAGTTTGTCAAAGATGCAAATATATTTGCGCTTATCTGAGGAAGGACAAATCTCTAAAAGCTTGTACACAATGAAGGCAGTGCAGTCGGATGAGTATTTTCTCCACAGTGATGGGCTCGTCTTCAGCCCTGCTCCGAAGCCTTACCTTTCCTGAGAACGCTGGGATCCCACACTCACTCTGATGAGTGCACTCTGGATACAGTGAATGGGATTATCAACTTCATTTAGGGGCAAAGCAGATATAGCTACAGGAGAAACGCATGTGTAGGACTCTGCTTTGTGATTGCATTTACTTCCTCTTTATGGATTTATATATAGAAGCACAGGGTCACTCCTATAAGCACCTCTTTATGGCCGCAAACACACATCCTGCACTCAGAATAATGATTGCTTTCTTTGAAACATGCTGACAACTTTGTTCCAGACGTACAGGCATCCAGCAGCAGCTTCCATTAAACAAAGTATTGTCCGAAGCAAAGTTACAATCATGCATATCGCACTAAGAATATATATATGGATATGTATCTGGGATTATAGTCGTCGTTAAACAGAATCATGTCAAGAGAATACAAAATAAATACAAATATAAAAGCAAGTCCATATTATAAATTGACTCATAAAAACAATGTTGATATATTATGCTAGTTCTACACAGGTAAAGTGCGTATTCATTTGCGTGCGGTTGAAGTAGAAGCAGCCTAAGGACGGTGGTGCTCCGGCAAGCAGCAGGTGTGCCTCTGAGAGTTAGCAGGGATGGTTCATTAAACTGCAATAATTATCACAAGGCAGTATATATTCTTTAGACATGCGTGGAGAGGTTTCTGGGAGATGGAATGCAGAACACAGACTGTCAAGTTGCAAATGACATAGCTTATATATGTATATCGCCCTGGACATAGAACCAACAACCTCTGCTCCGCATCAGACAGAATCTTGTGCTTTTAACACGACTACAAAAAAGAGTTCAGATGTGGTTTGTATCTCCATGACGACGATCCTGGCTGAAATTGATGTTTAAGTCTAAAAAAGATGTCTGACAAGTCCCAGTCGTCGAAATGTCAAGGGCTCCAGAGGTGGCTGCCTGCTTTGTCTCACCTGTATTCACCAAAAGTACAGTCCTCCTCTTTCATGGGCTGGAACTCTGGGTCTGTGTGTGCGTCTTCCTTTTCTTTCACTGTGGACAAAGCGTGGCAGAGAATCTCATTAAACATATTTGTACGGCACTACTGGGAAGTCAGAATGAGATTAGAAAACAAGAGTGATGCAGCAGTTTATACAGAGGAATGGAGCACCGAGATGCATAAACACTGGCTTTGATTCAGTCTCATCATTTATAGCAAACAGAGCTGGTGCTGTAAAATACACCGGAATCTGCCCATGTTTTCAGAGCCACTTTGTCACTGTCGCTCATTTCATCTGGTGCACTACTTCTATCAGCTTATGTTTTGAATATTATGTACTGAAGTCAATTTCAATATTGAGATTGAATGTATTCCTTCGAGTTTTGATGTGTGCCTGCCCTTTTACGGAATCACAAGTGCCAACATCGCAGCAGATACGAAAAAAAGGAAAAAAAGCTATTTCAATGCCTTATACCCACTTTTATCGAACAGCCTTTAACTGCTAGTTTTGAACTTCACACTACTGTTCCACATTGTGTTTGTTTTATCTTTCCTCTTGTGTGCCCTCTGTCTGCTTTGTCTTCCTGTATATATTGTTAATGATTATGATATTGTATTATTATGACTGTATTATTGGCTGTTTTTGTTGATTGTGCTGACTCTGCAAAGCTTTGTTAACACTGTTTTCAAAAAAAGTTGTATTATCATTATCAAACTTAAGACTTACTAAGAACTTACTAATTCTTCTACCCCTAAACCCTCTTTTTTGGGGGTAAAAAGGGTGATATCCCAATGTGGCCTGGTCTATGGTCACCACCAGGACTGGCTGAGGAAGGCACCTATAACAAACCACTTGGACTTATTGGACATTAGCCTGAATCCTGAGATGACCGACATGTGGGTGTGTGCTGCTGCTGCTGCTGCTGCTGCTGCTGCTGCTGCTGCGACTCACCTGGGTATTTCCCGCCTTTATTCCTCTGGATGAAGCAGATGATGAGCAGAATGAGGATGAGGAGGGCGATGGCGCACATGAGACCAATGAACCAGCCCTGAGTGGCAATATCCACTTGTCGACTCGCCACCGCTGCACACAAAACACACTCTGAGAAAAGGCATCGGATCAGACCGTACGAGGTGTTGATCAGTTTTTAGTACAGTTTTTGTTACATGAGTGGATCAGGTTTGCACAGAGAGAGAAGAAAGTGAGGTTAGAGTTGTATTTTTAGACAGAGCGGTTACAAAGAGAAGCAAATGTAGCAATTACAAGATAGAAGGACTGGAAATTATTCTCCAAAAAGAAACGCACACCAGGACTGGGTAAATTATTTCCTCCAGTTTGAAATCATGAAGAAATCGGAAATCAACAATCTGTATTGCACTGTATGTCTGATCATAGACCGAAAAATATGAGTTGACTGACCATTCTGTAAAACCATAGTGTGAATGTGGAAGAATGTGATTTTAACATTAGCTAGCTGGAGCCAATTTCCTTATATGGGCATTTGTTACGATGGCATCAGCTCCGGCAGGCATGTTGCTAAAATGGTTGCTAAATCAAGCTGGAATTTTTATCTGCAAATTAAGGCATCTGATTGGTCAATCCTTATATGGCTCAAACCACTATATTTTTAAGCCCAAAATGGTAAGTGTGACACAAACGTTTAATGAATGGACCGAGGAGTCAAAAGGAGCCAGAGTGAGTTGGAGCAAAACTTCACCATGAGCACTTCCCTCTTGGGTATTGTTGAGCTAGCAGGTTAGCGATGTCCATCTACATACAGTATATGCTTGTGATTAGTGCTGGAGTTACAGAGTGAAGTATATGAAAATTGTGAAGAGGAAAATGGACAAATGTAGTGTTTTCTTATGTTGTGCGGCTATTTCACAAACACTCACACAAAAGCAAAAGGAATATACTGTAATTTGTGTTAGCATGGTAGTTATGCAGAAATTGTATTATTAGACAGAGCGGCTATGTTTTCTATTCTTGATAATAGTGACACCTACTAAGTTCTACCCATGCTATCACTACAGTGCATGCCTCTGTCACCACAAAAAACAACACAACCACGTTTACAACCAACGCTTCGACACCATCAACAGCCAACACAGCGCTTGTCCAGGCCGGGCCTCACCTGGCACGGACACCAAGAGTTCCCTGGAGTGCTGGGAGGGCAGCTCGGACGCGCCGCTGGCCACCAACCTCACCCAGTAGGAGACCCCCGCCTTAAGGCCCTTGACCACAAAGTTCTGAGAGCCGTTCACGGGCTCTTTGTGCCACGCCTCGCCTTCATCTGCAGAGGGGACGGCCATAGAGAGAGCAATCAGGGGGCATCGCGGTTTTGTGGGCCGAGGATCGTGGTGAATGCAAATGCTTTAGGTAGAGGGAAGGCTAAAGTAACATCAGGTTCAAATGTTTAAGTCGTTTTTGGAGTTTTGTGAAACTAGAAATTAGGGCTGCACAAATAGCTGCAATTTTAGTCAATGCAATTAGCAAAAAAGACTGAAATTATTGAGGTCCTTTGCAAAATAGATTTGATTTTTGTAAATTTTTGGTCCATGGAACTAACTACTTGGCCTTATTTTAAGCAAAGTTGAATTTTTCTCAGTATGAAATTTTACTGAAATTGATTTATTTTTGCTCGTGCCACCTTCTATGGGCAGGTCTGCTCTTTGAAAATACCAGAATATCCTCAAATGTTCTATTTATAAAGTGCCTTTCACAGACTGAGAGTCACAAAGAGCTGTACAATTGCTCATAATCAAACAGAAGGTACATCATTAGTGTTTTATCTATTTTTTGCAATTTATATTTTATGACCAAAATATCTGATTATATTATAGTTTGAACTTAAACATAAAACTCATAAACTATGTTATTGTGTGTTCTCAAAGTTGTCAGAAAAGTCACAATTCATTATTTTGCCAAAATTGTGCAGCCCTACTAGACATATATATTTAATTTCACTGTAATCTAAATGCCATAAAAGTGGATATTTGACAGGAGTGTGTCTATGATGATTCACAGCTATAATGGCCTAAACACATTCCCTAAACAGTAGGTTTGAGAGAGCCTTACTGCCACACAATATTTCTCATCTCCTCTGCAGGTGGATAAAAACAATGGCGAACACTTCAGACAAAATTAATTGGCATAACGGGAATGTTTGCGCTGCTCGGTGCGATGCTTATCTGCATAAGTTTGACTTTGAGAGAGATTGTCCTGGGAAATTCCGCAGCATCTCTCGTCAATAACAGAATTCTAATTAGCAAACCAATCACAGGCGGACTGGTTTATCACATCTGAGTCCACACGTTGGCAAGAAGCAGCAGGAGCGTGACGGCCAATATTTCTATTCACCTGCACGGGGCAATTATGAAGCAGAGGTCTCTTGTCACCTTTGTGGAGCAGTGGGGAAGAAGAACATGGATGCTTACTGTCTTTCATTTTGTATTCTACATAAATGTCTTTCTCCGGGCCCGTGTACTCCCAACTGATCAGGACCCCGTCATCTGCAACCGTGGAGCTAACATTCCCAAAATCCTCGCTCACTGGGTTTGCTATATGCACAAGGGGGAGAGAAAAGGCAGAATGATTTCTCTGCGGCTCAAATGAGAAGGTGGAAATGACTGGTGGGTTTGATGAATACACTGCGTGCATCATTACACAGTGATCAGACATAACATTATAACCACTTAGTAATGCGTTCATATATTCAAACAGCACATTCTCTGCTATGGAAGCAAGGGCCCTTTGAAACTAGTTCATCTGGTGTACAAGTCAACACCGTTCAAGCACTTGCCCTTCCTGTCTTTCTTTAGTCTGTTTTTACTTACTTTACCACACATCGATGTTATGTAGAAAAGTACAGGTTGCGTGAATGGCAGTGGTTCTCAAAGTGGGGGATGTGAGACGCTAATTGTGAGACGCATTCCAAAAATGTTTCAGTATCTTACTTCACGCAACATATGAGATTGATATTGTAGCATTTATAGCTAGCCAAGAAACACAGCAGCTACTTATATTGTATATTTTGTGTGCTCCCTGTGCGCTGCAACAAAGTTTACCCACTGTGTGAAGAATAAAGGATGTCTTATTTTAAAATTAGGCCCTAATCACACAATCATTGACTCCATAAACAAAAGCAACAATGGATCAATCATGCTTCAAAAGTTTACATATTTTGTGGGGCCTGAATGAAAAGTTTGGGAATGACTGGTTGTGACTTGAAATATTACTCCAATATGCATTCATAACTTTGACTGTGACAGGAAAAGACACTCATAGTTCCTAAAACGGTATTTTCTATAAATAACATTTTCAAGATGTATCTTTAAAACGTGACCATGCAAGATGTACAAGGTTTGAAACAATTGCAGAGGATGAATCACATCATTTACACAAGTCCATTTCCATATGTGAAACCTCCCCACCGTGGGACGAATAAATGAGTATCTTATCTTATATTTATTTTTGACTTTGAGGACCGGTGAAATCCAGACTAAACTGTTTGCTTCACCAGTTAGTGGCGTTATAATGTTATGGCTGATCATCCATCTACCCAACTATGAAACTCAACATGAGCAGTACCCTGGTGGGTTGGTTGGCGTGGTAACGGTTGTGCATTGGGATGGGATGTTTGGGTGCTCCCTGCAAACAACATGAAAATGGGTAAAACCGCACCACACACAAGACGCACAATGTCAATTTACACAGTGCCACAGTTCATTGGGATGCCATGCAACGCCTCTCTGAGCAGATCAGCAAGCACCATGACCATAATATAAATATATGCATTTGCAAATGGGAAAACGGATCACAACCACCAAAGGCAACAGAAACGCAGCTGAGCACTTTGAGAAGTCATCAAGTTTTATCACCAAACATTAAAACGGCACATGTCGCACAGCATCTCTATCTATGTGGCTTTGAACTTTTCAAAGCTTTGAGCTCAGCAAATGGCTGTCCAATATGTCAGAGGCTACAGAGAAACTGGAGCGAAAACACTGTACTGTAGTCATGACAACCATGCATCAGTGTAAAAACGCTGGTACCTGTCCCCAAATGCAAGTCAAGTTGAGATAGTAAAGCTTGTTGAAGGAAATGGTTAGAAAGACAAAGAGAAAATTCAAAGTTTAGACAGTATCAAAGCACACCTTAGTGGATCAGTGCAACAGGATCACACTCATGCTTTAAATAATGTACTTATAGGAATAGCAAAGCCAGCACTATGCAATTATCAGAACAAATCGAACTTTTTGCACCAATAGGAGTGCCAATGTTCACTTTTACATACAAAAGGTTGTGTTCATTTAAGTAAGTATGTAATCAGTGCGCATCAAAACATCCAAAAGTTTAAAATGTTGGTAGTGGGCAGCGAAAAATAATCCCTAGTAATTTTTGACAGTTACAAAAAAGTGTTAGTTCAGAGCCATTTCCTGTCATTCCTGGGCCAATCCATATGAAACAAAACCTTCTTTGGTAGTATCTATGAACTATGGTTTAATTATTATCTCATAAAAGATTTTCAAAATACATATGAGGATGTTGGCCCGTAGAAAGGATTATCAGACACAGGAATAATCAGTTTCAAATAATGATCTGGGAAACCCTTAGATCTTTTCCTTATTTATTAAAAAAAAAAACATGAAAGAACTTGCCCTCCAATGGATATGGAGACTTGACTAGACCTGGACTTTGTCACATTGCACAGTACTGACATATCCCACTTACTTGGTTCTTTTTAATAACCAAAATATTGATGATAAACGTAGAGTAGAATTATAAAACAATCCGCTCCCCATCTTACCTTGATCCGTGATGGTAAGTGCTTCTTGCGAGATGGCAGGACCTGCTCCGTTCTTTGTTTTTGCACTCAAATAAAACTTGTAGCGCGTGCTGTACTTGAGGTTGCCCAAAGTGACTGACGTCTCATTGGCAGCGAAGGCCAGCTCCTCCAGCGGGCCCAGGTTATGGGTGTTATTGACTACAGCGATGGAGCGGAGGAAACAGGTGCGAGTGGGAGGAGTTGGGAGGAGTGTGAGGTCAGATGGAAGTTTGAAGATAATGAATAAGGTTTAGATTGGTTTGAACGGAGGAGCGAAGGTAAGGTACAAGTGTGGATGAGAATGGAAAAAGTGACAAAGTTGACTTGTTAAAATTGTGTTCAAAATTAGATTATGCTTGACAAATGCTATTATATGGTTTATTTGATTGTATTAGATCTAAATGGTGAATTAGACAGTAATAAGTAACCGTGAAGTGTGTGATTGGGTATCCTTTACAACATAACTACAGTAACTATGGAAGTATTGTCTTACCAGGCTGATACTTGAGGGTGTAGCCTGTGATGTGTCCGTTGCGGTCGTGCGGAGGACTCCACTCCAGGGTCAGGGAGTCAACGTTTGAGTCGGTTACAACAAGAGAGGACGGCTCTTCAGGAACTGGAAAAGGATCAGACCAAAAATACATTGTCACCATATAGCATTGACTTTATATACAAAACTCTAAAACGCTTCGAATCAGTGGCACTGCTATTGTCACTTTTTAATTTGATTTTACCTCTTGAATAGAGACACATATCTTGATCATAAAGAGATTCAAAAAATGCACAGGTTCGCTCCCGTCAGGGCTGCAGGAAAGTGGCGCGTCAGCGCCACCTCGTTTGCGCGGTGCGGCGAGGGCCGTTAGATGCCGCTTGCGGCTTTAATTTGGTTTGTTTCCACAGCCCGTGTCTCCGCTCTGTGTGTGGTCAGCTCCAAATGTGAAGCTGAATTATTGATGCGGCGTAAATCCAATCGGGCTCATGGCAGGTGTGTGCTGTTCCTCCCATTCACTGCACATGTGTAATTAAGGACGCCTTGGTCCCTGCAGAGCTGTCTTGTGCTTGTAGCTAAAGACTCCACAGTAAAACCCATCAGTGTATCAGATCCATGTTATTTGTCTTCATTTAGAAATAATTGCACACAATACAACATTTTGTAGTTGTATAGATACACACTTTCAAAGATTCTTAACCGTAGACAATAATAATAATATTGCATCGGTTTTATATAGCGCTATTTTGGACAGTCAAAGACACTTCACGTGTAAAATGCGCCGCGGCAGGCTAAGACACGAGCTATGTTGATGTCTCGTAGATTCATTCGCATGAGATAGGGACTTAAAGGGAGTAAAGACCTTCCGAATGATGATGATGAATAAAATGTTGCTTACGGTCTACAGAAACTATCCGCCCGTGCTCACCCTGCCATGATGCCTTCTCACAGGTGTGCACATGCCCCTCTTAAGCCCAACACAGGTGCAACCTAATTGAGAGACACCACCCTATACTGCCACCCAGTGGACAAACTAGGACAGTGCGTGAGCCTTCACAGTGCAGATACTAAGAAATAAGAAAAGATATTAAATCCGCAAGCGGCGTCAAACGGCCCTCGCCACACCGCGCAAAGGAGGTGGCACCGCTTTTGCGCCCGTAGCCATAGAAAAATGTGTGTATAATTGTAATATATATGATCAGTTGGTTTGGCTCCCCATGTGGTAATTTGGCTCAGTCCATAGGGGACCCTAAAGAGCCAATGTAATATTTCACACCTTCAGGTGACCTAGGTCCAAGAGTTAAACAACCAGGTCAAGTTTAGTAATTTAGTTAATCAGACTTTGTATGTGTAAACAAGAGCACATGTATAATCTGTGAGTGTGTCCATATATATTCAGTCTCCATTGGAAGACCATGTGACGAATAGAAATGTTATGAACAAGTATTGATGGTACATGTGTTGAGATGATGTGGAGCAATTTTCAGCCAAATCGGTGAAGCAGTCAAGGCTGGTTTGATGTTTGTGCAAGGTGTACATTTGCCATTGACACAGAATGGGGAGTGTTTGATATCGCCACGTAGGGCTGCAACTAACGATTATTTAGATAATCGATTAATCAGGCGATTATTTTTACGATTAATCGATTAATCGGTTTATGTACTTATATTTTAGTTTTGCCAATTTTTTTCCAAGTAAATTGTTAACAAAGGGCCTTCATCATTCAACATAGACTTTTTAGAGATTTTAACCATTTTACATATTCATATCCACATCAAAAACATATCTGGAGCTGTTTGTTATGTCTTTGTAATCCTTTAGTGAACTCAATGTTGACCATCAAAACAAAACACTGACCGTTACATACTCTAGCAAATTTCACAAGGAGATTTCCAATAATGTTTTCACCATGAAAATCCTTAGGGCTTCTGAAGTAGTTTAAAATCCCGAACAAGGCTTATTTAAGTTGATAAACTGATAAATGTTTTTTTTTTTTTACATCTTTGTGCAAATTATTTGAAAGATCAACTTTATGCCTAAAACAGTGAGTGTGGCGCCATCTTTTGCAAACAGTCAGTACTGCAGAGAGATGGTTTAAGGTGCTCACGCAGAGACGTAGTACTCCCGTGCCAGGCCAAGTCAGTAGCGCAGAGTTTACAGGTTACTCTTCTTTTTTGAAGGTTCAAAGTAAAGTGCTCCCACACTTTGGATGACTTCGTTCGATTAGGTTTGTCTTCTGCTTTTTTCCTTTTTTTTCTCGAGCTTACTCCGCTTGCCTCCGCCATCTTGCTGTATGCTGAAGAGAAGCTGTGCGCGAAGCATGTGACATAAAAGGAGGCCAGCTATTGGCTATTCGCTACTTCTCCTGCTGTAAAACCTCCGGTGGCTCATTACTGCCACCATTTGGTCACCGCAGAGTTAAAATATGCACGAAATGAGCCGCTTACGGCAAAATAAAAGTTATTTAGCAACTAATCGATGACTAAATTAGTTGACAACTATTTTAATAATCGATTTTAATCGATTAAATCGATTAGTTGTTTCAGCTCTATCGCCACGGCAACAAGGTAAAAAATAAGTCTTGGGTGGCATTGACTTTTTGAATCAAGAGGGCAAAATTGAATTATGTGCAAATAAACTAAATGTGATTATCCCCATGTAAAATTTTGACATAGTCTGTTGGGGGCGCTAATGGGCCATTTTGAATTATTTCACTTTCAAATGACCTAGACCCTAGAGTTGAACAATGGATAAAAAAAAAATCCAAACGGGAGTTAATTGTCTATTGTCAAAAATGGGGAGAAAAAAACATTTTGCCAATCCGCTGTTCAAAATTCTGTGAAAATGATGGTACATGTGTTTAAACGATGTGGAGCAATTTTGAGGCACATCGGTGAAACGGCCGAGGAGGAGTCTCTTTCCAACCGACATGTAGAAATGAATGTATGGGCTTCCTGTTTGTCAGGGGGCGTGGCCATCCATCCATCCATCCATTTTCTACCCTTTAATCCATTTCTGGGTCAGGGGGGTGGCAGTCAGAGATGCCACCCAAGTCTCATAGCACCAGCCCCTCACTGACCCTCTGCAGGTGGTGAGTCCACAGGAGGACGGCTGCTCTCTGAGTGTGAGCATAGCCTTGATCTTTTCAGTGGGGGGTTTTGGGCAAAGTGGGGTTAAGTGTCTTGCCCAAGGACACAACTACAGCAGTCATCAGTGGGAGTCGGTGGAGAAGGTGCAGAGGTGGGAATTGAACCCACGACCTTCAGGCCTGAAGGCCAATGCTCTACCAACTGAGCTACTGTCGCCAGGGCGTGGCCATAATAACCTTTTTTCATGTCTTGCGTTGAGGTTCATGTGTACCAAATTCCGTGGCTCTACGACAAACTTGACATCGGACCCCCTCCTGTAGGCGCAATGTAAACTGACTTTTGTAGGGTGCGCTGTTTTGGCATTTTTTTGTCCCATAAAAATAAACACCAAAATAAAAGGTAATTTTTTTGCCGGTTCTGACTTATGGGCATAATTTGGCAAGTTTTCATGCATGTTCAGTGCGTCAAATTAAGGTTCAAAGTACAGAATAATTTTTTGAACGGCTCCGCTGAAAACCCATAGATTTCAATGGCACCATTGTGAAAGCAATTGGCCCTTACCTTAATCGGGGCTAAATATGTGGCTCCTACACTCCTGATTGGTTGAAATGAATTCAAATCCTTGAGACCTTTTGCCATTTGTTTAATTATCCTCCTCCAGCTACTATTTTAGGTAAATGATTATCAGAAAATATGTACCATGGTGTGAAATAAAAAAACATTAAGATTTGAGAATCTGAATTTTACCATAAGCATAAACAAGAGTGATCTGCCACTTCAAATGTTCAAATCAAATAGTTTTCATATATTTTGGCTATCTTTAAGTTTTCAACCTAAAGTTTGTTAAAGTTTTGCACGGTGCAATTAGCGAGAGCACATATTCTTGTGCATTTGCTTATCAGTCTCCACAGAGCCCTTCAATTACCTCTCCTCGTCTCAGTCTTCTTCCTTTTTATCTGGGATCTTTTTTGTCAATTTTCTTCTTGCCGAACCATAGTTGACAGTCTGCCACACTTGAGCTGCAGCCGTCTGTTATTGTGCAGCGAGCAGACGGAGGAGGGCCGCGATATCGTCCCATTGTCTGAGAGCTGTCACCTGCACCACAAGTTTGGAGAGAATGAGGAAATACATTTAGGAGTCTTTAGAGACACACAGACAGGGAGGAAAACCGATTGCTCTCACATAAAGAGATTAAGTTGTGCGTGGACTGTATTGTATTCGCTGAAAGATTGTGTATGCCGGGAATTTATAACTCAAGGCTTCCATGTGAGGTCGCGGTGCAGTAAAAACGAGCCGTCGTCAATTTAATTTTGTGTCCTGGATGCGAACCACTGACACTGCATGTATTGAAAAAAGCAGTGCCAAAAAGATCATCTGGCATATAACAAGATGCATGATGATAAATAAAAACAACATCAAATCAACAATGATCTTACGTTTATTGAAACTAGTTGGTTGGTTTCACAGTGTCAATTGTTTCCTGCACTTCATTAGATTGTTTATTCCTGTACTTTTTTTTTTACCTTGTATTTTCTGGGCACACTGGGGACTTTTGCAAACGTATTCCAATGTAGTTTTACTGCAAATAGCAAATAAAATGAATCTGAATCTGAAACTTTGTGACCACAACTGGCAGGGAATGTAGTGCAGTGAAATGTTTATCAGTGTCCCCTAAATTCCTTGTTGTTGACTCCTTATTCCACAACTCAAAACAGAAGTTTTGAGTTGTTTTGTATATCCCTAGATATGACAGAATGCACAACATTTTTTACATTTTATATTTTTATTTTTTTAACAAAGATTCCGTTAACACAATATGCTTTCAAACACTTTCAAACACAAACACTAAACGTCCTTGCTAGTTCCATATTTGAGCTGGACTACCTAACTGTTTTCTTTGTCAATAACACATGTAGTTTGTCCATTAGAGTCGGATAAAATTAGAATGTTGGGAACAAATTAGTCCACAGAATGACAGAATGATGTCTCCATCTCATTATAACACATTATCAGAATCAGAATCAGAATCAGAATCATTTTTATTGCCAACGTAAGTAACGGGAGGTCACAGACTTGGAAATTGCTTTGGCTCAGTGCAACAGTCAAAAAGAGATAATAAAAATAAGAATAAAAAACACTTCTAAAGAATAAATTTAAATTTAAAATAGAGTTACAGTTACTATTTACAATATACAAGTGCACATGGTGCACACAATGTAAGGTGACAGCAGTACAGTGAAGTAAAGTGACGTATGATGGGCAGTAAAGTGACTTTATAAAGGGCGGGGGGACAGGTTAAGAAGTGTTCAAGAGTCCAACAGCAGAGGGGAAGAAACTGTTCTTGTGGCGGGAGGTTCTAGTCCTGATGGACCGCAGCCTCCTGCCTGAGGGGAGTGGTTGGAATAGTCCATGTGCAGGGTGAGAGGGGTCGGCTGTGATACGACCAGCCCGGCCTCGAGCTCGGGCGACGTACAGGTCCTGCAGCGATGGAAGGCTGCGGCCGATCACTTCCTCTGCAGAGCGCACAATGCGCTGTAGTCTCTGTTTGTCCCTGACTGTGGCTCCAGCGAACCACACGGTGATGGAGGAGGTGAGGATGGACTCGATGATGGCCGTGTAGAACTGCACCAACATCTGTGCAGGCAGCTTGGCTTTCCTGAGCTGCCGCAGGAAGTACATCCTCTGCTGGGCCTTCTTGATGAGGGAGCTGATGGTCGGCTCCCACTTGAGGTCCTGGGTGATGGTGGTGCCCAGGAAACGGAAGGACTCCACAGAGGTGATGGGGGAGTCCATCACGGAGGGTGGGGGCGGGGGGACAGTGCTCTTCCTGAAGTCCACAATCATCTCCACTGTCTTCTGGGCGTTCAGCTCCAGGTTGTTACCACTGCACCAGGACACCAGCCGGTCCACCTCCCTCCTGTAGGCGGACTCATCGTTGTTGGAGATGAGTCCAATGAGGGTGGTGTCGTCCGCGAACTTGATCAGCTTCACGGAGTCGTGGCTGGAGGTGCAGTGGTTGGTGTACAGGGAGAAGAGCAGGGGAGAAAGAACACAGCCCTGTGGGGCTCCTGTATTTATAATCCGAGAGTCCGAGACATTCTTCCCCAGACGCACTCGCTGCTTCCTGTCCGTCAGGAAGTCAGTGATCCACCTGCAGGTGGAATCGGGCACGTTGAGCTGGGAGAGCTTGTCCTGGAGCAGGGATGGCAGGATTGTGTTGAAGGCAGAGCTGAAGTCCACGAACAGGACCCTGGCGTAGGTCCCCGGGGAGTCCAGGTGCTGTAGGATGTGGTGGAGGGCCAGGTTAATGGCGTCGTCTACAGATCTGTTGGCTCTGTAGGCGAACTGCAGGGGGTCCAGGAGGGGGGAGGTGAGGGACTTGAGATGGGAGAGAACCAGGCGTTCAAATGACTTCATGACGACAGACGTAAGTGCTACAGGTCTGTAGTCATTGAGTCCTGTGATCCTGGGCTTCTTCGGGACGGGGACAATGATGGAGGATTTGAAGCAGGCCGGGACATGGCAGGACTGCAGAGAGGTGTTGAAAATTATATTTTACATACTTGTAAGAAAGAGCCCTGTGAGTCAGTATTTGACAAAGGAGCTGATTGGCTGAATGAGGGTGGTTCTCTTTTTCACTTTTTCAATACATGCATGTGAATACTAATGATCGAACTGTTTTAGAGCCAGGAACTTGTTACATGGAATTTATTACACAGGTCAATGATGTTCCCTGACTTTGAATACAATACTTGGTTTCTTAAAGGAGCAATATGTAAAAATCTGGCCAAAAGTGGTACTGCAGTCACAGTCAATATTTTGTAGTCCTCTCCCACTCTCCCTGACTCAGGTTGCCAGATTCACACCAAATCCAGCAGCAAACACAGGGAATTATTTTATCAGTTGTTTGTCCGTCTCCATTCACATTGCCATGACAGCCGTGCTAATGCTGAATGGATGTTTTGATTAATGTTTTTTTATTATTATTATTTGGACATTTGAGATAAAAAACAAAAACAAAATAAAAGCAATGTAATTATACATAGTTTATGCAAAATAAATAAGCAATTGATGTCCAAAATAGGAGTGGGAAGAATGGATGTTGGAACGTATTTCTTCAGCGTATCAACATCAGGGTTTGCTCAAGAGGATATCACCTTTCAATTTGATTTATTCCCTATTTTTTAGACAAACATATAAAAGTCCCACATCAAAAAGAGACTAACATTATTTTAATTCGGGGAAATTTTAATCGGGTCTTAAATTATTATTTTTACAATTAAGCTATAATCTGCAAAAAAACGTCTCGACCTTCATCTTTTACCGTTTTTAGAGCAATCTGTCATAGAATGTGATAACATGCAATAAATACAAAAAGACATGGCCCGGGATCGAACCCGGGTTCCTGCATCGTAAGCGCACAGTTTAGACCACTAGACCACCGATTCACACGAATGAGACACTGTGAAGAACGGAGTCAAACTAGAAAATTCTGCATCACACGTGAACTTTTATCAGCTGTCTCAATTGTTCAAAGGCATCCCGATATAAATCCTCGTTTTAGTCTTTGTTTTGTCATTAATGATTTGAGAGACCTTTTTTAGTTCTGTGCCACATGTTATTTTACCACTGAGATTAATGAGCCGCGCGGAGTTCTGGCAACCCGTTCACGGACTTACATGACACTTCCTGATTGGCGAAACGGCGGAGGGTAGGACATCAAAATCAAAACAATAACAACTTTTACGGGTCGTAAAACTAATTTTGATAATCAAATATCTCGGCTGAACTACTGTTATCAGTTAAAGATGAATTCGAAAAGAGTATGATTTAATAACGCCTTTTGAAATATTCGGGTCATTTAATGATGACTTGACATGCAAATATTACATATTGCTCCTTTAACTCTTTTCCACCTGCCTTTTGCCTGTCACTCTATACTAATTAAAGCCTTCAGATCTTGTTCAGTGTTAATTATATCAGACAATTATATCATGACGAAAAGGACATTCAGATTCTGTAACGCGATCATGGCATTACATTGATTGCAGGCTTGTAGTTTTACTTTTTTTTGCTTTTTTTTTAAAAAAGAGAAAGAAATGCTTGAAGCATGTAGCATGTTAGTGGAGTATAAATGGAGAAATCTATTCAAAACACAAACTCTTTGGGATATGACAGCAGTGACAGAATTGGAAAAACACTTTTGGAGAGAAAGTTTTTACCAGTCCACCCCCACACACTATTTTTACCACCACCACATGCTATAGAAATATTGTGGTGCATTTTACAGCTACAATAACTGCAAGACAAAAACATGAAAAGAAATCTTTAGATGAGGTTCTGCCAATGAGAAAAGTGGTGTACACTTCATGCTGCTAATCTCTACCGTCGTCTTATTGCGTTTTCCCCAGCACAGTTTGAATGAGGGGGATTTTATTCTCCCTGTCCTTGTTCTATGCTTAAGACGCCATGTCCCATTTCCATTCCATTGTACTTGTATGGAGAGCAATTTACCTTCTCCAATAGGTAAACATTAAACTAGCCAACACAATAGCCGCGGCTCCTTTTTTCCGCCTGCTCTCAACAGACAGTTTCCTCACTGATTGCTTGAGTAAATCACTTCTATACATGCAGTGTGTATGTGAGTGCTTCTGGGAGGCCAGGGCAGTGCTGGAGAGACAGGTGGTGAAAGAGCTGGACACGCCGCGTGGGTGAGGATCAAGAATACGGGAAGACGCAGGGAAGAAAAGAAAATCTCATTGGCCTCCCGCTGTCATCGACACTTCAAAGTTGGTTGAAACCGGCTGGCATTGTGATGAGCTAATGAAACAAATCAGGGAGAGGAATTGAAGATGTTTTTGCTGCATGTTAATGAGGTAGTTTTGTTGGACCCGTTTGGCGAAACTGTAATGCATGAGTAAGACTTGGAAGCAGTTTGCGCTTGTGGTCACAGTGTTGCCAGCAGTAATGAACAGTGAAGATGGTGAGGTGCTTGGGCTGCATCGATCGCCTGCACTCTCACAGACGGAGGAGGGAAATTAGTGGTGATGGGGGCTTAAGGGGGGTGGACACATGCCTCTACCTTCTGTGGGCACGTATGGACACAGAGTCGCAGGCAGCACAGGGTACTGTTGTTATTTGCATCATGTTCTTAATAGTATTTCAATAACCGTGACGATAACTTCCAGTTCAGTTCAGTCTTGATTTAAAAAGGGACAGTAACATTAAGCTCAAAGACAGATATGTTCTGCACCAAATAGTAGCTACACAGAGAATTTCCGTCTGCAGTCCCTGGTTACATGTAAAAAAAATACAAAAACAATACAATACACCTTTTATGTAGTTATGCAGATTTTTAATAACTCAATAGAAAAAAAAATTGGGTATAGTTTTAACTTGAACATTTTTTTTTAGCTTTTTTAACACTTTTGGCTCTCACAACAACCCAATTGAGCACATGCTCTAAAAAGTGTTGTCTAGTTGGCAAAGGCGTCTCCCTTTCAGCTGACCAGTGCCAGCCATTATAATTATAGATCCATGGTGTCAACAACGCAATATGACAACACTGGCAATTCAAAGTAGATAATATACAAAAAAAACTTAACAAACTCCACGTGCGAATACTACTTAATTTCTGTCTCAAACTCTTTTTCATGTGGAAATTATATACATCTATATCTTAAAACTGTGCAGACTGTTTATTTACTATCTAAGTCTAAGTCTAAGCAGTCTAAGCTTGTCAATAGGCTCCATGTTGTTGCTTACTTCCTCCCCTACTTATGGTGGGCCGTTGCCTCCATTAATTCATGGACTCCTGTTGACCCCTTCTGAAGACCAACTGAAGTTAACTTCAGGTAGAAACCTATAATCTCATCTGATTGCCCCGGCAACACGTGACATCAAAGGTTACTATGACAACACAATTCTAAGAAGAACGATTATGTCATCGGTGTTCTTAGAATGCACTTTGAAAATTTAATAATTTTGTTTATTGTGATAATAAATAATAATAAGGACTAGCTTGTTTTTAAAGTTCTCCACAAAGAAAGTTGTATATAAATAATAATTAATAATTAGGACTGTCAAACGATTAAAATTTTTAATCAAGTTAGCTACAGCTTGAAAATAAATTAATCCTAATTAATCACATTTCAAACTAATGGCAAAATTATACTCTTTGCTTTATTCATGTTGCTGTTTCCTCTGGCGTCTGCACACGGCCCTGCAGTCCCTTTTATGGGCATTAGTGGGCGGTTACCTATGCTAAGTACCTATGCTAATGAATCACCTGGCACGGGCGCTCTACTTACGACGACATGGCATTCATCAATCTAAGAGAACAGCTGCGAACCATTCAGCGTCTTACAAGCGCGTTGATGAATCCCAAGAACGACTTGAGAAGAAATTTAAGAAGTTTCTTGCAAAGTTATTCGTGAATGAGGCCCATTGTTTGTCTCTGTGTATGCTTGTGAACATGTGCCTCCAGCGCGAGTTGTCATGCTCCAGTGACTAAACTAGCGCAGCTAGCATTTAGCGCAGCTAGCATGTTCGTCGATGCGGAAGTACCGTCTAATAATAAAATAAACTGATGGCGCACCTCTGAGAAGAGCTGCCTTCTTGGAGCAGAACTTTACACAAAAACCCGCTAGCTTAACTCCGCTAGTATCAAAGCACTTCTGCTAGCGTCTAATAATAAAATAAACGTATAGCGTACCTCCGTGAACACATACTGATATAAAGTCTCTGGAAGGTCTCTGGACACAGAGACGCTGCAGAGCTGCAGTATTGGAGAAGAACTGTACACAAAAAGCCACTAGCTTAACTCTGCTAGCTTAACTAGTCTGGTCTGAAAACTCCAAGCCTCTGTAATTCAGAGAATGTGCGTCGTCTGCGCATTGAAAACTGCGTTCCAGCGTTGGCTGTGTGAAGGCACTCGCGGACTATTGCTATTACTCGCTGCCATCCTTGTTTTGAGTACGACAAATCGACGCGCATATTTTGTATCAAAGTACTTTGCATCAACGTCATCGAAAACCTCGATGCATTGTCCCAGCCCTACCTCTAACCCTAACCCTAACCTTTGGGGGTTTCCCAGGAACCTGTACTCCCAGAGAACCCCGCAAAGGGCACCTAGGGAACACGGTCAAATACCTTCTCCAAATCCACAACACATGTGAGCTGGTTGGGCGAACTCCCATGAACCCTCTATTAACAATACGAATACTACATTTGCAATTTAGTGTTAGTATTTAGTGTTTGTACTTTGCTGCTCCAAAACTCTTTGGGAACCGTTTTCAGTGTTCTTTGGGTTGTCAAGTTTTGTCCAATTTCAGAATTGTACAAAACTCAAGACCCAAAGCACACAGCTCACTTTCCCAAAGAGTCTGGTATACAGCATCGCATGTGAAGCTGCAGACTCTGAAGTAACCCTTCAGAGTCTACAGCCCAGAGGTGTCCAAACAGGCGCTTATGTGGCTGCAGGTTTTTTAGGGTTGACTTCAGTGAACCAATGGCCATGACAGGCACTGGTTCACTGAAGTCACCCAGAAAAAAACAATGTTTAAAATGGGGGAAGGTATGTAAACATCTGGTAACCAGACGTGGCACAAAAAGAAAAGCAGCAGTAACCTACTGCCACTAACGACAGACTGGTTACCGCCACCCTCTTTGCAACGTTTCTTGCTAGGTTCCTGATTTCAGACCAAAAGCTACCCTGGTTTGACGCTTCTTGGAGCTTATTTTGCTCCTGCTCCAGCATGTCTTTGTCTTCCTCCATATTGACCTGTAGACCACAATCTACTCTCTCTCTCTCTCCAGCTGCTACATCCTCAATGATCATCGGGGTCTGCGTGGCTGTGGCTACGAGCCAGATGAATACCAATATTTCTTTGCTAAATACTGGAAGTCCAGATACTTACTGTCCTGCAGCTTTTCAGTCTTCCGTATCAGAGTGTAGATTTGAAGATTTTTCTCAACAATCTCTGCCAAAAGACTTTGGTTTTCATGTCTTAGCAGTCTAAGCTTGTCAATAGGCTCCATGTTGTTGCTTACTTCCTCCCCTACTTATGGTGGGCCGTTGCCTCCATTAATTCATGGACTCCTGTTGACCCCTTCTGAAGACCAACTGAAGTTAACTTCAGGTAGACCCCTATAATCTCATCTGATTGCCCCGGCAACACGTGACATCAAAGGTTACTATGACAACACAATTCTAAGAAGAACGATTATGTCATCGGTGTTCTTAGAATGCACTTTGAAAATTTAATAATTTTGTTTATTGTGATAATAAATAATAATAAGGACTAGCTTGTTTTTAAAGTTCTCCACAAAGAAAGTTGTATATAAATAATAAATAATAATTAGGACTGTCAAACGATAAAATTTTTTAATCAAGTTAGCTACAGCTTGAAAATAAATTAATCCTAATTAATCACATTTTAAACTAATGGCAAAATTATACCATGTTTTTCTGTAAATGGTTGTTTAAATGAAAAAATAAATGATGACAAAGTGTACATATGTACTGTATTTGTTTATTCTAACAATAAATCCACATGAAACGGCATTAACATTTTTCACATTGTGTATTTCTGTAGTACACAGTGGATTTTCTAAGTTGTATAAAAACCTGTAATTTAATTGAGAAGTTTAGCTCAGTGATTCAGATGTGTATGAATTCAGGCCATAAAAAGTGCTGAGTAGAAACTTTGCGTGATGCTCGTTCTCCTAGGTTATAGTCTTTTGCCAATATCTTTTATTTCATGTCTTATGCTCCTTCAAACACTATTACTGCATTACATTTGTGTTATGGCCTCCCAATTATTTTGTCCTAAATATTTGCAACATTTACCCATAGTGAGGATAAGCCATGTGAGTTAGTTATCCATGCAGAATGTATTACATTTTCAGCTGCCCAGAACTGATTGAAAACCAGACAATTGTCAGTGAATTAGATAAAAATCGGGCCACAATCTACAGTAGAACACTGCTCTATGTTTGCACTGCAGAGGAGATGAAAGCTCTGCTCCTGCACAAGGCGTGATTGTTCTCCTGTCTCTGGAGGAGTCGCTGACAGTTCTTGGGAAAAGTACACCTTGGGATATTGTTTATTTTTGCCCGTGGATCTAAAAATAAACCACTTTGATTTGCAGTAGGTTGAATTACACCTCCATCCCCATGTGAGAAAGTGATTGTAATCATGACTATTAAAAAAGACAATAACAATACAATACAGTAACCATACAATAACATAAGCAAAACCTCACACTTATCCCATAATGTGTTAAGCATAAAAATATGGGGTGGAATGCTCCCACTCTGGTACCAGTCTACATGGAAGACACTTGATACGATAGATCCTATTGAGCCTTGTGATGCTTTCAAAGGCATCCTCTAACTTTGCCTTAGCAGTATAGGCGTTGAATTGCTATCATACATACATGCATTCTATCTAAGCACACATTTGGCAAATATAATCACGTAACTAGTTGTTTACTTTGGGCTTTTGACTTTCTCACACGATCAACTGCAGCAACACAAATCAATTTGTTTCTGCGGCGCAATTACTGTAAATACACCTTGTTTCCTGCTTTATCCTGGCGTATCGAAAAGCGTGTGGAGGAACTTTGTGGAAGATTTTGTCATTGCGATTCATTGCAATGATCAAAATGAATGAGTTGTCTATATGTCTACAACTATATTCAAATATAAGTAAGGTTTTCCATGTGCTCTTGAATACATCTGGTGGCCTTGTCAATGTAGTATTCTGTTTTACGTGGCTACATGCTATCGTAACCAAAGGTGAAATGGTTCAATCCAGTTCCACCAAATTGACATCTCACAGCCAAGATTCACATGCGTCTTGCTCAATGGAATTACATGTTGAGAAATCTCTTCTGAAAAACAATGAGAAGAGACTAGATGTATTTGAATGTCAATATTGTGTTATTGCTGTTCTTTTCTTGTTAGATACCAAATGTCAACAAATATATCACTACAGGGATTGTATGTGGTTGTTTTATCATCTGAATTATGTTTTATCTATTAGAACCAATACCAATCCACAAAATGTTGTTGGATCGGTTGTTGCATGAATTATCGTCCCATTTCCATCCTCCACATAAGCCAATTCTAATTTGCAATATTGCCTTTTATGCAATGTTCAGCTTTTTTCCTATCTATTTCACTAATAAACGTTTAAACAGACCCTTTTTATACGACTTACTCTGAATTTTTGCGTATTTTGATTATGTGACATACCCGGTTTTCAGCAGTACTCGGTGTGTGTTGGTGCGGACTGGTTCATATCTTTTCTATGAACTGAACTGTATATATTCGACTGTTGGATGCGGTCCACCTCCACTGTCGGTCTCAGCTGGGCCGCCCTGCTCTTGGATCAGGGCCCTAGACTCAAACTGTTTGAGACCAGTCTTCATCTGAGAGCTCGCCATATCACCAGATTGCCACATACTATATGGATAAAGCTGGCAAGGGGTCTCTGGACTGTGCACGCCAAGTTAAGCCATGTGGAAGAGTACCTGTTGTTCATGGCATAGAAAGGGTTCCATGGTATTGGCCAAATATTAAATATGATGTTAACCCAGGATTGGATTTTACTTTATATCAGCCAAAGAAAAAAACATATTCAATTCATATCTTTTTATAAACTTTTAATTGGTAACTATATATGTTCAATGAAGGGATTGGAATACAGAAGATGCTTTGTAATGAGCTGTATGGAGCTCACTAAAGCTTTGATTCAAGATATTTATTCTGGCCTTGGCTTCAATAAGGTAACATTTCACCCTTTTATATCTGATTCTTGTCTTGTGCGTTTTCTAAGGAAAGAAAGGTAAAATGAAACTGCATGTGCAAAGTGTAACAAAGAAGCAGCGTACAATGCAAACCTAAGGAGCAGCAACAGAGGACTTGAAACCGGAGATAGTTCAAAAAGCACATAATAGAAACTCCTCCCTTTTATCCGGCTTTCTGTAGTCTTTGATTGTGTCTGTATATCTTGCGTAGTGGTATAGCTCTGCTCTTAGGATATGAATAATCTCATACAACGGATGGCAAGAGATTGGGTCCATTACAATGAGAAGAGACAAGATTTATTTGAATGTCAATATTGTCTTGTTCTGCTCCGTTCTTGTTAGATACCAAATGTAAAAATATGTCACTACAGTTTTTATGTTGTTGTTTGATGACTTTTCTTTAAATAATCTGAATTATGTTTAATCAATAGAACCAATACCAATCAATTTTTTTTTTCGGATTAGCACCAATATTCAATGCTATTCAATAGACACCTGCATTTCTCCTAGAGGGGATCAATGACGTATCTATCTCTATCTCTCTATCTCTATCTGTCTATCTATTGTTGTATTGAATCCTTGCGTCCCTAGTCTTGTTGCATGAATTACCAATTTCCTTCCTCCACACAAGCCAATTCTAATGTTCAGTTATTTTGACTTTTTCTGATCTATTTCACAAATACATGTTTAACCAGACCCGCTAACCGTTTACTCTGTATTTTGCATTTTGTAAACACTGTCACTAGAGAAATACTGCAGGTCCTTAACCTCTAAGCCCATCTGCAGCCTGTGTGTGGTAAATCTCTTTTTTTCTACAAATTTCTTTGTCTTTTTTACGACAGCCTCTCCTCTCTCTGTCTCTGCCCTCCGCTCTCCCTTCATCATCCTCTCCGTTGTCCCAAAGCATGTTAACACTCCAGGCTTTTTGGAGAGCCCCACGCAGCCATGGTAACTATTCTTTTATTTCGGTGTGTGTGGTGCTTGTAGAGTTTCAAAAATCCAAGTAGAGGTCGTGGCAATCTCTATAGGGTCTCATTCTGTAATTCATGTAAATTCCCTTAAGACTTGCACCTTTGTCTTGGCCTTATTGTCCCTTTCTTTCAATCTTGAGCCGTCAAATGGAACATTTGCACAAAATGATCATACTATTAAGAGCTTAAATTCCTTCACGTATTGGCTCTCGATGTGACCCGACGAGAGTTATCTTGATAGCCTTGTTATTTGATACCTCTGACATTGGACTCTTCGCTCTTGTACTCTTGCACAAGACTTGGCTGCAACTGGCAATAAACAGGAACAATACAAACCACTTTCCGCTGCGCAAAAGGTTTGACTTGTTAATTTTACATCTTCTTAATTGGAGTGTTTTTCTTTTTTTGGGAAGTAAATGTTGAATTAAATGTTAACAATATCAACAAATAGTTCATTCTATTTTGGAATTGTATATTGTATGCAATTAATCATCCACAGAATACTAATTTTTATTCAAATCTATAAAGCTGTGAGACTATGACATAACACAGATATGAAAGAGAACGAGATAAAAGCATACTTAAAGATGAATCAATGTTGAGAGATGGAGTGGAAAGCAATGCCTTGATACTTCTTTTTAATCTTCAGTGTGTGACATTGTATGAAACATGTTTATGATCAGGTTAAATACTTCTGACACCTTTTCAAGCGTTTGAGTGTTCTGCCCCTCCTCCCCGCTCCGATAGCCTTGTGAACCCAGCCCCTTATTCATCCTTTTGAGCCAATCATATTCTACTTCCATTCAGCCGGGTGAATAGGCAAGCCTCTGCTATGCACTCCCACTGATAGGAAAGCGCTTCTAGACCCACACAAACATGCACGCAGCCTTGTAGTTTGGGAGGGTCCAGACCGCAGCGTGAACTTTGTGCTGTTAAAAGTTGCCATTGAAATATGCGGTTGCCATTGAAATATTGTTCTTCTATTGCTGTGGTGACAAAGAGCAGAGGAGGGCGTGGGTCCCTGCTCAGTGTGGGGCTGACGGACCAATGTGCCGTCTCAACAGAGTCAGTGTGCAGAAATAATGTCCATTAGACTTGGTCAATCACGCCCCTGGCTTTGTGAAATATGGTGCCTTCAGTCATTTCATAAAATCAGACCAATACTTCCACTCGATCCATCATCGCGGTGAAGGATGTCTGCCTCTGAATGCGCTGTTTATGATTCATAATTTAATTAATGGAGACTCATGCGGCGACATAGAGCTGAGAACTCTGAACGGACTGGGTTAGGATTGTTCCCAAGGTTTTATCATAGTTTGGCTTCTTTCAAATGATTCCAAAATTGCAGGATAATGAGATACTGGCAGGAAATACATGTATGATGCTTGTAGATTCATTGTATTCATTTGAACATATAAACTAGCACTTGTTTTTCTTGGGCAATGTTGATACATTTTGAATCATTGTTCATATAACGTAAATTAACAGTTAATGATATATTTGTCTCATTTTGTCACAGTGAAAGAGAAAGAAAGTTCACAGAAAGAAACTTGTATATACAATATATTCAGTTTTGTTTTGTTTTGAGAATGTACAGCTTGGGGATTCAATTCAATTCTATTATTCTTGTATAGCTCTAAATCACAACAGTAGTTTCCTCGGAGGACTTTACAAACAGTTGATTCGCCAACACAGATCAAAGAATGAAACGGTTCAGACACAAGAAATTCAATGATAAAAAAACCCATAGAGCTATTAGTCCATAATGGGCAGATGACCAATGTCCATAAATGTTGATAAATGTCCATAAATGTAGTTGACAGTCGAGTTTTCCAGATCATCACCACTGTCCTTGGACCTTTCTGCATCGACAAGGAAAAAGAATTGTATATTGTTCATAACGGTAAAAATTACAGACTATTTCCCCCAAAAATATATATGATGATTCTCAGATCCACTCGCACACACATATTGGAGATTCTAAACCCACCACAAAGCAGTTCATCTACATTCAAACATCTTGCACATTTGGGGACAAGAACCCGACCTCTTAAACCAAAAGAAACGTGGAGTGGAGGTTTCGGGTTCTCGTGACCACCACCGACGCTGAAACGGGACAAGCCATTTCATTTTCGTGAGTGCTTTAACTTCCCTTAAAACACAATGAACAGTTTGTCACATCGTGAGGGTCTCTCTCCCATGGGTTCTGCAAGACTTCAGGTTTCCCACTGTTAAGACTTTTAAACCTGTTTTCCCAATTCTTGTTAATCTCTGTACTGTGAAATGGACAAGGTTGTATTGACAGACCTTGGGTTACATCTGCAGTGCTTTTGTAGTGAATATTTTCTAGGGCAGGGTCTAAAACTGACTCTTTCAAAGCTCAAGCTCCTGCTATTGTCACCACTGCAACCATAGCTAACCAGTGTCAAAAGAGCACATTCACAAGCTTTCTTTTAGCATAGATTGCAATAATACTGGTGAGGAGTCGGCGGTAAGTAAGTAAGGAAGGATGGATTGAGCGAACTGACTACAGTAGATTAGATTGCATCGTGGACATCTGCTTTGTGGAGGGGGCACTTTCTCTGGGAGAGGAAGTCCATAGATGCCTGCCTAAGGGCCAATGTCTTTCATGCTTTTAAACTTGTGGGTTTTTTTTACATCCACACCCTTCATTGAGCACAAAAGATCACTACAACCACTGCGATTATTACCGTACACCTGCTACTATTGTGCATTTAAATGAGTCTTTTTTTTTACTTTGAAGCTTTGCCAAAAAACCCATATCACAGGCTTTATGTCATCTCTTTTATATCAGGAAACAACAGAACGCTCATATTTTTAATGCCCTTGTACATATATGTTTACGGATTTGGGAGCCGTTTCATTGGACACCAGTAAATGTTTAACCCCTATTGTTAAGGAGACAAAAGATGTGTTTTAATCCCGCTGTGAGAGGCAGGCGGAGGGGGCGGGGCGTGAATCGGTGTCAGAGGGGAGGGGGTGTGTCACTGCTGCTGTTGTGATTTTGTGAGGGAACCTACGCCTCTATTTACTGTCATTCACTCAGAGCAGAAACAGCAGGAATTTACTGGCAACGGATTATGACTGAACTAATGTGCACTGTGCCTGTACCGAGCCCGTTCTGAGAGGAATTATCATCTGCTGCTGGAAATCTAATTCACTAAGGTGATACATTATTATTATTATTATTATAATTTAATATCGTCATGGTTTTGTGATATGATTATTGTTATGGACATGTTGGACTGAATCTGTTGAGATTATTTGAGGTTAGGTGGTCCGTACTAGACTACTTTAGGTGGATTAGTTTCCCTTTTTAATTGACTAAAAACTAGTTCAAAAGAAACTGTGCTGTAATGAAAAAGTTGAGGTCAAATCATTGTGCAACTTTATCTGTGGCGTGCGATTATCTTGAATCTTTGTCATTGCGTCGACTTGTTTGATTAGAAAAAGAAACATGCTTTTGAAATATTTAATTATTAGGGTTAGGGTTAATATTTTAGGCTTTTCTTACAAATCCATTCTATTAATTGAAATAACTGCTTTCTTTGTTGTGCTTATCTATCATTGCAAAGGGCATACATAGAAAAAAAATGTATCCGCTGTTTCTGAAACCTCCGTAATTACGATGGCACTTTGAGTCTGCCGCTCTGACATTTGATGAACATTGAAGGCGGAACGACACATTCTCGGTCTAATTATTTCCTCTGTTTGCCTGTAACACAGCTACATCCTCTGTGCGTCTCATTATACCGGGGCTTAAATGTTCGGAGGCCGGTGCCCTGTCACTGAGGCACTCTCACTGACAACAAAGCTGCAGCTCATTAGCTCCACCTGACACTCTGCAAACTCCCCACACCTCCCTTTGACCAGCGTCCTCTCACCTTTTTACACATTACGTCTATTTTACTTTCAGACTTGCACTCTTCAAAGATACACTCGCACTTGGTTCTTAGAGTTCTTTTCCTTGCTGATGCAGGAGGGTTCAAGGACAGTGGTGATGATACAGGACATTTATGGACATTTATGGATATTAGTCATCTGCTCCATATAAACCAATGGCTCTATGTGTTTTTTTATCATTGCATTTCCTGTGTTTGAACGGTTTGATTCTCTGATCTCTGTTGGTGAATCAACAGTTTTGTAAAGTCCTCCGAGATGACTACTATTGTGATCTAGGGCTATACAGAAAAAAATTGAATTGAATTTGTCAGAACAAGAGTGACACGCTTTTTACGCCTTGGTTTTAACACCATCTGAGTTTTAGACTTTTTACATGTATTTGTTTATATTTTAAGCTGTCTGCTTTTTTTTTATTTTTTTTTTTATCTTTTGTGCCTGTGAAGCACTTTGGACAGCTGGTGTAAATGTGCTATACAAAAAAAGCTGCATTGACATTTTAAACATGCACCCAAGAGATGTCTCTTAGGATTTAGTCCAGTTCCAGATGGAGACTGTAAATACTCAAAATAAAGTGTTTGTTGACCCATGGATTATTGAGTATTTTAGGCAAACATTCTTGTCTTTGCCCAACATCATCCTGTACCATCTTTCAGTGGAGCAGTACTTACTTTTGTAGAAGGATGTTTTAAAATGTGCCCACTTTAACAGCGCGACTTGGTTTACCCTGTGTTTTGCTCAAGGCTGTGTCATAATGACTGTTTACATGCTGGTCAGGAGTGAACAAGTTTACTGTATTAGCAATTTTCGCTCGCTGGGCATTGAAGCTTTAAGATAAGATGGACTTTATTGATCTCAAAATGGAAGAATGTGTGGACTCAGAGATGTCTGGTTTCTCCTTTTGTGATAAACTGCTGTAGTTGCAAGTTGGGAGTGAAGTGGTTAGAATATCTTGAAGAAAATGGTTTAAAGTGGTTGGTTTTCTATAAACCTGACCTTAAAGGCTCTGAGGTTCATAGCTCAAAATCTGGACTCATTTTAGTTGAACAGAGAAGGTTATCCCTGTTTCAAAAATGTACAGAATTTAGTGAACGTGAACTAGTGTCTTGAGCAGAAAAGTGTTATTTTCTGCTCAAGACACTAGTTCACGTCACATCCATTGCGCCTAAAGCGAAGTCTGACCTTGTGTGACTCTGAAGATATATTTTTTGTTGAAAAATGAGACAGAGGTAGCAGATCTTTAGCACTCGAAGCCCGTCCCAATCAGTTCTTCCCGATAGAACAAAAAGAAAACAAATCTTTTTACATTATGTGTATAAAAACATAAGCACAGAGATATTAATGACGCTGATGCTTAGCCAATCCAATCCACTTTACAGATATAGCACTTTTTTTGAAACAAGTTCTTGCTTTTATCTATGTGCATTAAGTAAGTAACACATTTCAATTTATAGGTTTGCCTGCTTTATGTGTTTCAAAAATAGTATATGATATTGATACTAGTTAGCAATGTGGTTCAGAACAAAGACATTCCTGGTTCTTGAGATAATAATGTTTAGTAGTAATACAGAAGATATAACAAAAATCTTAAGTTTACAATATTCAGGTCAGATTCCACAATTTCCTCATATACAACTGGTATTATAACAACAAATCCGGCTTAACACTTTTTAAATGACCAGTATCTGTGATTTTTCTCACTCTCAAATGAAAACAGGGATATTACAGTATTTGTAATCCTTCACACTTGCTTCATAAACAGCAGGTCAGAGTGTGTGGTTTTCAGAATAGAGTTGTCGTTTGCCTGAGTGTTGTGAAGTGCCCCATGTGTGTCTTCTCTCTGGGTGTTTAGTCATCTTGTTTGTTGCCCGCTGTCTAAATCTTCTGTGTCAAACCCTGATCATCGCCATGGCAGCCGAGCCGGACACCTCCATGTGCCGTGCCGGGACAGAGGTGGTGTGTGGCGGGACGCTGGCTCAATGTCATGGAGGGAGGTCTCCTTTGATGGGATCAGATGTGAGCTCTTTCAAACAGGATGCAGAAAGGCCACTCAGCGCTTGTGTTTTATTCATGAGGATCATCTTTGAGTTAATGTACAGTAACTTTCAGATCCTGCCTCAGATTCTCAGGATGGACTGTTAGAGGGAAAAAAAGAGGCAGCAGGTGTCAGAGTCAATACCAAAGCAGTTACTAACAAGGTTTTTTAATCGCTAAGGCTAGGATTTAATGGGTGCTAAACTTGAAACTCATGAAAATTCTCTGACCCAAAGTCTCTAAGATAGTGTAGCTTTGATCAGTGTTTTTCAACCAGTGTGCCGTGGTACGTTAGTGTGCCTTGAGAGAATGTTTGTTGTGCCTTTTGTAAATGATCCAATATCACCTAATTGGTCAAAACACTGTGAAAAGTAAGAGAAAGAGAAGATTAGAGCGACTTTGTTTGATTTTCTATATATACACACACTTTGATGAGAATGACTCGCATTGAGGGGCTGGTGCTCTGTGTACTGGGCACAGATCTGACTGCCACCCCCCCGACCCAGAAATGGATTAAGGGGAAGAAAATTGATTTTTTTTGTATCATTTTCAGCTGTTGGTTTGCCGTAATGAGAAAGGTGTGCCACGGCTCAAAAAAGTTAGGTAACACTGGCTTAGAGGATTATGGTGTTTTAGTACAAATGTGTATTGGTAAAAGATATATGGATTTTTTTCAAATATTGATTTTGAGAGTCTATATGGAACAGCAGAATGAGAATGCATAACATGCTTTTACCTACCATGCAGTTGTGTTGCTTTAGTTAGTTTTGGTTGACTACTATTCGGTTTCCATGGTATGTCTTTTGTCAATTTCTTTTGTTGTCTAGATCCCAAAAAGAATCCACTAACAGCAGAACAATGTAAATGAATGAATAAAGGGATTTTCCACTTTAAAAGATCAGATTGTTTGTTGCTTTTTAATTCATAACAGTTATTGTAGCCACTTTACCTTCATTGAAGAGAACAGAAATAGCTAGCAGCACAGAAGGATGAAGATGCTGAGGCTGATGAAGTCCTTGGAGAAAATAAAGAAAAAATGCTTTGTGCTCTCAAAGATGAGGAAATGTAAACAAATAATTGTGCATGTGTCCTGAAGCAGAAAGCAAAGTTGGAAATGGCTCTAGCTCCCAGACTTTTTATTTAAAGCTGCATGGTAACGTCGATAAGCATTTGGCAGAAGTAAATTGGATTGGCTTCTTCAATCATTTTGTTCATTGATTTGAGAGGTGTGTCACTCCAAAGAGATGTAGGGCATGGAGGGTGCAGGCGGATGCAATCACCTGGTACTTTTACTTATGTCTCAAACGTGAAACAGTTCATTCTCAAGGTGTTGTAAAGCAATTACCAGTAGTTAAATATAGTGTAGAGGGTATGGGATAAAAGGGACACGACAGGATTGATAGATACTTTACTGATGTCTGGATGTGTTCTGCAGAAATAACACACACAATTTAGCCAGGCAACCCAAGAACGTCAAATATTGTGGCTATTGTGCTTATGTATATGAGGTATAGTTTTGTGACTTGAAATCTAAACCCTTTGTCTACCTTTCTTTCAGAGTGAAGAGAATCGCGCCAGAGAAGTGACTGCTGGGACAGGGGTTATTGGGGTAAGTCACTCAGAAATCGTTTTGAACTCATTTTTTTTCAAACACATTGATGCCAGCGTGATTCCTACTGTGACCTTCCGGCTCCGTGGAATCAAGCCACTTGTTCTTCTCAAAGGCATTTTCCTCCCCCTGGACAAGCTCGCACAAATGCCAGTCTGTTATTCAGGCTGGCACACGTCTCCGGTCTAAAATGGTCTATGTCTGAATGTGCCAGGACATTAATACAGAAACACAGTGTACAGCTGACAGCCACCTAAATGACAATCTTTGTGGTTTGTTCTTCTTTCTGCACGACTCATGGTGAAATCAGTCTGGGCCTGGCATTCAATTTCTCCATGACATTAGCAAATGGCAGAACCCAGGCTTTTAGTTGTGTAGGTAACTTAATGAGAGTGGAGAGTGGGTGACTACTTAGATCACCAAATAGCACTTAAAGCCTAGCTGTGTATTGCGCTGCCTTGTTATTGGTTCATAATTCCTAGTAATGGAGTGGACTCGGGTAATGGCTGGTAATATAGAGCAGAGCATTTGACACTGAGATGTATTTAAGTCATAGAGATTGATTTTGTGTTCACAGCAGGTTTGAGAGATGACCTTGTGTCTCCTTCTCGTCCTGTGTGTGTATTTGTTGATTTAAGACCCTCCAGAGTGACACATCATTTATTCTGTTTTAATGTATTTGTATGAATGTGACAGTGTGAATTAATGAGCCGCTATACACACAAAAATGCACAGGAATTTGCCTAAGGCTATTTTCATCACTAGGAAAGTTTATTTGTATAGCGCAATTCATACACAACTCATTTTCATAGGGAAACTCAAAGTGCTTTACAAAACAAGCATTACAGTATATTCTTTAAAAGTATCTATGTAAAAATCCTTTAGTTGCGTTCACAGCAAAAGACAATTGTTTTAACATAGGCTTCTTCTTTGACAACGTTGAAATCTGTCTCACATTTTCGGGAAGACTGACCCAGACTCCCCGTGTTTAGTCCTGACTCTGGGCACTAGGAGGCCAGTCCTTGTGCTCCTCAGATTCCCAGCAGGAGGCTCGTACTTCATGGTTCAAGTCAGAACTCGAGCTGCAGCTTATTGAATTTGAGAATTTGTGTTTTAAAGCTTGTTTGGAGAGCCCAGTGAGCAGGCCATTACAGTCGCCTAACTGCTTTAGACAATGTACTTTCATGGAAATGTTTGTTAAAGTCCTATTGAAGTCCCAAACCACATGTTTTTAGTGCTATGGGACCCGGACTAAATCTAAGCACATATGGGGAGAAATGCAAACTTCACTCAGATAAGAAGGGTAACCAAACGAAATGTAGACAGATTCAAAACAAAATTGCATCTAAACAATCTTTAACTCTGAATTTCAAGGGTTGCTGCTCACATGTGATTAAAACTTGTGTAATGCAATCCATCCATGTTTGCTTTAAGACAAAATAAGTTTCTCATTAAGAGTCATTAACAGTATTTGTTTCCAGTGTAATTTTAAAGTGAATTCAAATACTTATTGAAGGCTTAATTTGACCTTTATTTGATGAAAGGAACATGGAAGTGACATTTAGAAAATTGAAATTGGTGAAAAAAACTTTTTGCAGGATGTGGCTTCCTGATCTCTGCCTCCTCCACTTCTCTGGCTCTGGGTGTGAGGCCTGTCAGTCCATCATCCGTCTGTTTCACTTCCACTCGCCGTGCATGTCAATCCTCTGCTCTCCGGCTCTGGGGCTGAGTCCACACTTTTGAATGGTGGTCCCATGGAGAGCCACGCTCAGGAGCTGGGCCGGTTTCATGTGGACACAGCGAGGCGTGAAGGCTCTTTGTGATCCGCAGTATTCAGGGCTCTCGCTTCAATAGAGGCCACAGCGGTCTGGGTTAGCTGCACAGAGCTGTCTTTCAGAGGCTCCTCTCTCACGTGGCTGTCAGTCCGCACTATTATTGTTTATGTGTGGGAGCCGAGGATGAAGATCTAAAATTAGCCAACCAGAACTTTTCCTCTCCTACAAATGCCATTGATATTGTTGCTTGTCTTTGGCTAATACAGCTATTCTCCAGGTCGAGATGAGGATGACATAACTCTGTGTTAGAGAAGTGTGGTACGAAGACAACTCTCATGTGAATAGATCTCGAAAACGAAGCCAAGAAAATAAAATATTAAGGTTAAGAGATCCTTTATTTGTTCCACAATAGGGAATTTGTGTTGCATCACCGGCTCCAGAAGGAATGTGTCTAAAATAATAAAATAAGATAAATACAAATAAATCATGTGAATAGAGGGATAAATGCATCAGATAGATAAACAATTCTAAAATACTAAGAATAAAAACATAATAACATCTCTCTCTTTATAGAAATGTACAATCTCTAGCTTTAGTATATTGAAGAATTAAGACAAACATTTATGACTTAAGCATGATAAGAAGCAAGAATATAGTATCTATCTTTAGCATAATAAAGTAAGTATATGTATCAAATTACTTAATGCCTTCATTAGTTCCACAGTGGGACAATTACAGACAATTACAAAAACATAATAGTTGTAATGTGTTCTGGTTCTGTTGAAAAAATTTGAGAAATATCCAAAATATTAACCATCCAAAAGATGCATTTCGCAATAACTCAATTTTTCAGAGCACCCCATGTTTCCCAGAAAGACAACCCGTTCATAAATGCTCCGCAAATGCAGTGAATCTGTGAACCTTTCTTGACTCATGTTTTATTTTTTATTTTTTTGTACCTGAAAGCACATATTTCTTTTGGGATTGTACGGCATAGATAAGTTTAGGAACTGATGCATTCCCACTGTTCCTCCACCAAAGCCCCTCGGCGTTTCTCCCAGCGCTGTGTGTTTCAGATGAACATGCCGAGATGTTTCTGAGGTGTCTCTTTAATAGTAGCTCCACAGCCCTCCTCCGGTTCTTTGTGTCAACGCTCCTGTCTGCACATGTACTGTCTGAGTTTTAGATGTGTGTTTCAGGTCTCTGTGGGTCTGTGTGAGCTAAAGAGCGATCCAGAACTACTGTCAGCAAGTCATATGAATAAACAAACAGATGGAGAGGGTGCAAAGACAGTGGGGTAAAGATGAGAGAAAGGGGAGAGGTGTCCTGAGGGGCGTTTTTATTTTTTTTACCTCTTTCACAACAGCAGAGGCGGATTCACGCACAGCTGACTTTTCCAACTGCAGAACAGACCTGTCGTCATTAAAAATCCTCTGAGTACACATTCAATTACAATCTAACGCACTTGATTTTTGTATGTTGGTTTAGTATATTGGTTACTATGTCACTTGAAACTTTAGACCCGGCAGATGTATAGTATAGTGCTACTTGAAATGTTGGAATTGGTTTGCCAATTAGAACCGAATTTCCCCAAGGTCTCGACCCTGGTCGTGGTGGAAGCTGAGGTGATGAGCTGAAGACATGAGCCAACAGTGAGATTTTACCTCTGGTTAGGAGATGATGAGGAGGAGGGTTACTGCACGAGCTGAAAGTTCATGTTCAGATTGTGACCTTGGGAGATATACCAGTCTGAACCGTTGTTATAGCTTACTTATCCAATGTCGTGGTCTAGGACACAATTGCTGAATTGTCCTCTATTTGGATTTCGTTTAAAATTCACAATCAAAATATTGTTTGCACATGTTTTAACTTATTGGCTTATCCAAAGGAAAGCACTTTATACTGCACCCATTAAAAACACTTCCAAATCCAGTTATCAGAATAGTAGAGGTTTTCAGTGCTGCAGAGTGCATTGAATGTCGTTATTGGGAGGAAATGGTCTCCGAATACTGTGCGGAGGGATCTGTGGAATAGCATAAGATTAATGTGTGTGTGCGGTGGAGGTCGTGATCCAAGGCCATCTCTATCTTCTCATCAATAGAAGACCCTCTCACGGGCTGCGCTTGAATATAAATGGGCACATTGCAATGTAACTCAACACTTACCAGCAACCAAAGCCATGTCATGAGAAATATAAGAGGCAATCATATATGATGCGAATGCCTATAATAAACATCTTTATTTCCCAATGCTAAATCTAATCTATTAACTGCATATTAAATGTAACCCATTAGGCAGAGTACACGCTTAGGTAATGTACCGGTACAAGTAATGGAGGAAGCATCTACTTGGTTTGTTTGTAGAGCACAATTTGTATCTAAAGTACAAATCTAAATCTTTATTTAGAAAAACTATCGATCCCATATCATTATGAATTCATTTGAAATGATTATTATTGAACTTGTAGATGTAGAACTTTATTTCTTATGTAGTTTCTGTGGATGGTAGTGAATAGAGAATGCAGCTCTCCATGGCCTCGCACCAAAGTCCATATGCGACATGTTAGTGCCATGGGGAGGCAGCATTTCATATTTATGCTGCTAAAATCCTGAAAACGTGAGACAGGCTTCTTCTTTGACAATGTTCAAATCCAGGTTGTGCTGAGAAAATGTATTTTTACTCTCTTTTTTTATTATTTATGATTTGAATGCCTTGTGTGACTGTTTCGGATCTTGTTTTGTAAAAGCACTTTAGAGTGCCTTGTATATGACCTGTGGATCCACTGGGCCATATTCATGTTATTACACATAACACATAATGATAGTGGAGTGGATGGAATCTTTACTGAAAGGACAAGAGCATTTACCTCTGAACTTCACGCCCTTTAATTTGGGGTTTGAATAACGGCAAAGATGGCAAGATAAACCAGTCTTTCAGCACTTTTTCTTTCATTTTTTGTCATGTTTTGGTTGGATTTATTTTTAAACTCAATACTGTACAATACCTGGAGCATATCTTGGAAACATTCCCCTTTGTTTCACCTCATTACACATTTAGACACATCTCAGGGTGTGTCTATCCAACTTCCTCCGACACATTCACTATCTCCGCACCTGCAATTTGCTTTATGAGTGCGGATGTGGTTATGACATGCCTCTACAGGAGCTTCGACTAACATCAATAATGACTTCCTCCTGTCAAACTTTGTATAAGTGAAAACACAGGATGCACTGACAACATATTTTTGTTGAATCGCATCCTCCGCCTGGGTCTCTTCAGTTTGACATCGAAACATTAGCACGCAATCTGTCATTCTTCTTTATTAGTCCATTTGATTTGAGTTAGGGATGTGTGTTTGCAGTCTCCCAACATTGTTTTCTGCTTTGCCCTTCACTGTGTTCACTACTTACTATAAGATAAAATGACAGTGTTGAATTATTCACCCATAAAAATTTTATTATAATTAAGTCTTTTAAATGTCACCTATAAAAATGAAGCTGACACCTACAGGAATGCATCCAACTGTCAGTTTTCATGTCGACCGAAGGACTATTTGGAGTGAATTTTGCTACAGGATCTACTTTTTATAATCGAGCCCCAAAAAAATGGTAAAACTGTAAACCTGTTTATCATAAGACACAATTAAATATGTTGATTGTTAGTATGGCCAGAGATAACTTTTATTTATACATTTACGGGGGTTGGACCTGGGTGGTGTTTTCGATCAGCCTTTCTATCCCGCTCCTTGAACATCCTGCAGTGAAAAATCAGGTCCATGTCCATAAGCGTTACTGTATGTGTCTGGTCAGTGTCCCTGGAGGTTGGTCACATGACTGGTCCGTCCCTCAGAGTGCCCTTGAGAGCCCTGACCTTCCCTGTTCCTCCTCGAAGCATTGATGCAGATAAAGAATTCCCCATAAAGGCGGCACCATTATCCTTATACTCAGCAGATGTTAGCGATGCATTATGGGAGCACTCGCACATTCGTTTGCAGAGGAAGTCCAAGCTCACTCTTGCCGTTTCCTGCGGATTCACAGTCTGACAAACGGAGGCTGATGGAGCACTTCTTATCAAAGCCATTATTTCAGACGGAGCCAAATGAGCGTCATAGTAAAAGCTCTGCAGACGACTGGGCCAAAACGGATGTCCTTCAAACACTCGAGTCAGCTGACGTAGTGCAAGGCTGAAAACATAAATACAAGCCGTCAAATGTTATAGTTACGTTTACTTTATTATGCTATTGTCAGAGATTTTTATACTGAATTCTTGCGTCTTCATTTTGCTAAAGTTGGAGATTTTAGATTTGCTTCCTTGTCAGGCTAAAGCGAGATGTTATACTTTATTATGCTAAAGTCAGCTATTTATTTTGTTTTAGTCTAGAGTTATTGTTCATTTATCTTCTGTTGTGTGCCCCTCATTCCTTTTGTTCCGTAAACCAACGAGGCAGCACTGACATTTTCCCACAGTTGGACAAATTTCTTGGTTTTTTAATCTTAAATGTTTTAATGGTGCTTTTAAAAATTCTCGTATAGTCTTGTAAAAAAGTAAAATGTTATGATCAAATCCGACCACAACATTTTACATGCATGTTGTATGAAGGAGCTCTCTGAGTCACTATTTGACACTTTGGGCTGAGAGCAAAAATTAAGAATTATTTTTCATCACTTTTTTGCAGTGTATGTTCACCTGATACATTTCTCAAAGACATTATAGAATGAACCACTGACTCCATTTCCTCAAAGTTAATCCATCTTTAAAACACTTTTTACTTTTTTAGTTGTATGGCGTTAACTTCTGCATGTGTTATTTTTTCCAACTTTCAAAAGAGTGTGTGATTTGATTTTTCTCACACTTTGAAAAGGGCTATTGTCTCTGTCCGGTGTGTCTGAAATTGGATGGGGAGTCCTTTTGGGAGGCAGCGGAGGGGAAATGATTTGTATTCACCTGCCGTATCTCAATGGGGCCGAGGAGGGGCTGTGAGAGCCGGAGAGGGTTACCGCCACATAGAGCCTCCTTTATGTAGTAATGGATTGGCCTGACATTCACACACATTGTACCATGGTGCGTCTATCCATCAATAAGCACTATACCTTACCAAATGAATGATGAATGGCTGGTTTTTGCACATGTCTTTGGAGATGGCGCTGGCGTGACACAACAGGTGACACTGTAGAAAAGAAAAGAGGCCGCGAAGGCAGTGACTTAGCTTTTTTTTAACATTACAAGAAAATAGACACACTTGGAGATGTGTTTAAAGCTCTGGTACCAGACTTTCAAACCGCAAAAAACGTAATGTAAATAAAAGCAATCGAAATGGTTCCAAAACAGGAAAACAGTTGGGTTCTATCACTAGTTTTCATGTGCCTCTGTCACACTGCGAAAAATGGCAAAATACCAGGTCATATTTGCTTGAATCAAGAGGTTTTTGTCTGTTGCTATATTTTCTGATTCCAAGGGAGACATTTTTGTATCTTTTTAAAACAAGACCATTTTGCTTATCCCACTACCATCACTTTTGCAGTGTATGTTGATATTTTTCTAGTCAAATTAAAAACGTAGAGATGAGGTTCAGGCAGCTTAATCTCTCTGTTTTTTGCACTTTTTCTTTTTCTTTTGGCATTGTTCACAAAGTATTAGGATGTCTGTGTGTTGTCCTTCCTAAAACGTCTAAACAAAGAGATCCAGATTCTTCACATTTCACTTCTACAAGACTGATTCTGTCGGGACAAACAAGATGTTATTCAAAAAAGTTGCATACCTCAGCTTTAGTAGACGTTTCTTGTTTATTACCCTGGTGGTCCATACAGAATCGTATTTTAACTCATCGGGTAAAAACATTGAGTTAGTGTTTGTCCCAATTTTAATCTGCATTGCACGTCTGAAGAAACAAATGGATGCCTTTTATGCCATATGTCGCCTGTTTGTGAGAAGAGTATTCACATATGTCTTGGGCATCCCGTCCCCATGCTCTCGTACAAATTAATCACCTCTTCCATTTAACTTCTTCTCCGCATTTTCTCCCTTCCTTTGGCACAGCGGGGCATTCTTCAACCACTGCCACAAAAGAGACAAAGATGGAGCTTGGACAGGCCATAATGAGCGCCTCCTCTTACAGTGGTGAATACAGGGCTGTACTGGAGAAGTCCGGGGAGACAATGCAGGGATTGGAGGGTCTGGAGCCCTCCTATAAAGCTCTTTTTGATTGAGGGCTGATTGTGGAGTTTAGTGGAGGCTGTGAGTTCAACCTTTCACATTCGCAGGTGGACGCGGGCTTTTGTTTACAAGGGTAATGCAGGGAAAAAAACAGAGCAGAGATTTGCCTGGACACTTTCTCATAAAGCGCACTGCAGATTGTTCCAGTGTTTGGGCTTTGTGTATCGGACGTGCATGCTAGATTTTGCTGGGCCGTACGGCAACAAAGCCCTGATAGCACGAAATGTCTCTGGACGCATGCCTGGCTGCTACATCAGCACATTAGCAAATGCAAAAGGCCATTTACCGGGATATACAGCCGTGTTTCTAGAAGAGGCTGGTTGGATTTGTGTTTTATAATTGTGGCTTTGGGTGTGACGCATTCGTGATCCCATTTACTTTGAAGCCAACAAACAAATTATGCTGATATTTAGATAAAACTGAAAATATTTAGGGCTGTAGCTCTTCAGTTAAGGTTTTCATTTTCTTATCTGAAAATGTTAGGAGGGGACTACATGGATTATTATAGAAAAATCATAAGCCATGGAGTAAATTATCTCAAGATATAGTTTCATATTTGCTACTCACAAGTTTATCCAAAATATGTAACAACAGATTTATATCAATAATATATTCTGTGTGGCCCCCGCCTAAAGTTATGAGACTATTACCACGCCCCCTTTTTAGCAGACGAACATTTTTGAACTCCTATTTTTATTACTTATCATAGGCCTTTACCAAATGATTGAGAAGCAGTTTGATGGTAAAAGTGCGTAAAAACCATGAGATCCCCCAAAGAGGTAGATTTCAAGTAGATATTGTGACTCAAAAAGTAATCCACTAAATGTTTGAGGAAACCATTAAAGGGTTAAGTTGACAAAAAATTGCGTTGGTCAATTACAGCCCAAATGAATAGTAATTATGTTTAAAAAAGTAATTTTCATTGATTGAGGAAAAATTGATTGTCCAGTATTGTAGTTGCGTTTCCACTGCTGTTTCTCACTTTCTCTATATTACAGCATGTTTTATATACTCTATGGAATTAATAAAGGATATCTTAATCTTAATCTATATTTTATAACAACGTATACATTATTGCACCTGTTCTATGTGACAGGAGCAAAGTTTCTCTCCCACTCCACTGCTTCACGCTGACTTGTATTGTTGTGACCTCAGCTCAATGTCGACTCCACATATTGGCCCCATCTTGAGAGATCCTTCATGTGTCGAATAAGCCATCCGGTATGGACATGGAGGCAAACTGGGATACTAATCATAGCTCTATTGTGGAGCCCCAAAGGATGCTGGGAGGTTTTGGGGCAGAGCAGATGTCAGGCGTACAGTCACTAAGAGCCAGCTTATGAGATGACAAATGGGTCTGGATCCCTTTGCCCTTTTTCACATGTCTGTGTTTGACTAAAGGTTTGACATTTTTAGTCCGAATTGAGACTGCGGTGCACCAGGGGCATTGCTATGGTTACACAGTGCTCTTTGTGTGAGGCTATTGAGAGGTGTGCTTACTATTCCTATATTTAGCCGCATGCAAGTTCAAGTACTATTCTGGCTGTTTATGCCAAAATGTTTTCATCTTTTCTCACACGTTTTAGTGGAGTACAAAATAGCAGGTTGTGATGTTGTGAGCCAAGGTTTTTTAGAGTACTTTAGTTATTCAGGAAACGGTGTCTTTTCTCGCTCTCTTGCATTTGGATTTAATAAAGGACATCTTCTCACCATGTGAATAGTCTTGGCCATAACACACTCATGTGGCTGGAGGGGAACTCTCTAAGCTCATTCTCTCAGTGACCTGGGACCTCACAAATACTATGCAAATGTGGGGAAATCAACTGTGTCATATACGTCCATTGACTTTCTAACAGATCTGAGAGTTTTCTTAAGGGTACCGAGGGATCGGCTTAAGCTAAAGTAAAGGTCAGGTTCAAGTCCACAGTCTCTCATTACACTCTGCAGTTTAATTAATACTTCAAAGAAGGTCCCTGCTTTTTCTTCATTAAGCTTATGTTAGACAAGTGCAGTAAAGCTGCAAATATGTGATTTATTCTTGGATCATCTGGGAATGACATTCAACTTTTTAGTGAGTCATAACTATCCTTAATTCAAGTTGATTTAGTTTGTAATATAGGGCTGTTTATTTATCACCGTGAACTTTTGATGGAGTATGAAAGGGATGCACCAATTAATATTGAAACCGATATTGTTTTGAATATCTGAACTATACTCAGTATCGGTATTGGACCGCTACCTGTCATCAGTTTTCGTGTCTCTAGCCCTGATAATCATCAAACTTAATAAGCATAGCATAGAGTTTGAAATTGTGGTCTAATAATCCCTACCTTATACAAATATATATGTAAAACGTTGGTTAGAATGTAAAATATTTGTATATTGCAATGATGGTGGCATTATCTCACCAGGAAAGCAGCATACTACATACTTCACAGCATACTTCATAAACAAATATGCAAAAGTAGGGCAAATTTTCCACAAGCCCTTTTTCAATTTGTCACAGAATATTGTTGGCTTTAGCCTGAGGTACATCCTGTCACTCTTGCTCGCAAATATCATGAAAAGTAATGTAAAGTTTGCTTTGTGGATTGTTAGTATGCGGCTCACAGCGCTAACTTGATTTAACTCGTGCTGATGATGAGATGAAAGCAAATGGTCCTCGACTGATTCAGGTTGTCAATGTGGGGTTTTCCTCTTGAAGCCGCCGCCGTCCTGTCTCAGTGAGCATGCCAAACAGATGCCCCTTCACTCCTTCCACTCAGAGCTCCGGAGACGACTGACAAATCCCACACTCCTTTGGCCCACATCTGAAGCCGAGTTGAGGCCCATGTGCTGCGCCTGTCAGAGAAGAGGAGCTGACAAATTGCATGACATGTTGCATTACTACTGGATCTCAATTAGCCTGAAGAGGTGTGAAACAAAACTGTTATTGCCTATTAAAGTGCTGCCAGAGCCAATAGTTTTGTACCAATGTCACAGTATTCAAAAAACAAGCAATGCCAATAATAGTTTTTTTTGCAATACACACAAGACAAACATTTATACATTTTAATGCAATTTGCAGGATTTCTGCTTCAAATGATGTTCTATTATGTATTTTCCACATCAGAATTATATTTTATTTATTGCCATTTTAAGTAACACAAAGTGAATGCATACATTTAAAACATAAAAGTGTCTTACAGCTAGCTTTAAAACAAGATAAAGGCAGCCCACTGAAAAAAATTATAAAATATTAAGTAATAATAGCTTGAATGAAGTGTTTTTTTGTTCCAAGGGACACATTCCTTGTATCTTTATGCCTGTCCCATTGGCAAATCTTGTTTTAAGGCAGTCAAAATATGCTTAAATTAACATATATTTTGCCATATTTTGAGAATTTGTGATTTTCCATCACTTTTTTCAGTGCATGTTGTGATTTGTTCCCAACATTTCTAAATCCAACTACTTTTATTCACTGAATCCACAGTTCTGTAAACAGTCGGTGCAGCCTGCGTCACAAACAGTCCTAGTCCATTGTGTGACATTATACAGTGCAGATAAAAGACAGTGGCGTGTTTTTGGGGGTTTGGGGGTCTCCTTGAGCACCGGTCCCCCGATTCATATGTTAACCACACTAATGATTTGCATACGTCCAATTATAAAAGCTAATGAGCACATTATGGGAAACGCCTACTGCCGATGCCTGCTGCAGCATTTCCATTGTGATCCTGGAAGGCCGTCGGCAGGGACGGTGAAACACTATATTCACAAAATGTGCATTATTAACATTTACAAAGGATGTCACAAGCTAGATACAAAGTACATACAAGTAGATACAAAATTTGACAGGTTTTATAGAAATCCTAACACTAGAACTCCCAGAGCAGTCAATTTGACGACTTGTTATTGTTTCAGAAGTGTAATTACTCTGTTTATATACCTTTTTGGTCTTGGTCTGTTTCTATATGTAGTTTATTTCTATATCATTCTGTTTATGAAATTATCTCGATCCTAGACAGGTCCTAGAAGTGCTAGTTACCATAGCAACACCCTGTTTATTTACATAAGTTAGTATTCAATTTAACTTTATTTCATTTTTATTAGCCAGTTATAGCATGTGATATAAATTCAAACTGAATTACGTAATTGTAAAAGTAGTGAATACCTAAAGATGTGTGAATAGGAGCCGTCATAATGACTGCTTGGGGAGAGTAGTAGTTTCAGAATTCTGGGAGTCCTCGTGTTGAATTACTTGGGGAGTTTTAAGAGATTTAAGAGATCCTTTATATATTATACAGTGAGGAAATGTCAGAGTGGCATCTCCGGTTACAGAACAGTAGGAATGAGAGGCACACAACACAAGATAAATGAACCATAAATCTATACTAAATAAAATACAATCTCTAGCATGAAGAAGAATCGCGTATACAATCTCTATCTTTAGCATAATGAGTTCAAAAAAATAAATAAAAAATTACCGCATACTGGAAAGTAATATAAGTCAGTTTTATTCTGGAAGCCAAACCTCAAAAGAACACATTCAAATGCTCTGTATTTTTCATATAGTCTCAATCCATCTTTTTTATAATGTTTCCTCTTGACGACGTCCCAGCTGCATGTTTCTTCTCCCTGGTTTTGGCGCGTGTGTGAGGATCCTGCTGTTCCATTAAAGCTAAACAGATATTTTCTGATGGAAGCCACTATCAATAGCTCAGTTAATTAGGATTCTGGGATGGGTCATGTCTGACGGTGGGAGCGCACATACTTCTTCAGTAATTTGACATTTCTGTGGATATGAGATTAGTCAAATGGTTTGTACGAGATTCTGGGCACGCATTTTGCAAACTGGTAAACTTCGCTTCATAATAAAATACTGACTTGTTGGGTTGTCCAAAGTGATCAGGTACTAAAACTAGAATCAAAACTAGTATCTGATTTGAGCAAGTATCAAGAGTATACATACAAAAGGACATTCTGATACATAGTTTAATATATAGCAACCAGGACCTTTCTGTGTGGAGTTTGCATGTTCTCCCTGTGTCTGCTCCAGTTTCCTCCAGGGGCTCCGGTTTCCCCTACCACTAAAAACATGTACCTTAAGTCTGGCATGTGCCTCCTGTATGGCGACCCAACTCCCATCTCTGTGTGGAGTGAGTGATTTGTGACTCTCGTCTGTGAAAGGCGCTATGTTAATACAGATTACTTTGATCCATAATCGTAAATACTCTCACATAATTAAACTTGGAAAAGGAGTGGGAGGAAGAGAAACCTAAAAATCTTCATTTTTTCTTGTGGTAGGAGCCAATAGCGGGCAGTGTGCAACTACATTACGGCAAAACCAGCATTTTTAAATCATTGCAGTGTGATCAAAATTGGCATAGAGTATTTTTTTCCAGTATCAAATCAGGGTGTATCATGAAAACACTCCTTGTGAAGAAAATGTAATCTTGCTCTTGCAGAAGGTGGTGATATTAGATTAGATTAACTTTGAAGTGAACCCCACGAAGAAGTGCTCACAGTACACAGCTCAGTTCACAGCAGTAGTTCAACACTCACTGGCTTTAGAGGAGGGAGGATCAGATAAACAAATTCATATCCATTGATCAAACGAAACGTGAACTAAAAATGTCCAATTTGAGGTGTGACATTATGAAATTTGATTTTCCATTTGCAGTTTAAAATATAGTATGTGCAAAGCTACCTGCACCAGAAACAACTGACATAATTGATACACATACAAACCTTTTATCTACGTATAAAAGATTGAGATCATTTATACGTAAACTAATACTACTGAAATAAGATTTTTTAACATGACATTGATACATACTGTAGATCATCTGAATTGCAGAAACATCATGGTCCAAACAGACAATAATAGCTCATAGCCATTTCTTGATATAATAAAAACACCATTTATTAGTCCTTCCTGTGTATTTCAAAAGTTCCTTCAATAAAAAATCAGTTTTATTATCAAAATAAGTGTGCCTTTGGTGAGCTGATTTATTTAGGAGTGTGGCAGAAGTTGTCACAAAGAAATAATTGCTTGTAAAGTTAGGCACTCGATTGCTCCTGCCCGAGGGAAGAATCTCATTTTTGAAAAGGAATAAGTATCACAGTGTATTAGTAAGATCGTGCTGCAAGTAAACTAACCTCAATCCATAAAAATAAAAAAATAAAAATAAAATCCTTCTAGTTTCTCTATTGGCTGCTTTTTGCCCCTGTCAGCTCCATCAGTGCCCCTTGCTCGGTTTAAGCCCCAGTTTTTTTACATTTTGCCTCCAATGTGTGCATCGCTGCGTGTGTACCTCTGTGACATATGCACAAAACCAATTAGTTTTGGCACTATGAAGTAGCTGACCACTGGATATGACAAAGGCCGACTCATTCAGAGGCTGGACAGCTCAATGCCGCTCCCACACAAAGACTTCTTCATGGGTAAAATTAACTGCGTGGATTCTAACTCCTGACTCAAGCTGATCCTGTGTCCCTGTTGACAGTAATTACATGTTTATGCGCATTATTATAACTGGTGGTTTTTTGCTTGTGGTTCTATTGGTATCACATTATGGTTTAATGGATTGTAATTTGGTGCTTGGAGCTGGGTCTTTGCAGAGACGAGGCAAAGCTGCACTTGGGTTAGAAGGACTGTACTCCATATGGATAATGCAACATGTCGGTACTGTTACATAGATGTGCATGAATGTTTACACGCCAAGAAAGAAATGTTGATGAAGCAAACATACTCAAATTATCGCGATTAGAAGTTTCCATCCCCCAGTTCTCAATAGTGTGTATTCTGTGGAGTCTTCTGTGGTAGTTGTGGATGTGGTTCTTTGACATCTGGGATTTCTGGGCTGCCTTGCATGAATTGCACCTTTTGAATCTCCCCAGATTGTCTCAATTATATTACAATTTTAAAATGGCAAACAAATGTATGGCTTCACACAACTGCAATTGAGTAAATAGAGGTCAATATTGTATCGATTGGTGTATCATGATAACCCAAAAGATAATACATTAAACCTTGTGTACTTTAATGACATTCAACATGGTGAGGGCATTTTAGATTCAAGATTCAAGAGTTTATTTGCAGTAAAACCACATTGGAAAAACTGCAAGACTACCCCAGTGTGCACCAGACAGCACACACCACAGCTCTTGCCACGAAGCCATTTTTCCGGCCATAGCTTTACTTCTACTACTACTTTTCTATTTACCATCATGTCTTTTCTATCTAGGCAAGGCAAGGCAAGGCAAGTTTATTTGTATAGCTCAATTCATAGACAAGGCAATTCAAAGTGCTGAACAGAACAAGAAAGCATTAAAATCATAAATAATCACAGTGCATTAAAAAAAAAAAGATAAAAATATAAAATCCCTCAGTTGTATGCACAGCTAAACAGAACCGTCTTTAACCTGGTTTTAAACATTGTCAGAGAGGAGGCCTGTCTCACATCTTCAGGAAGACTGTTCCAGATTTTAGCAGCATGAATCTGAAAAGCAGCCTCCCCATGTTTAGTTCTGACTCTGGGCACTAACAGGAGTCCAGTCCCTGTGCTCCTCAGAGTCCGGGCTGGTTCGTATGGTACTAACATGTCACTAATATATTTTGGTGCGAGGCCATGGAGAGACTTGTACACAAGCAGAGCTGTTTTAAAGTCTATTCTCTGAGCCACAGGAAGCCAGTGCAGAGACCTGAGGACCGGACTAATGTGGTCGTACTTCCTGGTTCTAGTCAGGACTCGAGCTGCTGCATTTTGAATGTACTGCAGCTGTTTTACAGCCTGTTTGGACAGACCTGTGAGCAGGCCATTGCAGTAGTCTAACCTACTGGAGACAAATGCATGGATAAGAATCTCCAAGTCTGCTTTAGACACTATGTTTTTGATCCTGGCAATGGTTTTTAGATGGTAAAAAGCTGCTGATGTTACTGATTTGATGTGGCTATTAAAATTTAAGTCTGAGTCCAGTATTACCCCTAGATTTCTGACCTTGTTTGAAGGTTTTAGGGAGAGAGACTGTAGGTGACAGATGACGCTCTCTCTTTGTTTCTGGGGACCAAAGACAATCATTTCAGTTTTGTCTGCGTTTAGCTGAAGGAAGTTGTTTTGCATCCACTCACTGATCTGTTGGATACAGTGAAGGAGTGAGTCCACTGGTCCATGTTCTCCTGCAGTCAGTGAGACATAGATCTGAGTGTCGTCTGCATAGTTGTGATAGGACACTTCGTTTCTGCGTATTAACTGACCTAACGGCAGCATGTAGAGATTGAACAGAAGAGGTCCCAGGATCGACCCCTGTGGTACTCCACAGGTCAGGGCCATATGATCTGAGACACAGTCTCCAATCTCCACAAAGTACTTCCTGTCTTCAAGGTAAGACCTAAACCAACTTAGGGCGGTGCCAGCGACTCCAACCCAGTCCTCTAGTCTCTGTAAGAGGATCTCATGGTCGACGGTGTCAAAGGCAGCACTCAGATCTAACAAGATTAAGATTGAGACTTTGCCTGCGTCAGTGTTCAGCCGGATATCGTTTGTAACCTTGACAAGAGCAGTCTCAGTGCTGTGGTGGGGTCTAAAGCCGGACTGAAACATATCAAATGAGTTGTTAATTATAAGAAATCTAGTAAGCTGTAGGTAGACAACTTTCTCAAGGACTTTCCCCATAAATGGCAGATTTGAGATGGGACGATAGTTGTTAAGTACCGTAGCATCCAGGCTGCTCTTTTTTAGCAGGGGCCTGATGACTGCCGTTTTCAGGGCCTTTGGGAATATTCCAGAATGAAGGGACATGTTTACTATCTGTGTGAGTGAAGGTAACAGACTGCTCAGAACAGACTTCAGAAATCTAGTGGGTTGTACATCCAGGCTGCATGTGGAGGAGCTCAAACTGGAGATTATTTCTTGGACATTTTTATCATCTACAGGTGCAAAGTAAGTTAGCTCAGAGAGCCTTTCTGGCTGTTGGATGGTTATCTGTGGATTGGAGACAATGGCGTTTTTGATGCCTTGAACCTTGTCATTGAAAAAGTGTGCAAACTCATTGCATTTACGTTTGGAAGTTAGCTCTAATGGCATCTGAACAGGGGGGTTTGTTAATCTGTTAACTGTTGAAAACAGAACACGCAGATTGTTACTGCAGCCTTCAATCATTTCAGAAAAATACCTTTCTCTCGTACTACGTAGCACCCGGTTAAACTCGCACAACTTATCCTTGAATATCTTGTAATCAACCTGGAGGTTGGACTTGCGCCACTTTCGCTCGATCCTCCGGCACTCTCTCTTCAGTGCTCTGACCGAGTCTGCTTTAGCCCACGGCGCCTTCTGCTTATTTTTCACTATTTTAACCTTCACAGGGGCAACGGTATCCAGAACATTCAAAACACTAGAGGTGACAGAGTTAAACAGTTCATCTACAGTAGAATACGATGCATTTTCAAAGTTTATCATTCCCATAAATAGTTCACTCGTATTTTCATTTATGTGTCTTCTTCGAACAGTTGCAGAGTCCACTGGTGGTTTGTTAGTGAAACACATGTCAAAAAATACACAGAAATGATCCGAAAGAGCAACATCGACCACGCTTATATTTGAAATATTCACCCCCTTTGTAACTAACAGGTCTAGAGTGTGCCCTCTGCTGTGGGTGGGGCCACTCACGTGCTGAGTGAGACCAAAGGTATCAAGTAAAGAACTCAGCTCTTTTGCATTTCTGTCATCAACATTATCCACATGAATATTAAAATCACCTGTAATAACTAAACTATCAAAATCTGTGCATACAACTGAAAACAACTCGGTAAAATTATCAATAAAACTGTGACATGACTGCGGTGGCTTGTATAGGACTATGAAGAGTATTGGAGGAGATTGTTTTTGTTGTATTTTAAAAGACACATATTCAAAATACGGAAACTTCCCAAGAGACATTCTATGGGAGACAAAGTGGTCTCTAAAAATGGCAGCTAAGCCTCCTCCTTTTTTGTTTTCCCGTATTTCAGATTCAAATTTGAAATTTGGTGGTGATGCTTCTATTAAAACTGCATTTTCTGTATTTTGGTCAAGCCATGTTTCAGCCATGAACATAAGATCAAGATTATAAGAACAAATAAAATTATTGATTAAAAAAGACTTGTTACAAAGAGATCTGACATTAAGCGTAGCAAGTTTCAAAGTTTCAGTATCAGCGGTTGTGGTCGGCTGATTCTTACACGGAACAAGAATTAGATTTTCCAGATTAGACTGATTAACTCCAGATGTTTTTCTGTTATGTATTCTTTGTGTTATCACTAAGGGAATGGCACAGGTGGCTTCATGACAGGGCCCCAGCCGGGTCTCTCCTCTAACTAGACTGCCAGTGGCTGCGAAGCAGAGACCCTGTGCATCCTAGGGAGAGGAGGGAGGAGGATGGAGAGGTGGGTGGTTCTTGGGTGTTGGACGAGGGGGGGTTGGAGGTGGATGGGTGTTAGGGGAGGGGCAGGAGTTGGGAGATGGACGAGGGGGGAGTGGAGGTGGAGGGGTTCTTGGTGATGGGAAACGAGGGGGGGGTGGGGGTGGGGCTGGAATGGTTTTGGGGTTAGGGGAGGGACCTGTGGATTTTGCGGGTGAATTCGAGTTAGAATTTGAGGGACGGGTGGATTTTGTGGGAGAATTTGAGTTGGACGCCCTAGGTGGCTTTGGAGGTACGTATGGGGAGAAGTTATGAATGTTAGATAGGACCCTTGATCTGGCTACAGTGGGTGTGAGAGGAATATTCTTCATCGCCGAGCTTATCATGCCTGCATAGTGTTCCGGTAAATCCAATAGTGATGGAAAACACAGGGAAAGGTCGTCCTCATGTTCCTTAGATGGAGTGGATGTAGCGGGGGGGACCCAAACCGGGTCCATGGAAGGTGATGAGGGAGTCTTTGGTGGAGACGGAGGTGGTTGAGAGGCCCCCAGTGCAGGCCTGACTGTAGCCTGGAGCAATGGGGGGGGGCTTCACGGGAGCTGTAGGTGGGGAAGGTGCTGCTGAAGATGATGCAGCAGCCACTGCTGGGTCTGGTGGTGCTGATGCTGAAGGCGCTGATGACGCTGTGGCAGCCACTGCTGCTGCTGGTGCTGGATCCTTTGCTGATGATGATGCTGGTGGACGTGTTGAGTTCTTTTGAGGCGGTGGAGGTGCCGAGACCTCTGGGTTCCGTGGAGAGGGTCTCGCCCTCTGTATCCTCCTCTCTTTCAACGGCTGAACGCGCTGCGCAGGCTGAGGTCTTAAGGCAGATGCAAAGTTATCCATCAACACTTTTACTCCGTATTTGTTCAGATGTGGGCCTTTCCCTTTAAAGAGCTCGAGCCTATTCCAGAACAGATTGAAGTTTTCAATGAATCCAAGTCCTCTGCGTGAACACTCATTGTGTAGAAATGAATTTAACTGGTACAGACGGCTAAACTTCTCGATTTTTCCATCTGCATTTGGAATGGGGCCACTGATTAGCACGTTTAACTCAATTTTTTTAAGGTCATCCAGCAGTCTAAGTTCTATCTAAGTTCCACAACTATTTTAGCCCATCCACTTATTGAGAAGTCTTACTGTTCTATTTAGCAAACGTTACCACTACAAGGATCAGAATATGAAAAGTAAGTAATAACTAAATGTTGCAACTTATTTTTCCTCTATTGAACCAACGAATATTTACGTCATTCATGCTTAATATAATGCTCTATACTTTCTATGTACAAGTCTGGATTGTTTCGCCAAATGAATATACGGTTGGTTAAAGAGGACTTGGTTTTTTAATAGACTGTTGTAAGTGCATGCAGTCTCTGAACTGTAGAATGTACCGGTGTCATTTAAGGAAAGGGTTTGTCAGATTTGTGTTTCCTCGCCCCGTCACTTGTTAAAGAGCTGTTCTCGTTCTGCAGGTTGTATCATTCGTCTGACAGACTTTGGCACCGCTGACTCCGAACACGAGCTGGTCTTTATCTGCGCCTCAGCACTCTTTGGTCATGAGCAATATTGACCGAGGCTTTTTCTGTTCACACAGCGCAACATCCACCGCAGGTTTTTTACAATACTGATAGATGTTTTCTGAGTAAATGTCTCCTGTAGGATGATAACTATGTATTCAACGCACCGGAGGATTTTGTGAATACAAAAGACTGGAGTATGCAGGAGATAGCTTTCAAATCACAAAAATTTTACCTAAGGAAATCCATATCACTATAGTTCCTGACATTTTTGGCATTTTTAGTCAATCTTTTTCACACAGAAAAGTAAAAGAGAAGACCACAGTCACTCTTCCAATCAGCTCTCATCCCAAATATATGAAAAAGTGACTCACAGGGCTCTTCATAAAAAAAAAAAAACGTTTTTAGCCAAAATTGTCAATTGTTTGGCTTACAAGTATGCTAAAGATAAAAAAAATTCTATCATGATAAAGACAAAATGTTCTGGTCTTTTTTACACCCAAAATTAAAATTGAAATTGAAATTATAATTGTTATCTGATAAATGTAAAGACATTTTCCAGACAGTTGGGTTGGGTTGGGTTGAAATATTGAGTCAATGGAAAAAATAACAAATACAATGACAGCCTAGAAACATGTAAGTCACCTCATTACACCAGGAAATGAATCCTGGATAAAGTCTTGGCTCCTCTCCAGATCAGTATCGTAGTTTTTTTTTTTTTTCTGTAGGAGTCACCATAAAATGTATAATGAAACTATTTTCTCACTTGCTGTTGCCGTTTTCCCCTTTGTCGTTAGCCGTTTCTGTGCGACGGCTGGCTGGACTATGGTAGCTTTGGGAACATTTTGTTATAATTATCTTGGAAGAAATATATTGACGTCAAACCTTGTAACAATCTGGGGACTTCGGACATTTGACACACCTGTTTATTTGGGACTAATTCTTGTGTGAATCCAATCTTGGTTTTTGTCTAGAATTAGAATAATCTACAATAAAACCGTAGTAACTTGGATCATAGCACGTTTATGTCATTTAATTCACATTTATGGAGATAGGTCCCAAGATGGGTTTATGGAGATCCCCTATGGACCAATGGCTTCTATGTGTTTGTTATTATTGCATTTTCCTGTGTTCAAGCTGTTTGATTCTCTTACCTGTGTTGGCAAATCGACAACTTCCTCCGAGATGACTACTGTTGTGATTTAGTACGACGATTACTTCTTCAGAAAATTAACTCAAATGTATCAGTTTCTATACCAGACAACTGATTTATTGTATTGCAAATTAAATAAAATCAGACATTTTTAAAATCTTGATAGACATTGGTAATCAAGCGAGATTGTAGATTTGAGTAATTATAGGAAGTTACAGCCCCCACACCATGTTACACCTCATTTTAAAGCTTTGAATCTGCAGAATTTACTTGTTAAATGTTTTCAAACACAAAGCCAAGTCATCCTGCCACTTGCCATGCATCATATTAAGCTTAGATCCACTAAATATTAGCTTGAAAATCTGCATATCTGTGATCATGGACACATAATCAAGCCTTATTTTATACATGGAAGAAAGACATTGGCATTTTTACCAAACAAAACCCCCCAAAATTGGCATTAGTCCAAAAAACACTACATTTACTCTCTTCGCTCTGATAGTGAAAAGATGAAATCCTGGACGTATTGATCCAAGGTCACATCACTGGCTTCACTCATGCATTGTAAGCGTCTCACATTTATCACGTTGTTGTTAAGCGCTCGTCGTCAGTTTGATGCTCCGTATGGTTCCCGCGCCTTCGCCTGCAGCCTGCAAATGAGCTTAATCAAATTGCCCCCATGGATCTTCCCCTGTCAGATCCCAGGCCAACGCTGCCGGATGGTGTGTACAGCGGAGTGATTGGCTGCTAGGGGCCGACAATACGGGCCTATTTCTCCCCAGAGAGGCTCACACTGGGCCTCGGCTCTGCTCCCCTGATGCCTCTGCTCCGGGGCTTCTGTTGAATCATGACTGAAGGGCCGTTGTAACAAATCAGCGTGCTCCCGTAGGACGCCCCAGCCCCAGCCTCGGCCCGGCACGACCAAAGGCTACAGACTCCCAAAGGTCTCGTCTTTGCAGTCCGGACCATACCCTTAGCCACGGGGCGCGAGTTCTGAACAATGGTGTTGCACAAAGCACATTGTAAAGCTGTTTGCATCACTTACATTAATTAACACCACTGTTTGATCATTATGCAAGTCTCCCGATTACAATTTAATGGGTGGAATCTAATTAGAAAGTTGTGTCCTTTTCTGCATTTCTCTAATTTTGTTGTTCAGTTTGATGTCGTCAAGGTATTTTTGCTTCCTGTCTTTGTTTAGGAGTGCTTTTGCAGATGGTTCTTTGTAAGCAATCCACGATACCTACTTATTGTAGGCTATTTATATATATTCAATCCTTTAGGCAGAAATGTGAAACAGACAGAAGTTGGATCCATGAAACAGAAATGAATAAAAGAAAAAAGTGGGGAATTGTTTGTGGTAAGCCAGGTCGATGTGTGGAAAGATCCAGGATGTAGAAAATTACTGTGGCGCCTATTGGGTAAGGCATTTTACTTTATTGTACGTTTTTTTGTCGGCATGTCAGTGAGCCTGGAGCTGTTGTTTGCTGTGCCTTTTTTGGAAATGATCCAATATCACCTAATTGGTCAAAATAACGTGAAATTGAAAATACTGCGAGATTAGAAAGACTTTATGTTCTTGTTTGGTTTTCTATAACATACGCTTTGAGAATGACTTTACATTGTGATTAAAACCTGCAGCGTTTCATTTTTGTATCAGTTCCAGCTTGTGGTGTGTATATGATTATCTTAAATGACACAGCTCCAAAATGATAAGGATAACTGCTCTACATGCACCACTGGACCACAATTATTGCAATTATATTATGCATAATTAGGTTACGGAATGCTCCAAAAGGAAATCCCTACCTAATTAACAACTAATCAATGCCCATTAGCGTGTCATCATCAGTCAGTCCACACCTCTAAATACACCTCACCAGAACTCGAAGCCTCCCCAGAGACTGTATGGCACTCCAAAAAGTAATATCCACGGTAGAAATATATGAAAGCGGTGCAACTTTATTAAACTTATCTGTCAATCGGATTAAGTTAGAAGTGACTTTTAATATCGTCTGCCCTTGTGGCTGTGTTGAATAGATTGATTTGGATGAGAGGCTTAATGCTATGGTAGCGATTAGCCGCGAAAACTGGCCCGCGTGGGATGCAACGGGCCCCGTCGGAGAGCTCTAGATCAAAAAGACTGCAGCGCATGGCAACCCAGATCGATCTGAGAGTGCGTACCCCTCTCTCTCTCTCTCTCTTATATCCGCTCTCACTGTTGTTGTGATTGATGGTTTGTGTAACGCGACATGCCACTCGATCTTATAGGGCTAATGTGTCTTCTCGTCCTGTCTCTCCAGGTGTGAATGCGCATGTGACTGAGAAGAAGAGGCTTGGCTGTGTTCGGTTGTGACACGCTGATGATGGAGGGGAGGAGAATGGTCACTACGCTGCTGCAGCTGCTCGTCCTGGGACATGTCACCGCCGCTCTGGAAGTGCCACTTGATCGTAAGAAAGCAGTTCACAGAAATGTTTTAACCAAAAGTACAGGTTTATATTAGGGCTGCACAAAGTATGAGCAATCAGTCATCAAAATTGCAACTTAGCCCTTTAATGTTCACTTCTTGAAGAAAGCAATGCACATTTTTCTTGATTTTCTAAGATGAAGGAGCACAAAAACACTAATTATTTTTTTAATGTTTTTTTTTACACCTAGTTTTTATTATTATATGCCTTTACTAAATGGTTGAGATGCAGCAGTACTTTATTGTCAGAGACAAGAAATTTGTTTTGCACAGTTCAGCAGCTTCATTCAACTTAAAATGAAAACACGTACAGGACATTTAACACACTCGCAATGACACGTTTAAATGTATTTATTTATCATTGATTGATTGTAAAAGTGCCTAAAACTAAGAGATAGAATTGCCACAATGACAAAGATTTCAGTTCCAAGCTTCAAGTAGATCTAGTAACTCAAAAAGTGATCTACCACAGAGTTGAGGAAACCATTCAAGGGTTAAAGGAGACATACAAATCAACCAAAACCTACTTTTTTGCACTTTTTACCATGTGTCAACATTGTTCCTCATTAGTCAGAGACCTGGAGTTGAAAAAATAAACACATTTTACACCTCTCACTGGTGTTAGCATATAGGGATAGGGCAGGCTAAAAGCATTATTTACCCTCCATACTTGTTTCTAATTAATGTGAGTATATTTTGACTGTTTTTTCTGCCGCTAATAGAAAAGGAAAGTCCAGTTGCATCCAACTTGGTTTTAAGCACAGTGTTCAAGTGAGAATCTAAAAAAGACAACTTCAAACATCTCTCAATTACTAGTTTTGCCTTAAAAATGTAATTCTCACAACATTATCCTAGCTTCATAATAGAAGTCTGAAAATCCATTAGAAATATCTTTAAAATCGTGCAGCCCTGCTTTCTACGATGCCATCAAGACATTTTTCCTAAAACCTTTTGTACATTATACCATTTCAATTGTAATGTTTTTCTTCTGTTAATATTTGCTCTTTCTTGGGGGGAAAAAAATCAAAAGTTCTTCAAGGATGTAAGTGTAAAATTGCTGTGACGCTAGAAGCTAGTTTTGTGTTTTTGTCTTTGCATTTTCAAGTGTTTTCGTTTTAAAATAGCGTGTGATTTTGTTTTTGCAGTGATCGACCTGGCATGCTGTGTAATTTCTTTATTTTGTCCGTGTTGGTTTTTGAATGCTTTATGCGTGCGGCGAGAGGCTGCTTTCCATAAAGCCATAATATAAACAGCATGGAGTCATGATATAATTTGTTTTGTCAAGGTCCATTAGTCGTTTTCTCTGCTCTAAAAGGAATCCATTACAGCCTGCAGATCGTTAGAGTCAAGTCAGATCTACCTGTCGCATGTTTGGAGAGCTTTTTGTTGTGGCTGCTGTCCACGGCGACGCCCATAGCCCTGACTTTGCATGCTACAGTATTAGTAATGACCGCTGCTTGTGTGGTCAATACGTCCATATACGGAAAGGCCTTAGTTATGCAAGAAGCTTACTATTGAACCTCTCTCTGCTTTTGATCGCCCTCAGTGTCGCAGCCACCGACCATAACTCGCCAGTCCCCCAAGGATTACATCATCGACCCACGAGAGAACATAATAATCCACTGTGAGGCCAAAGGAAAACCTCATCCCAGGTACAGCTCCATGCTTTGGTATTATTTATATTTGTCACTGCAGGCGCAACAGCAAGCAATCCTGTAAACAGCAGGATATTGTGTGCAGTTGGGAATATGTTGAGGTCCTGTGTAGGGAGATGATGGAATCAGGCTTAGCTTTGGTTTGTTTGAGTTTGAGGGAGAAGCCGGAGACTTTTGCTCGCCCGACCTCAACATATTTCACATTATGACTTTCTCCCAAAGTGACTTTTTCTAGACCAGTCAGACTTCTTCATTGATGCATTTATGTTTTGCCAGCACAGGGATACAGTATTTCAACCATAAAATATATGTTACGTACAGTATAATGTTTTTTCTGAGGCAGACATTGTTCAAATGTATTTATTTATTTTACATTTATTTTTCTTATTCTTATTTTTTAATATAATATTTATGATATTGGAAATACGTAAAATTTGCTATTTACCAAGTCATTTGGGATAATGCAAACACATTTTAGTGCCATAAAAAAAAAATATTTTCTTGAGAAAATTCTTTCCGATTTAATGCCAATAACAAAACATGTTGAAGATTGTCACCAGAGTAGTGCTATTTTTTGACACAGAAATCTGTTTTGCAAAGGAACTCTTCCATTGTTCTATTCATTTCAGTTAAAACCATTTACAATAAATGCAAATCTCTCCTTCAGCTTCTCCTGGACCAGAGACGGGACGCACTTTGACATCGATCAGTTTCCTAACGTGCACATGAGGCCGCGCTCCGGAACGCTGGTTGTGGACATCAGTCATGTGAAGGCGGAGCATTACGAGGGCGTCTACCAATGCACAGCACGCAACGACCACGGGACCGCCCTGTCTCACAACATCGTAGTTTGGCAATCCAGTGAGTGGACTTTTGAAAAATGTATTTCAGCTGCATCAGTCAGTAAAGATAAAATGGTTCTGATAAAATGTACTAATACTGTATATTCACAAAAACAAGTCTTATTCAATAGGTTGAGTTCATGTGACATCACAACATATAAAAGAGCATACATGTTTTATATTGTGATGAAGGGCAGCTGAAAAGTCTTTGCTGGAAACTGGAGTAACTGTCAAAAATCAGTCCCTCGTCTTAGTTTATAGATAATCAAGCTAATTATAAAGCTAATTATAGCCAATCCTCATGAAACAATAACTCTCTGTTCCACTTCTGTCAGTACCTACTGTATCAACTATGATCTGAATACTTTCTCATAAAGGTGGTGGTAGTGGTGACAAAAATAAAACAAAAACACATGCATGATGTTGGCCAGAAGAAGGGAATTTCAGATATGAGAATAATATGGCCAACCAAGCAGTTAATGATAAAGATGATATATATTCTTTATGAAAGTAACTTGGATTTGTTAAGATTGTTGGAAGATACGGTACTTTTTGCGGTGATATTGGCATTCTTTGAAGCGTTGTGCTGTTTTTCCATCCTCTCCCTTTACCGATTCTGTCATCTCTGTTTCCATATATTCAGTTAAATGTTGTTCTTCTGACACTAAAGCTCTTGTCTTTTGCATAAACACAGGATCGCCCTTATGGCCAAAGGAGAACATCAAACCCATCGTGGTGAAGGAAGGAGTGCCGTTGGTGTTGCCATGTCGACCCCCGGCTGGTTTGCCTCCACCCATCATTTTCTGGATGGACATTAGTAAGACTTTTTTCAGTATATCATTCTGTTCAGGTAGACATTTTGCGGATGTTGAGACAATTGGGTCACATTCCTAATCGCAAGAATTAAGTTGGAGGATTTTAGATTTAGGAGAATGGCGCGTAATGCACTGATGAAATTCTGGCAACGTTTAAGCGATGAATCCACAGCTTGAAATAAATAAATAAAAGCGTTTATTTGTAAAAAATGGATCGGTGCCATTCGAAAAAACTATTTTGTCTTTTCCAAGCAGTACCAAGTTTCCGATATATTTTAGTGCAATGAAAATATTAATTTGGTTATCAATATTTACAATACAATTACACAAACCAAAAGGCTCAGACTTACTGCCACATTCAAAGGGTAATACAGATACATAGAATTAAGAAAGAATCTAGAAAAACTGTCTGGAATTTATACAAGACATTTTTGGGTGTCAATTAGAGCCCTGCACTTGAGCCCTTGGCCCGAGGGCCCCGACGGCCCGACAGCCCGAGGACCGGGCTTCGGGCCGATGACCGCATAATGACCTCGGACACGGGCCGGGCTCGGGCTCTTCATTTTCAGAGCGGCAGAATACATTTACGAACGCACCCACTGAATATAGCGTTCTATCACGCTGTAGTGTTTGTTGTTCTGTGTAGTGTTGTCATTGACGGCACATAGCGTTACTTACAGGTGTGTTGCAGCATCTGGGCATCATACAGCTGTGTATCATACAGCTGTGTATCATACAGATGCGGCCGTTCACTCTGCACCACTCCGCACACACACACAGAACTCATTGCAACACATCACTACCATGTATAACTCCGCCCTCTAGCTAAGTCTGGGTTCATATCAGTGCGCGGCACTATAAAACATTGTTATGGGAGGTTACAAAAAAAAAAAAAAAGGCGGGCTTGATGCGGGTTTCGGGCCTGAAAATTGAGAAACCATATCGGGCCGGGCCGTGCTGGGGCGCCACCCCCTCGGGCCAGGGCCGGGCTCGGGCCCAGATAATAGGCCCGTGCAGGGCTCTAGTGTCAATATCTGTTTTTGCTTGTTCTAATACTTGTTTGGCCTTTTTTGATGTATGTGATCATACCCCCTATTTCTGATAACTTGTTCCCAATAGAAGCTCCTTGTTTGTAACCAGTTCTTACTGCTCTCTCTCTCTCTCTCTCTCTCTCTCTCTCTCTCTCTCTCTCTGTCTGTCTCTGGCTCTGGCTCTGGCTCTTTCTCTCTATCTCTCTGTGTCTCTGTCTCTCTCTCTGCCTTTGTCTCTCTCTGTCTCTCTCTCTTTGTCTCGGTCTTTCTCTCTCTGTCTCTCTCTGCCTCTGTCTTTCTCTGTCTCTGTCTGCCTCTCTCTGTCTCTGTATGTTTCTGTCTGTCTGTTTTTCTCTATCTCTCTGTCTCTGTATGTCTCTCTCTCTCTCTCTCTCTCTGTTTCTCTCGGTCTGTCTCTGTATGTCTATGTCTGTCTCTGTCTCTTTGTTTCTCTCTATCTCTCTGTCTCTTTGTCTTTGTCTCTCTCTCTCTGCCTCTGTCTCTCTCTGTCTCTGTATGTCTCTGTCTTTCTCTCTCTCTCTCCTCTCTCTCTGTGTGACAGACTTCCAGCGACTGCCCCTGAGCTCGCGGGTGTCTCAGTCTCTGAACGGGGACTTGTACTTCTCCAACGTGCTGCGTTCCGACTCCAGAAACGACTACATCTGCTACGCCCGCTTCCCTTACACGCAGACCATCCAGCAGAAGCAGCCCATCACTGTCAAAGTCCTCAGCCGTAAGTCCCGCACGTATAAAGGCAAAACCCGGACCCAGAGAGTGCCTTCGTTTTGTGAGTGTGTGTGTGTGTGTGTGTGTCCTGCTTGTAATATACTGTGCAAAAGTCTTCATACATACGCAATATAATCCAGTACTCACGCACCGCCATTCTTGGATTCCATGTTTCTACCTCAGTCAAACCAGTTTTACTGCTCTCTCTCTTGCTCTCTTTCTGTCTCTCTCTCTCCCTCTGTCTCCCTCTTTCTCTCTCTCTCTCTCTCTCTCTCTGTCTGTCTCTGTCTGTTTCTGTTTCTCTTTATCTCTCTGTCTCTCTCTCTCGGTCTGTCTGTCTCTGTGTCTGTCTCTCTCTGTCTCTGTCTCTGTCTCTCTCTCTCTCTCTCTCTGTCTCTGTCTCTGTGTCTGTCTCTCTCTGTCTGTCTGTCTCTCTCTGTCTCTGTCTATCTCTGACTCTCTGTCTCTCTCTCTCTCTCTCTCTCTCTCACAGACTGTCTCTGTGTCTGTTTCTCTGTCTCTCTCTCTCTTTCTCCTCTGTCTCTCTCTTTCTCTCTCGTGCTTGTGTCCTGCTTGTAATATACTGTGCAGAAGTCTTCATACATACACAATATAATCCAGTATTCACACACCGCCATTCTTGGTTTCCATTTTTCTACCTCAGTCAAACTTTTGCACAGTGCTGTGTGTGTGTGTGTGTGTGTGTGTGTGTGTGTGTGTTTGTCGGCATTGGCTGCGTAGGAGGAGAACGCTATTTCCTATCTCGGAGTCCATCCGCGGCAACGGCAACGGTCGTGGCTCTGCTCAAAAGACATATTGTCAGAGATCTGTGTGTTATCTGCATTTGGGAGGCGTTCGTTTTACGGCTCAGTGAAACGTCCCGTCCTTTCCATCAACAAAGACGGCTCTCATTCTGATCCATCTGGCATTCCTTCAGTTATAATTTAATTCATATTTCACATTTCTGTTTTTTTTAAGTTTTCGCTTTTACTCTTTTAAATGTGTGGTGTGTTTTTGCTTGTTTTTGTTGTGTTACAGTGGATGCAATCAATGAAACAGTGGCTGCTATTTACAATGAAACTGATTGGTTTAGTGGTGAGTTTTGGCGCCCCCAAGTATCTCCTCCATTCAGCCCGGCCTCCACTAACCTCTTCAGTCCAACTAACCATGGTTTTCATGGTGGTATTGGGGCATATTCTGCTGAGATGTGGCTCCCTCTGGTGGTTACCCCTACACTATCCTTATAGACTTACCTTTCCCATACTAACCACTGTATACCAACACTGTAATTTTCAAAACTCTATTACCCTTACTATTAATAATCGACTGAGAAACGTAACCTTCTTTTTAATTACTAAGCACTGCAACTAATAAAAACTATATCTGTATTTATAGAAATTGTCAAGCAGCTAAATATCGAAATTGTTTTAAATCAGCGCAATTGGTGTTTGTCTCATGCGTTTGGGTTTCTCATCATCTTTTCATCCTAAATCTCTCCATTATGTACTTTACATTTTATCATGCATTTGTGTTTTGTTTTCCCTTATTAACCCCATCACCTGTTAACCCCTTTAGGTGCCATAATAACAGACTCCAGGGAACTTTCTATACAGTGACTTGGCTCCCCACAAACGTTTAGCTAATTTTTTCCAAACTTTTATTTAGTTCTAGTGATTTTAGTCATTTAATGTTTTTTTATATAATTCATTTATTCAAGCAATTATTACATGAATAGGTAGTTTACAATATTTACCCTTTGTAATGATATCTTTAAGGAGATGCCTATAAATTAAATTAAATATATTTTGCATACATACAACCAGTATTTAACAGTCTCACCATGTATTGATAATTTTAAATTATTAGCAATTTATCAGCTCAAAATGGAGTGGGAAGAAGAAAAAGCGTATAAACTCTCATCCCATTAATATAATTACATTTATTTTCATGGATTTAGTGATTCACCGTTGAATAATAACAATAGAAATTCTCTTTCTTTTATACAATTTCAGGGCTCTACGTTTGTCTTTTTCACATCAAATTTCTGAAAAACCTCCTGGAGGATTCCTACCTTCCTATGCCACAAACTACCAAAGATGTTTTTGCAGAGTTAGAAATGCAAATTGGATGGATGCCAAAAGACGGATGATTTGTATCTGCAATTCTCGTAAAAAAAAAGCAATGAATAATCTCATTGCTGAAACACTATTTATTTTTGTTTTGCAAAAGTCCAAATGTGCATCACGTCTCCGTATTGCTTTAATTTGTTCGAGGCCACCTTCCCATTGATCCTCATTGCCACCCCAGAGGCAAATCTATAAAACAAACACACACATCCTTAAAACTAAAGCAGCCACATTTTCCACATTCCAAGATTATAAAAGAAAAAACCATGAAATATGACAATAGTGGTCTGGTCTCAAATGAGCTGGCCTTCTGCTAGAGCCCGTGGACATGATTAAATCCGTAATGTTGTGATACGTGCTAAAACATGGGGAGATGAGTGAGATAGAAACGCTTACTGTAGATCGGCCATAACTGTGTGTGTGTGTGTGTTTATGTGAATGCAGAGGAGCCAGCCGATGAGCGACGGCCAACCTTCCTCACTCCATCTGGGTCATCTAGTTCCAAGATTGTGCTCAGAGGCCAGGTGCTGGAGATGGAGTGCATCGCTGAAGGCCTGTGAGTACAAGAACGCGCTATAGCTGCAGACGCCACCTGCTCCGCTCGCCGTAATTTCACGATCAACCGTTTTTCTCTCTTGTCGTGAACGCCAGGCCAACCCCCGAAATCACCTGGACCAAAGTGAGCGGAGACCTGCCAGCCGAGCGCACCACCTTCCTGCACTATCAGAAAACACTGCGGGTCGTCAACGTGTCCGAATCCGACGCTGGGGAATACCGCTGCATTGCCAGGAACAATTTCGGAACGGAGCACCACACGACCCACGTGACGGTAAAAGGTGAGTTTGGAGGGGAAAAAAAGCAGTTTGAACATATCTGTAATTACATAACCAAGTGGGAATGAGGCGTAAATGTTAGTTCTACTTTTTAACATGTGAAAGGTTCTACAAAACATGACTGTATCCACACACCATGCCTTTGTCTCTACCTATCCCACATCTTTCAACAAATGTGAAAAAAAGTTATGAAAAATGTGTCAAAAATTGCTCAAATGTGGCAAAATGTATTTTAAATTTGGGTACATTTTGACTGACTTAAAACAAGATTTGCCAATGTTACAAGAAAAAATATCTTGTTTTTGAAAGATACAAGAAGTGTCTCCCTTGGAATGAGAAAATAAAGCAACAGTTCTTGAAATAAGATTTGTTTTACTCAAATCCAGATAAAACCACTCGATTTAAGCAATTATTACCCATCGTTTATCCGTTTTTTTGCAGTGCAAATCAATTAAAATAAATATTTTTTGTCGGCCATCTAGAAGGCTGTCACTGATCTGCCAACTCTCTAATGGTAGACTGGGGACTAGTCCACATGTCCAGGGTGGGAGGTCCAGGGTTGTACGAGCCATAGATAAAGTGATGGGGAAAAAAAGTAAAAAATTGCTCAAATTTGGCGAAATGAATCTTAATTTGAGCACATTCTGACTGTCTTAAAACAAGATTTGCCAATGGGACAAGCAAGAAATCTCTCCCTTGGAATGAGGAAATCAAGCAAAGATTCTTGAAATAAGGCTAAATGGCTCATCCCATTGGCAAATCTTGTTCTAAGACTGTCGTTTCAAGCAATTATTTCCTCATATTTTATCATTTTTTGCAGTGAGAAACTAGAGCAGCTCTATTCAAATACAGTATAATCTTTCCAGAAAAGTCTCCCTGTGTTGAAATCTTTTATAAATTGGTTGATTGATTTGCAGATGTCAAAACTGCGACATGTGGACTCACTCATGCATCTCCCGTCCTCTTCTCTCTCCTCAGCTGCTCCGTACTGGATTAGCGGTGCTCCTAAAAACCTGATCCTTGCCCCTGGAGAGAGCGGGGCGCTGACATGCCGAGCCAGTGGAACTCCCAAACCCTCCATCAGCTGGGCCATGAACGGCGTTCCCATAGAGAGTGAGCATTGTTCAAAGAATGTGGATAAATGTGTTGCTTATTAAAGCTGGGGTACCTAAGATATAGATGAAGAACACACAGGGAGCACACAAAATATACAATACGAGTAGCTGCTATTTTTTAGATTAAGATTCGTCCCACGGTGGGGAAATTTCAGTGTTGCATCACAAGTTACAGAACAGTTGGAATGTAGAGCACACAGCAAAAGATAAATTAATAATAACTCTATACTAAAATAAAATATAATCTCTAACTCTAGCATAAAAGAAGCAGTATAAAATCTCTTTCTTTAGCACAATAAGGAAATAAAAAAAATATAGCGCGATGAAGAAGCAAGACTTAGGTAAAGAAAATCCTGAATATATGTTTTAGCTAGCTGTAAATGCTTCAATATCAAAATATGGATATACCTTTATCTGTCTATAGGTCAAAGCTACAGTATATACACATAGGACATACATAAAGTGATTAAGTGTTTTTTTGATTACTTATTTTGATTCTGCTTTGACAGATTCTCCGCGCGACCTGAGCAGAAATGTGGACGATGACACTATCATTTTCACCAACGTCCAGACTGGATCAAAAGCTGTGTATCAGTGCAATATCTCTAACGAATATGGCTACCTCATGTCTAACGCCTTTGTCAACGTCCTCTGTAAGTATTTTTTAGCTACTTCTATGCATGAAAGCATCCTTGGCCCGTTTAGATTGATTGAGCAATAGTAATAAGGTATAACTGATGTCGCTCCACTGCAGCGGAGCCGCCCAGAGTGCTGACTCCGGCCCACAAAGTCTACCAAGTCATCAAAAACCACCAGGCCCTTTTAGACTGCAGTTTTTTTGGATCGCCCATCCCTGAAATTACTTGGTGAGGCAATTAACTGCAGCATGTTTGGTTAAAGTAATATTACGTCAAGAATATATGTTGAATGTCATGTTTGTGTCAGGTTCAAAGACACTCGAGCCAGTACCCTCAACACAGACCCGTACAAAGTCCACAACAATGGCTCTTTGGAGATTGATGGCGTCCAGGGAAAACACGGTGGCAAATACACCTGTGTGGCGAAGAACATGCTCGGGATCTCGGAAAATCATGTCTATTTGGAGGTGAAAGGTAATGTGACTGGAACTGAAAACCTTCACGCACACACAAAAAAAAAAAAACAATGACTAACTATAGATTAAATACAATAAACTACATCTGGCGTACACACATACACACACACTGTATTCATATATTTTCACACTCATATACATACATGGTAGACTTGCACAGGTTTTTCCAATGTGGTTTTACTGCAAATGGCAAATTAATTCTTGAATCTTGAATCTATACACACAAAGATACATATACCAACATACACACACACCTACATAAGTGAAAGCAACAGACAAGAAAAAAAAGACATCAAAAGAAATAGTAATTGTAGAACTCAAAGTTACTGTAATTACTTATTTGTGTAGAGAACGGGACTCCAACCTGTAGCTCGATAGCTACCATTAGCTCGCCAGCCCCTTTCAGGTAGCTCCCCAAAGGATATAGAATTTAGCAAATGATCTATCTCTATTATATCATAAGTATAAATATAGGGTTAAACAGTATTATGGTATATTTTAGCTGAGTAGCTCTCTGCCTCTTCTGTCATATGAAATTAGCTCTCCGATTGAAAAAGCTTGGAGACCCCTGGTGTCGAGGTATAGTTACTGTTTATGTCATTTTTTCCTTCTTTTTTTGGACTCCAGAACCAACGCGGATCCTCAAACAGCCCGAGTACAGAGTGGTGCAGAGAGGCAGAGCGGCCGTGTTCGAGTGTAAAGTCAAACACGACCCAACGCTTATCCCGACGATGACGTGGCTCAAGGACGACGACGAGCTGCCCGACGACGACAGGTCAGCCATCTTTCATCAAACACGTTCCCATAGCAACAGTGAAAATAGCATCACTCGCCATAGTCCAATTTCATTAACTGCATCCAACCGTTTCTCTTCCATATACGCTGCAATTATAGCTCCAGAGTTATATCTCATCGTCAATATTATTTTATATGACCAACCAACCAACCAACTTTTATTTGTATAGCGCCTCTCCTACACAAGGCAACACAAAGCGCCTCACAACCCACATCATATCAAGCCAATCATAAACATTCAAATCTACATATACTCTCAAAAACACAAGAAATATTAAAAACAGAATAAAATCACAATTCCAAACATTCCAAACACACATTGGATAAAAATAATAAATAGCCACAATGCATTAAAAAGAATAAATCTAAGATAATAATGAATATCTATATCTATTATCTTAAATAGTAAATTCTGTTTCATGTGTCTCCCGTTTATTCTGCTGTAATTTCCCCGATGAGAGACCAATCAAGGCGTATTTTATTTTTATCTTGTCTTTAACCGGATACTATACTGAGACAGGACCAGCGGACACATGTAAGAGCACAGGTCTGAGTTATGCTTGTGTTAGAAAAAGATGCATATAGGCTACTTGAACACATCATTGGAAGTATACGGCCCCTCACCGCATGAGTTTAATTGTTCTGGTTGTGTTCATTACGTTGGATCGAAAGCAGGAAACACGGCGCGTTTTAATTTAACGCGGCAGAAATGAAATGACTTGTGCTGTAAATTATTCCATTATTTTCAGACCGTGTGCTTGTGTATAGGCAGTATATGATTGAGATTTTATTTTACAATTACTCTTCCAAAGTTTGAGTGCTAATGCAAAGTTACAAGCACCACAAGGCTCATACTGATCAGCAAGGTAAAGGATATAATTCTGCGCAGACCGGTTTGGGACTATGTTTACGTTTAATATTTATGGACATTGGTCATCCAGCTCCCTGTAGATCAACGGCTTCTATGTGTTTGTTATTAATGCGTTTCCTGAGTTGTTTGATTCTTTGATTTGTTGGCAAATCAATTTTGAAAAGTCCTCCGCGACAACTGCTTTTGTTATTTAGGACTATACAAAAATAAACTGGATTGAATCTGCGTACTCATTGGATTGCTCCAGTAACATTATTTTTTGCTATTATTTTACCTTTATTTAACCAGGAAAGCCCCATTGAAATTAAGAACCTATTTTTCAAGGGAGTCCTGGACCAGAGGCAGCAAAAGTTACACACAGTTACATACAATTGCAGATTAGAAAAAACCATTACATGTCAATGAGTATATCTCAAGTTCTCTCAATCCAGACTTAAAACGTATTGTCCAAAATTATTATAACTCTTAGCTCATTTGGTTTGGCTTGAAGGGGTCATGTGATAAGTTTGCTGCTTTTCTGTCCGTCAGACTGGTCGTGGACTCTGACAGCTTGACCATCACCGATGTAAACGACGGTGACGCTGGAGTCTACACCTGCATCATGAACACCACTCTGGACCAGGACGTGGCCAGGGCTGAGCTCACTGTAGTTGGTAAGATCATAACACTCATTACACACTCAATTGAGAATCTTGTTTTGATCTAATCTTGTAATTACACTGCAAAAAATGATTAAATATGGTAAAGTACTAATTGCTTGAATCGAGTGGTTAATATCTGAATTTGAGTGCATTCTGACTGTCTTAAAACAAGATTCTCCAATGGGACAAAGCCATTTAGTCTTCTTTCTGTTTTCAAACTGTGCTCAAATTAAGATACATTTTGCAAAATTTAAGCAATACTTATTCTTCATCACTTTTTGCAGTGTACCTCTGCATCTCCTTTATTGTAGAATATATCCAGTTCATAATATGTGTTTTCGCATCGACATTTCTGTGACCAGCATAACCTTTTCCTCAGCAATCCCAAGTGCTTTTAGGACTAACTGGTTATATAACTTTTGTACTTGCTACCTGTCCGACAGAGGTCACGCCCATTCCACCCGTTGTCTATGGTAAACCAGTGCAAACTTTGCTGTTGTGATGTTTTACAGTATGTGACGCATGCTGTATCCAAGGATGCTTTCTGTTTATGACAAATGGGAAACAAATGATTTCATTTACCCCCAAATTGCCTGAATGTATTCCATCTGTATGTGACACGCGAGCGAATGCAAAGAAACATTTTAAATCATTACTTTTTCCTTCTTAGCTCTTATTGTTTTGCACTAAATGTATTCAAAGCATGCCTTCCACATTATCATCAATATCAGTATCTAAATATAAGCATCATTGAGCCCTCTCCGTGGCTCTGTCTCGCTCAACTAGACCACACTTAATTATGCATGCACGAAGCAGCGTCTGTGTTTATACAAAAGAAAGTGTTTTTTTTTCTTCTTTTAGTTAATCTATAATTACTGCTGTAAACAACATTAGAGTCATTTTTTTCCTAAAGTTCTTTCAAGAGGAATATGAATTGAGTGGATTCTTATGTCAGCTATAGTAACATAAGACTCCAATCTCTATAGTTTTGTTTTATGTTATTAGTTCATTTGACAGGGACATTGTGTAACAGTTGTAACCATAGACTGTAGATAGATGGACAGTGCTGACTCTCTCGTTCAGGGGTCTCCAACCTTTTTCACAGAGATGGCTACTTTTTTCAGACTCAAATGGTGGAGAGTTTCTTGGGAAAAAATAGCAGACGTTTCTTTTTGTGATAGCCAAGCCTGAGGTCGGAGACTGTCTCTACGAACAGTCATTATATATCATCACATGTTTGTTAGCGCGCAAAGGGAGTACGTTTATACAATTGTCGTGCACATGTGAATAATAGATTAAATATTCAGTAAATTATTTTATTTCAAATTCTCAAATCTATTGGGGAGCTACATGGAATGGGGGTTGGAAAGCTATACTGGTGGCTCCAAAGCTGATGTCTATCTAGCTATCTATCTATTTTATGGCGGGAAGCTAGCAAATGCCCATATAAGGAAATTGGCTTGCGCTATAGCTTGGAATTGGCTTCTTGCACATTCAATCCATTCCTAATATACGGCCTATAGTTGTAACATCCATAGACTTTTTGCGAAAATTCAGCAGTTTATTTTCATTTTTTGAAACTGTATTGACCAGCAATCTGTCATTGTAAGGAGATGGAAATGAAAGTTCCTCATTGAATGGCATTGAACCGATCAGTTTTCAGTTCGTCCTCATGACCGCTCCCTTGCATGTGCTCGCTTGTTATGCAACTGTTCGTAAATGTCGTCTCACTGCGGTGCACTGTCCCTCGTCCAGAGCACCCTGACCCTCCGACCGACCTGGAGCTGACGGAGCCCAAGAGGAGGAGTGTCCAGCTCACGTGGACCCCTGGGGACGAGCACAACAGCCCGATTGACAGTACGTATCCGCATTATGAACTAAACTAAATAAAAGACAACATCTAGTGTAGGATGTGTCACAACGAAGTGTTTTGAGCTTATTTTATTCTGATACAATAAAATGATTGATAGATAGATACTTAATTATTGTACCTATCTATCATGTTTTTGTATCAGAACAAAATAAGCTTAAAAATGCAATATGCCTCCTTCTTGACGCTGTTTGCTTTTGTCATAAATCCTGTAAGCATTGCCCCAGGAAAGATGTTTCACACTATGTTATACAAAACCTCTTTTTGTGATTTCTCTCGTCAGTGTATTCCTCTTCTGCACTGGAGTGAATTCATTGTGTCCCATACTCTTTTTGAAAGCTTCAAATATAATCCTCTTCACAGCTCCTAATGGAAGTGAACTAGACATGAAGCAATTTCAATGGAAAATGGTCATCAATGAACTCAAAAAAAATACATAATGTTGATTGTATAGTGATACTTTTTTATCTGTATATATCCCATTCAACTCATTTCCATTGTATAGTTCTAAATTACAACAACAGGTGTTTTGGAGAACTTAACAAAATTGGAGATTTGCCAACAACAGATCAGAGAATCAAGCAGTTCAAACACAATGCAAATGATAACAAACACATAGGGAGCGAGATGACCAATGGGCATAAATGTCGATAAATGTCCCTCGCAGACCACAAGTCCGGGCTATAGTGGTGATGAATTTAAATATATACTTTTTTGTTAAATATCTATTTTTTCTGCAGCTTGAGTGACGTTGTGTGACTAGTTTTGCATTTAATCTCCTCTGCATTACCAAACTATCTACCCGACATGTCTACAGATTGCATTTCCATCTCTCGTCTGTTAATAACATCATAATTTCCTACGCAGAGTTTATCATTCAGTACGAAGACGCGCTGCACCACAGAGGCCACTGGCACAATCTGACCGAGGTGTCTGGGATGAAGACCACCGCTCACCTGAACCTGTCCCCACACGCACACTACATCTTCAGAGTCCTGGCCCTGAACGGAGTGGGACTGAGCCGGCCCAGCCACCCCTCCCGCATGTACAAGACAGAGGCCGCAGGTACAGAGGCTACGCTCATCCTCTTCTCCTTTTTTGCTAAAGTTAGAGATTTTATTTTTTCACAGAGTTGTTGTTCATTTGTCTTGTGTTGTGTGCTCCTCCTACTGTTCTGTAACCGGTGATGCAACACTGACATTTCCTCGCTGTGGGACAAATAAAGATTGATTAATAACATTTTAATCTCCTATATATTCAATTTGGTTTGTCCCGACAAAAATAGTCTTGTGAAGGTCAAATTGTGGACAAATTAGACCGTCTTAATCTTATTTGAAAACATGTTAGTAAAGAGCCCTTTGAGTCATAATTTGGGGATTTGGGCTAAAAGCTGAGCCATGACAGAGGTTGGTCCTCTCTTTTTAACTTTTCTGTCTGGAAAAAGCTGAGCGAAATTGTGAAAACTTTAGTGATAGTGCCAAACTGTTTTGAGAACCAGTGAGATGGAGTTTATTACATCACATTTGTGTGGTCTGGAAGTTAGGTACCCCAGCTTTAACATGCATGTGTCACTAACATTTTGTTTTGTTTTTAAATCTGGTAGACTTTTATACTTTTGTTACTTTTATCTGTGCAGCACTTTGGAAACATGTTTTATATAATTGTGCTCTATAAATGAAGTGGAAATGTGTGGTTTGTGTTTCTCTTTAGCTCCAGATGATAACCCAGCTGATGTACACGGAGAAGGCACTGAGCACGACAATCTTGTGATATCCTGGAAGGTAAATGCTACATGTCTAGGCTTGTTAGAGGGTAGCCAGGAGATCAGACGTATTTTAATCTCCCGCTTTCACACATGGAATGAAAAGTAATGAATTATTGAGGGGTGATATTCGATGACCTAGAGTTTTAATTCTCTGCAGCCGCTCACAGCCACCCAGTCCAACGGCCCCGGGCTGCACTACAGAGTCATGTGGAGGCAGACGAGAGTGGAGACCGACTGGACGGCAGTGACTGTGCGCAACACCTCCAAGTTTGTGGTTTCTGGGACGCCCACATTCGCCGAGTATGAGCTGAAAGTCCAGGCCATCAACGACCACGGAGCAGGACCCGAGCCGGCCATCGCCCACGGTTACTCGGGAGAAGACTGTGAGTAGATCTGTCTTCTGAGGTCCGGCCAAAACAACGGCCTGCAGTGATGATTTTGTTTGCATAACTCTGTGTATTTCTTTCTGTTTGTTTTTTTCAGTGCCTTTAGCGGCTCCTGACAATATCCAGGTCCAGGTGATAAGCGGCACTCAGGCCGCTGTGCTTTGGGACGCGGTGCCGGCCAAGCTGCTGCGTGGACATCTCAAGGGATACAGGGTGAGCTGGCAATTTTAACACCCAGAGCACCCATCAGAGGTCACACGGTGGCTGATGGCACTCTCGCTTCTCAGCAAGAATTTCCTGGGTTCAAATCCCGGTGTAACGTCATTTTGACAGAGATTCACTGCCTCAGCTGTTTATTATGTAATGCAAACCTGCGCATGTGCTTCTCACGGCAGCCAAAGCAAACCAAGATGGCGGACATAAAGTCTGTCAATTGCTTTAAAAGTTTAAATATTAAGACACAAATGTCACTTTTAATGCAGTTCGAGGCGAGATGTTGATAGTTCCATGTTGTAATATGTGGATTTTAGAAGTCAAAGTTTCATAAACAGCTGAGGCAGTGCATCTTGACATGGCAGTGCAAACCGACGTCACACCGGCCCCCTTTCTGAGTTT